>JAJLRJ010000011.1:31323089-31565589 GCA_024195265.1 Dendrophyllia cribrosa | reverse complement strand
GACGACATGAGCTTTCCAAACTGAATATACTGAGCCCGTTTACTTAACACGGATTTCTAATTGCGACTCTTAAAAAAATATCTTTCCCTTAAGAATTAGCAATCAATCAATCAATCAATCATCTTTATTTAAACACGCAAAAAAATGCTCTTCCAGAGAGCCGTGCAAAAATTATGCAACAAAAAACAAATAAGATAAATATGGTCATTAAAATTGTACTAAATTACAAATGCGATATAAATGATTTCAGGCTTGTCTGAAATGCAATGATAATGATTTCAGGCTTGTCTGAAATGCATTTTTAAACTGTATGGCGTTACGCCACGAGAAATAAAACAAATTGTGAAAATCGGAACATTTGATGGTTTCTTTGAAAAAAAAATGCCACATTCTCTGGTGGCGTGACCTCTTTCCTGTCAGGCTCCATTAACTGTAAACAGGCCTGGAAGATCTCCCGCTCAAAATCATAGGGATTTGAACGTTTTGGGATCCAAACTGTCACGAATTAACCCTTTAACTCCCAAGAGTGCCAAATATCTAAATTCATATAAAATCCCAAATTTCATTTGGTTTGTTAAAACAAATGGTACCATGCAAAAGTACTGCTGAAGAGGTTTCATTTGAATGGTCACACCATAGGATTTCATCAACAGACTCAAAAAGTTAGAACAAATGCCACCATGCAAAAGTACTGCTGAAGAGGTTTCATTTGAATGGTCACACCATAGGATTTCATCAACAGACTCAAAAAGTTAGAACAAATGGCACCATGCAAAAGTACTGCTGAAGAGGTTTCGTTTGAATGGTCACACCATAGGATTTCATCAACAGACTCAAAAGTTAGAACAAATGGCACCATACAAAAGTACTGCTGAAGAGATTTCATTTAAATGGTCACACCATAGGAGGATTCCGTATACAGACCAAAAAGTGAGAACTAAGGTACACTACATGTCTCCATAATTGACTCTGAGAGTGAAAGGTTTAAGGCGAATTACCTTTGTCATACACAAAATGCTTAAGAACATTAAGAGAAAGATATCAAGGGATTATTTTGAACAGAGAATAACCAATATTGTCAAAAAATATATATTCACAGAGCTATACAACATACCCTCTGTACTCTCTTTTGAAACTTAAAATTCATACCTTTAAGAAGTATAAATGTCATTCTTAGACATTTTATACCAGCTCAGATATCAAATCACGATATAGACCATAGCTTTATACATGTACAGCAAAATAGCAATCACAATTCCTACCTGAGGTGTAGTTAATCCTGTTTGTGGCAAGTGTCTCCACAGAGTCTGTTCTTGGCTTAATATTCAGTTGTTCAAAATTTTCTTTCGGCGAGCCGCTCTCAACACGAACTTCCAGTGGAAACATGTTCATGCGATTTTCTAGGGCTATCAGTCGATCGTTGGTAGTTTCATTCTTCATCCAAAGACAACCGCTAGCGAAAACTAAGACCAATGAAATTGAAATTGAGCTGAAAAGAAGAAAATCTCGGACTCGAGACGACTTGGAAGAGGAGCACGTTGATTCCATTTCTGGAGCTTTCATGTCAGTCACTTCACTGTTTAATCATCCCGACTGGTAACTTCCCATCAACATGTGCTCGTTTTATGCAACCATATCTGATAGAGTTATTTTTAAAAGTATGACGTAGGTTTGTTTCTTTCATCATAACAAAATTAGTCACATCCGGTGAAGCGAGCAGAAAATCTTCAAATACATACGCACTTATTGCCCTCACGGCGTCCCAAGCAAGGTCATTGATACGTGGTCAAATCACAAACAAAATACCTATGCAAAACAAATCACATCCACGGAATTCCGTAACTTCGAAAGTTGTCTTTTCCGTCGAAGTCAACTCAAGTACGCAAAGAACCGTTAGTGTCCGCATAATTTGTAAAAATCTGTTCAGTGAATGAGTACAATTACGGTTCAAATACAGTAACATATCTGACTGTCCATGGTTTTGCCTTTAGTGTTAAGTTGAACACCAGATATTTTGGTAAAATATCGAAGTGCTCGGCTCAACTCAGCTGAAAGAAATAGTGCTTTTCGCATATACAAAAACTTGTCTTTCACTACATAAATATAACTTTTGAGGTATAAAAGCTTTTATTAACATTATAACCTGGTCCGATCAGAAAGGTTTCTACGTAAATATATCGAATACATGACGACTGACAAACGAGATACAAAACGACAATCTAGCTGAACATCCCTGGGGGCAGGGTACTCCCATGGTCGGGTTTTTGACCTTCTAGGTCTGATTATCCTATCCTATCCTATCCTAGATGGGGTTTCAGTTTCGCCCACTAAGTCTGAGATGGGTGTATACTTATTCCGTTCAATTTTCGCATTAAGTGTTTTGTCATTTTTTTCCAGTACATTTTTCATCTGGAACCGTGCCTGTGGAAGTTCGGCACTCGATTCAATGAGCGTGTATGGGTTTGATGCCTTATTCTGTCAATTTGAATAAACAAACCCCCTTTTGTATAAAGAGCCGGCTTTTGCCAGATTAAACTGTTTGGTCTGAGTTGGAGTCAGTCAAAATAGAAAATTTAGGTCGGGGTTCTTAGGTCCCAGCGAAACACCCCCACTTAAAACATTGCGGACTACCCCTTCCCCCTCTTCTCACTCCCCCCCCCCCCCCCCCCCCCCCCCCCCCCCCACCCCCCCCCCCCCCCCCCCCCCCCCCCCCCCCCCCCCCCCCCCCCCCCCCCCCCCCCCCCCCCCCCCCCCCCCCCCCCCCCCCCCCCCCCCCCCCCCCCCCCCCCCCCCCCCCCCCCCCCCCCCCCCCCCCCCCCCCCCCCCCCCCCCCCCCCCCCCCCCCCCCCCCCCTCACCTCCCCGGGCTGAACACCCAACAATTCGTTATAATTTTTCGTGAAAGCCTAGACATAGTCTACACATTGTTTTTTTCTTGTCAGTTCAAGGCCGTTTAAACTTACTGGAAACTACTCTTAGAAGGTTGGAAATGCTAAACTAGACTATTTTAGGTCCAACATGTCCCAGTCGAAATCGGAACTGAAGTGTCGAAGACTACCGCGAGTTGAGCGAGGACTGTGAGGCATGGTGATAGGACCGTTGGATAGCAAAGATTTTCGAAGATTGTACGCAATAAAAGACAAATTTATTTTGAAATCACTCCGACAGCGGTCGATGAGATTGAACTGAGCTGAGCGCGTGGGGACGCGAAACTTGAGCTGAGCGCGTGGAGACGCGAACACGATACGGCAAGCTAGTAACTCAACATATTTATTACAGACATTGCAAGAACTTAATGCGTGAATTACAAAACAACATTAGTCTTATCAGCTGGAGTTTTCGTCGATTCATCCCGGTTACATTTGCTTTGCTTCCCCTCAATAAACGAAAGAGAAAATTCTGTAATACCAGCGAGACGATAAAACAGCATTATTACAACACATTTACCGCAGCAATTACTATCTTTGGATACACGTTGTAATAATAATAATTTTTTCCGTGCTACGGCCCTGTAATTGAAGGAAGAAAATCGCGGATTCAATAAGATTAGTCACGCGGTGAAGCGAGCAGAAAATCTTAGTCATGTGGTGAAGCGAGCAGAAAATCTTTAAAACCATACGCACTTATTGCCTCCACGATGTCCCACGCAAAGTCATTAATACAGGCTGATCACAAACAAAATACGCATGCATGACAAATCACATCTTCAGCCACAGAATTCGGCAAAGGAAAACTGAGAATAATAAAACGAACGATGGCTTAATTGAAGGAAGAAAATGACGGATTCGATAAGATTTCGAGGAGTTAGAGGAATCCATTTCTGCAATTTCGCAATCGTTTCTTTTTTAGCAACACAGGAAGACGAAAGTAAAATTTGATCCTTTAATCCAGGAATCCAGAGGTGTTTATTACTTCGATTTATTTTTTACACGATGATAAGAAAATACATCTAGGGTGCCGTAGAAAGTATAGGATGCAAGGGTATTATAAACCTTAATCATAACGCATTGTTTGTTCTTGCTAAATTTTAACCCTATTCAGCGTGGGCTTTTGAGTTTCTGAGACTGGGCGGGGCGGGGGGCACATTGTGACCCCCGTCGTAACTTCAAGAACATTAAGGCTATGACAATGAAACCTAGAGGGTACATAGTACGTCCAAAACTGTCTCCTTTGCGGTCCGCACACTGGAACGATGACGTCATATAACGTAGTTATTAAGTAATTAGTTATACGGCCGCCATCTTGGATCCGCGATCTTGGATTTCTGAAATTTTTTAAAACCTCCAAATTCACTCAAAATTAATCAAAACCAATAAATAAACGCTAAATCACGTAAAAATATAAAAGTTATACCTATGAACATTGTTTCTCTTCATTCAAAGGTATAAATATGCAAATTAAAAAAACATGGCTGTCGAAATCTTGTTACCATGGAAACATCAAGTCACGTGATCAAAAAATTGTCATATGAAATTGTTGCCAGATAAATTTTAGGAAATGTCACAAAGTTTGATGGCGTTTGGATACATATTAAAGAAGTTATGAATGTTGAAAGTTAGCACGGGCACTTTTGAGTCTGTTGACGAAATCCTATGGTGTGACAATTCAAATGAAACCTCTTCAGCAGTACTTTTGCATGGTACATGTGTACCATTTGTTCTTACTTTTGAGTCTGTAGATGAAATCCTATGGTGTGACCATTCATGACAAATGCAACCTCTTCAGCAGTACTTTTGCATGGTACCATTTGTTCTAACTTTTGAGTCTGTGGACGAAATCCTATGGTGTGACCATTTAAATGAAACCTCTTCAGCAGTACTTTTGCATGGTACCATTTCTTCTAACTTTTGAATCTGTTGATGAAATCCTATGGTGTGACTAATCAAATGAAACCTCTTCAGCAGTACTTTTGCATGGTACCATTTGTTATAACTTTTGAGTCTGTGGATGAAATCCTATGGTGTGACCATTCAAATGCAACCTCTTCAGCAGTAAACTTTTGCATGGTACCATTTGTTCTAACTTTTGAGTCTGTAGATGAAATCTTATGGTGTGACCATTCAAATGAAACCTCTTCAGCAGTATACTTTTGCATGGTACCATTTGTTCTAACTTTTGAGTCTGTTGATGAAATCCTATGGTGTGACCATTCATGACAAATGCAACCTCTTCAGCAGTACTTTTGCATGGTACCATTTCTTCTAACTTTTAAATCTGTTGATGAAATCCTATGGTGTGACCATTCAAATGAAACCTCTTGAGCAGTACTTTTGCATGGTACCATTTGTTCTAACTTTTGCGTCTGTGGACGAAATCCTATGGTGTGACCATTCAAATGAAACCTCTTCAGCAGTACTTTTGCATGGTACCATTTGTTCTAACTTTTGAGTCTGTTAATGAAATCGTATGGTGTGACCCGTTCAAATGAAACCTCATCAGCAGTACTTGTCTTTTGCATAGTATCATTTGTTCTAACTTTTGAGTCGGTGAACGAACTCCCGTGAATGGTGTGACCATTCAAATGAAAACTCTTCGGCATGGTACAACTATTAGTTTTCTAATATTTAACAAAATGAAAATTTGGGATTTTTCTTGAATTTTGTTGTTTGGCACTCTTGGGAGTTAAAGGATTAAGGAGAGTGACGTTTAGACGATTACCAAAAAATGAAAGTTATCGGTCAGAGTCTTGCATGGAAAAGGATCACGAAGTGTCATTAACGGTGCCGTCTAGTTCTTTTTACGCTTTTGCACAATAGCGAAATCCCCCCGCAGGTGACGGCTTTAACTCGTAGACAAAAAAACCCTGACACTCTCTGACACGTATCTGAACCCTCCTGTAACAACAGTTATAATATCCGTTGAAGCAAGCTTCTCTCGCGACTATGCCATCTTCAAATGCAGGTTGGCCGCCTTTCAGCCAGCCAGTTATGTCAGTCGAGCATCTGTGATGCGAAATGCAGCCGTCAATCATTCTTGTATAAGAACTTGATTGGAACCTATACCAGCCTGGAGCAAGAGAGCCATCCGATTGGCTGCCACGGCCGTAGGACAGGTGGCGATTGGTTTCTTTAAGAACATCATAGACCCTGCACTCTGGCGCGTCTGAATTAAAGAAGAGAGAGAAGGAAAACGTAAAACTCAGATATTTGTTGGTACTGACCAAATGTCACACTGTTTGCCATTCTGCTTTTTGACAAAGTTTTCTAACTGACTGACTGTTTAGCTGTTTGTAAAATCAACGTTTGATTTTGATCTCTGTGCCTGACTCTTTGGTCACATGTTTCACTCACTCAGTCTAAGTGCGCGTCTGTGTAACTGAAGGTATTTACAATGTAGATTTAACCTCGGATGTCCAAGGAGTGGGGGGTGGGGGGGGGGGGGGGGGGGGGGGGGGGTGGGTAGAGTGGGTTAACTCGTGCGGTCTTCAGTAGCTGTTCATTTATCCTTCAGAAACATTTTGGTAGAGTTTGGCGACAATCGAGTGCTATGGTAACGAAATATGACGTCATAAGCAGCATGAGTTCACGCCAATTTTGAATAAAAATGCGTATTTTTCACCTTTTTTCGGTGAAAAAACATATTTCTATCATCTTGTGGAGCACATCACAGATAAAAACTCAGAAATATTGCAACACTGCAAAAACCCAAGGGGGGGGGGGGGGGGGGGGTTGCCCGTTTGTATCTTTGATAGTTCGACAAACTGTGGGTATGATGTGTGATACTGTACCTGACTGACTCTCTGACTGTCTATCCGTTCTGTCTAGTGTCTCTTTGACCGTCTGCTCGACCGCTAGCCTGTGTGACGGCCTGTCTGCACAAATAGACTCTGTCTATCTGACGAAGAAAGGAATCTTTAGCGATTTAACGACCTTGTTGATTGGTATACGCAATGTTCACAGTATTAATTTAGAGAAATTTAAATACTCTTAGCCAGCATTTATAATTACCGTCGGTTTGTCTGTTAGTATGTACGTATGTCTGTCTAATACCAAAGCTCTTCTTTTACGTCTGCGCGGTCAAGAAAACTGAAGGTTCTGGGATCGAGAATATGTCGGAAGTCTGTTGTTGCTGTCTCAGGGATTATTTTACTTATCTGACCATCTCTTTGCTCGAAGCTCTATTTTAATGTTGCTGCCTGTTTATCTATCTGTCTGTTTGTCTGACTGTTTGCCTACTATCTAAAAATGTTTGCCTGTAACGATGAAAATCAAGGGATATACTATTACCGATTTCACAATTATCGCCAAAATATCCCGGATGACAGGTGCACTTGTATGTTCATTCTCTGAACGTCGGTAAACATGTTCCATTGTTCATACAGGGTACGCTGGCACAAGGATTCTACGAAAAGAAAAAGGTTGTTGCATACATGTATATCCCACACACTGCTTCGCTAAGTACCTGGATTTTTTTAACAAATGTATTGAATTCATTTCAAAATAACCTAGTTGTACTTTCAACCACACGCAGAGAATCAGATAAACAGAGAAAGTTATTTATCCAAACGGACGAGGCACCCCGTGGAGATTATGAAAAAGAAATATCGATATACAAAATAATTACAATATGCTAAATAAATGTGAAGCTCTTTCTGTTGACCACGTACCGGTCTTATCAACATCGAAGGCAGATAAAGTGTAGAGCTATATAAAGTTATAATGTAGGCCATCTTTTCCGGCTGAGAGATAATGTTTGTACATTGTTAAAACTTGCCTCATACTTCTACTAGAAATATTTCCATATATCCTTTCTACATTCAAGCTAAAATGTAAGAACATGTTTTGGCTTAAACTTAAAGGGACACTGTCCCGTTGAAATATCTTGTTTTCATGATTATGACCAGGAGCTCGCTTTATGCTTATTTTATCATCTTGAAATTTGCATGACCCCAAAAGCTGTAGCTTTTAATTTCTATCATTTATAAATATAGGTTGTATGTATGTTTATAATATGACCGTACGGCCCCGCTGACGCAATCCTACAGAAAATAGAATCGCAAGGTGACGTGAGCTGGGCCGGACGGGTTGACGTGAACCGGTCCGGAAAAAGCCGTCCGGCCCCGCTCGAGTTCAAGTGACCTCGCACTGCACGACTATTCTTGTGCTTTCTAGTCATGTTAAAATACTTATTGACTTAGTTAGGTCGGGCCTGACGGGAAAATAATTGGCTCTCGGTCATGGCGCACGGTACGCCATAACCTCGAGCCAAATATTTTCCCGTCTGGCCCTCCCACTCAGTCAATAAGTGCATATTATTATATCTCTCAGTTAGTACGCTCGCTATGATTGGTCAATTTTGCGGTCCGTATTTTACAGTACCGACCGCAAAATTTGAGAGTCCCAGCATCAGTCTAGCATCCGCTAACAAAAGTTGTTTTCTACATTAAAAATTATCCAGAGAAAACGTTTGGAGCTAAATGGGTTAACCTGTCACGTTACAAAAACTCTCTTCGATGAAATTAGCTATAACTTTAGCAAAAAACTGATTAGCCGCGAATCAAAAAGCATTGACCATTTTCTTGAGTATAAAGCTTACATGCTTATTGTTTTGGTATTTAGCTTTTAGGCTGTAAGTTGCAAAAACTCGAGTAACTTGGCAAATTCGTTTAACTTTAACAATTTAATTCAGCATTGAAAAAAGAGTACCTTTCTTTGTAAGAAAACTTCTCTATGAAAAACATAAAGCTGCAAAACAACTTGAAACGGCTTCCATCGGTAAACTGTTAAGCTAGCTTAGTTTGATAAAGTTCTAGTCTAGTTATATAAAACTTAAGTTCGGAGTTTATATCGTTTGTGGCAGTGGCTCTAAGAAGAACAAACTTGAGGCTACAGAATTACGCTAAAAGTGTACCTTGATTCCTCAGCGAAATTTTTGTCCTTGCAGTGGATTCCCTGAAAATAATTTTTGCGTATTCGCAAATACGCTCAGCTCTAAGTTGCTGCAGCTCACGCTGAAAATTTGTCAAGTGCGATTGAAATTCAAACTCATCCATGAGTTTCGGCATGAAGCCACTAAAGCACAACGAAAAGCCAAAAACAGCTTGCAGTATTCGACGAGGAGATATTTTTAGTATCCTAGTTTCTTCGTTCACCGCTGTAGACCGAAATGGTGCCACAGCCACATTTTCCAGTTTGACAAACACGTTTGTTTTGGCGATTTTATCGCGGCGTTTTCATTCTTCTTTCACTCACTTGTCTTCGCCAGTAACTAAGAATTTTTTCAAAGAAAACTACATTGTGTCAGGTGTCCGTCGTCCTATCTGTGATGTTTCTTGTGGGTATCAACTCACGATGCATGAGATTAACAAACGATTTATTAGAAGCTCTTAGAAACAACAATCACATGGACGCCATGATGGTCGAGGGATCAATCCCAAAGTTCCTAGCGACACACATTGACTCTGAACATCCGGTATTCGCACTTCCGGTATACAATGTGAACATTACATCTCTTTCCCCCTAGTGGGCAACTCTCTAAATATTTATCAAAATTGCGACATACAAAAACAATGAAATCAAGTTAACTTAACGGTTGTCCATGACACTACGACTCCTGACATTAAAGAGTTAAACAGAAACCAATGTCCGTAAACACAAGTTGAAGCATTTCAATTCAACTAGTCACACTATCATAGTTCACAGTTCGCCTAACACTTAGGACTATAAGTCAAGAACCTGGCGGGGAGTTCGCTTCCTGGTCGATCTGCGTAACGGTGGTTGACCATCAGGACGGGAAGCAGGAGCTTGACTCTCTGGAACAGGTTTGTCTGCATCCGGAAGGTCAGTTCGGATACGAGGAGCGCGCACAGATTTTGATGTGATAGGAACAGGAGCATTAACACATGAAGGCATGGCTGGCGGCTCTTGTGGGGACCCATTGTCAGCCGGCGAGCTGAAACCACTGTCCAGCGATACATCATTGTCACGGTTAATGGCTGATGGGTTCAGACTCTTAAAAAAGAGGAATTTCTTGTAACCTTGCGATTCTCATTCTCAGCTGTGATCATGCTGCCTTTCTTGTCCACCACAGTCAAGGGGGTAGGTTCGTAAGCAGTTGCGCCTTTAGACACAGTAAATGGTCTCTTGACTAGTACAGTTTCACCGCAGGAGATAGCGCAGGGTTTCACATTTGCCTTGCTGTCAGCATGATCTTTGATCTTGGACTTCTGTGAGGAATCACGTTTGCGGATAATCTCCGACACAGGATCTACGTGGTTAGCTTGAGGTAGTTTGTTACGCACAGGGCGTTTCAACAACAGTACCGAAGGGGCGACACCAGTGGTTGCATGAGGAGTGGTGCGATAATTTCGCAAAACTGCTTGCAGCTCCTTCCTCCAATTTCTCCCTTCTACTTTGGCAGCCTTGATGCACTTTTTTAGCGTTTTCACGAACGTCTCAACCTCGCCATTGGCTCTAGGCCATAGTGGGTGACCTTGCGATGCTTGAAACCAAGCACGTGAGCGAACTTAGCAAATTCTTCTCCGTTAAAAGGTGGACCATTGTCTGACCTAACAACCCGGGGAGTCCCAAACGTAGCAAACAGTTGATCTAGCTTGGGTATGACAGCAGCAGCGGATGTTGACGGCACTGGTTCTACGAACGGGAACCTTGAATAGTCATCAACCAATAGGAGCAGGGTCTCGCCATCCACATGCGCAAAGTCGATGCTCACTTCATCAAAAGGGTGGTCAGGAAGGACGGACATTTGAAGAGGCTCTCTGGTGTAAATTGGGGTCACAACTTGACACGGTAAGCAGGCCTTGATTTTTGTTTCCACCATCTTGTCCATGCATGGGAACCACACCTTTTCTCGCAGGAGAGCTTTCGTCTTCACTATGCCCAGGTGGCCTTCATGGGCAATGTCAACGATTCGTTCTTGCAACACAGCAGGAACTACCAGGCGATCGGACTTTAGCAAGACAGTGTCAGTGCAAGTTAGTTGTTCTTTCACTTGTTCATAGCGTGACAGTTCAGATAGTGATATATCAGGTGGGGCCTTGTGCCAGCAGCCAGACTTGACCGCAGATATAACCGCTTGAAGCACTGGATCCTTTGCGGTTGCAGACTCTATCTCAGACAATGTTACGGCTTTTGGTACTGCATTCCTTGCAATAAACGAAATGTGTTCCTCAGACTCAACTTCATAGTTGTGAGATTCAGAATCTCCCACTGGGTGTCTCGAAGCATAGTCTGCTGGGTTTGAAGCACCAGGGCGATATTCCACCGTGAAGCGATATTGCTGTAGCTCCATGAGCCAGCGCTCTATCCTGGCAGACGGTTTAGAAGATGGGTTATTGAACAAAGTTACAAGAAGTTGGTGGTCGGTGATGATCTTGAACTCTTTGCCATAGATAAGCAGTTGGAAGCGCTTTATTGCCCAGTAAACTGACAAAGCTTCGCGATCGATTTGCGGATACCATGCTTGGGTGGGTGTAAGCGGACAACTGGCGTAGTGCAGCGGTGTCACTTCATTGGTCAACTCATCTTTCTGGGTCAGAACAGCACCTAGACCAACGGGACTACCATCGACGAAGATGGAAGTGGGTTTCTTAGGATCAAAGTATCCAAGGGTAGTCTTGGTTGATAGCGCCGTTTTCAGGCGTTCAAATGATGACTGTTCTTCTTCTGTCCATTGCCACTTCACTCCGTTACAAGTCAGCTGTCGAAGGGGTCTGGTAATCACTGCAAAGTTCTTGATGAACCTAGAGCAGAACGCAGCAGAGCTAAGAAGGCTTCGTACTTCTGATACGCTGGTTGGCGGGGAAACACTTTGTAGAGCGTCAACCTTTCTAGGATCGGGTGACATGCCCTTTTCGGAGAACACATGGCCAAAGAAAAGCATTGTGGGAACTCGAAACTGACACTTAGGCAAGTTGATTGTTAGTCCATTCTCATGGAGTCGACGAAACACTTGTCTCAGATGTTGGTCATGGGTGTCATTGTCTATGCCCCCAACGTAGATGTCATCACTGATGTTCTTAACACAGGGTATTCCACGGATTGCATCACCCACTTTCTTTTGGAATATTTCTGCAGCGCACGAGAGACCAAAGTTGAGACGCTTATACTGGAACAATCCAACATGGGTGGAGAATGTGGTCAGCGGTCTTGAATCAGGGTGGAGTGGGATCTGGTGGTACCCTTGATTCAGGTCGATTTTACTGAACACTTTGCAACCATTCAGATCAGACAGCACGTCATCGAGTATATCGGATATTCTTACAACTGAATTTGAGTGCGTTTTGTAAACATTTGTTTTGTAAACATTTCACCAACTAATGAGAACACAAACAAAAAGTCAATCACAAATTGATATCAACATAAATTCCCATCGAAAAGTCCAACTTATTTTACGGTAAAGTACCTCGGCTTCACTCGGCCGCTTGATAATTCTTTAAAACTCCGCTTCTTCGAGAGAAATAGCCCCGCATTGAATAAAATGTATGAAGTTCCCGAAGCAAGATTTCGTCGCTTAAGTTATCCTTTTTCTCCACTACAGCGGCTTCTGAGTATTCTTTAACCCTATTCGGCCTGTGGGGGCCTGTGGGTGCCCGCGCTAACTTTCAACATTCATAACTTCTTTAATATGTATTCAAACGCCATCAAACTTTGTGACTTTTCCTAAAATTTATATGCCAACAATTTCATATGACAATTTTTTGATCACGTGACTTGACGTTTCCATGGCAACAAGATTTTGACAGCCATGTTTTTAGAAATTTGCATATTTATACCTTTGAATGAAGAAAAACAATGTTTATTGGTATAACTTTTGTATGTTTACATCATTTAGCGTTTATTTATTGATTTTGATTAATTTTGCGTCAATTTGGACGGTTTTTAAGAGGTTTTAAGAAAGTTCAGAAATCCAAGATGGCGGATCCAAGATGGCGGCCGTATAACTAATTACCTAATAACTACGTCATATGACGTCATCGTTCCATTGTGCGGACCGCAAAGGAGACAGTTTTGGACGTACTATGTACCCTCTAGGTTTCATTGTCATAGCCTTAATGTTCTTCCCCCCCCCCCCCCCCCCCCCCAGGCTCAGGAACTCAAAAAAAGCCCAGGTCGAATAGGGTTAAAGCCTTCTCTTTCCATTTTGAATATTTTAATGCGTGTTATTACTCCGATAAGACATAACTATAGACCTCTTTCATTATGGCGGCCGATTTATTTATTCTTTTATATGTATGTTAATAAGCCTCACTGGCCTCATTTTAGAGTAAAAATTCTTTTGAATTTTGCACATGTTACCGAGGCCAGTGAGGCTAATTAACATACATATAAAAGAATAAATAAATCGGCCGCCATTATGAAAGTGGTCTATGGTTTTGAAAACCAAGCACATGCCGAGCGCGGCAGCCATTTTTGTAGAATTTGTATGTAGCCTGACGACCCGGTTCGTAATAATGTATGCGTGCATAAATTTGCATGCACAAATGTGACACCAAAAAAAAAAAAATGACGGAGAAAACAAAGCCGGAACCTTACCTCATGCGCGCTATGCGCATGAGTAATTAAACACAACATTCAATGACCTTCTGTACACGAGTCACTCTTCAGTTCATCCGGCGGAGCTACACAAACATGCCTGAACGTATTGTCACTCTTAGTGATAAATCTGTTCTCGGAAATCTGAGCGCATTTCAGTCCTTTTTTAAACAAGAGGCTACACTGGTAGCCTGTACTCATGCGCTTGCATGAGAAAGTTTTACGGTTTATTTTAAATGGGTCACGCACCCCTTCCCCCTCAACGAATTTTGCGTGACACACTCAAGAACACGTCAAGACTCGCAGTGAATACTTAATTTATTGATTCCTGGTCAAATCCACACTCGGCTAATATTTCCCAAACAGCGACTTCTTTCTGTTACATTTGAAAAGACTACTTTTAAAAGCAATGAAATCAGTAAACGACAGGGCTATTTTTCAATTTTAGCAATTCTCAAAAACAGTACGCAACCGTCTGTATTAATATAAGATTGCACAATTGTACTCGCTTTGAATATTAAATTTATTGATTCCCGATGAAATACACACTGATCATTTATTTCCCAAACCATGACTTCTTTCCGTTGCGTTTGAAATGACTACTTTTAAAAGCAATGAAATCAGTAAACGACCGGGCTATTTTTTAATTTTAGCGAGGCGACGCGTGTGAAGTTAGAACTATGAATTTAGGTCTTGTTTTGTTTACATATGATATTATTACGACTGCATTTGAGTACGTTTTATAAACATTACTCCAAAACTAAGAACACAAACAAAAAGTCAATCACAAATTAATATCAATATAAATTCCCATCGTAAAATCTAACTTATTTTACGGTAAAGTACCTCGGCTTGACTCGGCTGCTTGGTGATTCTTTAAAACTTCGCTTCTTCGAAAGAAACAGCCCGCATTGAGAAAAGTGCATGAAGTCTCGAAGCAACATTTCGTCGCTTAAGCTCTCCTTTTTCTTCACAACAGCGGCTTCTGAGTATTCTTTAAAGCCTTCTCTTTCGATTTTGAATATTTTAATGTGTGTTATTACTCCGATAAGACAAAACTATGGATTTGAAAACCAAGCACATGCCGAGCGCGACAGCCATTTTTGTAGAATTTGTATGTAACCTGACGACCCGGTCAGTAATAATATATGCGTGCTTAAATGTGACACCAAAAAAAAAAAATCAAAAAAAAAAATGACGGAGTAAAACGAAGCCGGAACCTTACCTCATGCGCGCTATGCGCAGAGTAATAACCTACGATTTAAGACTAAAGAATACAATCGATTTTTCTTAACATTGATTTCACATCAAACTTTCAAATTATATGTCAGTCCCTAGGATCAAAATATTCATTACGTTCGTAATCTTGAATAGATCCCAGTGTTTTAAATGTGAGGTTATTTTAACAGAGCTAAAAATAAATACTAAAAACTAGCTAATACTGTCTAGTGATATTTAAATTCACTTACGTTCTAATTCGCTACGCTCAAACGAACGTAAATTATTTTACTCTTCAACTCCCGTAATACAAATAAAGCACAACAAGGAATATGGTAGGATACGCGAGCGGATCCAAGAGCACAGTTTGATACAAAATAAATGTAGTTATTACATCATAATTGTAGGTATTATTGATACGATAACACAAGTGTCGAATTACTGAAATAACACAATGCAAAACTAAATACTTTGTCTCAAAATACCTGATGTTTTAACTTAAGAAACAGAATGTAGTTATTACATCATAATTGCAAGTATGATTGATAACACAAGTGTCGAAAGTAGTGGGTAGGGGATGGCTCAAATGCGGTTTTTTGAGCCGATCAACAATTTTTCCTCACTCCGATCGGAAAAATTGTTGATCGGCTCAAAAAACCGCATTTGAGACCATCCCCTACCCACTACTTGAGATGTCCCTCCCTCATTTTCTGTGAGCGGGGGAGTCAGTGGAGCGAAAGATTTTGTTTTGGCTGTCAATTTTTCGACCACCCGTAAGAGGGAGTCAAATGCGTTTCCCCGAGCCCACCCGCAACGGCAAGCGAGGCATCACCAATTGAAGAAACCACTCCTCTCATTGTAACAATGGGGAAAGGAAGAAAGGGTCTTCTGACACAATCAGCTAAACGAATGTCATTTAACCTTTCAAGACACGGAAGTCTTTGTTGTTGTGTACGCAGAAAAGGCAAATGTGGATGCTGTAATTACTTTGAAGAAACTCGAGAGCAAACATCTCCTCCATCCATTGTACCGCAATATATTCTTGAAGCCACACAAAGACTGACTCCACAACAACTTGTGGCGTTGATTCCCAATTGAAGAAACCACATTACCCCATATAAACGTGACAATGCCATTCACCAACGAAGCAATGACTGCCGTTGCGTTTTTGAAAATGAGGGGCATTGAGGTGAAAGAAGGCGATGACTTATATGCAAAGAACAAAGGGACGTTAGAATACAACCCTTGCAGACATTGTGGTTTAAACTTCACCCAAGGCCATTCTCTTGTTGAGCATCAAAAATACGCTTGCAAGAAGCTGCGAACAGAACCACGCCCTAAAGAGATTTGTCCCGGCTGCAATCGAGCAGTTTCTAAACCAACCTTTTACAAACATCTAAAAAATGGTTGCCCTCCCGCGAAAAGAAACCAACTGATGAACGTTGCCACAGTACGATATCTCCAATTGGACAAAGCTCTTCCCCTGTATATACCAAACCAACATGGCAACGGGGGCTCAAGGACTTGACTTCAATCCAAAGAATCAAGACTACTTCGGCGAATGGTTGCTGTCTTTTGGTGAATCCCATTGGGACTACTTACCAGACATGATCCAGGATTACATCCTTGAACTGGTTGAAAGGAGTATCCAGCGTGACTTGGCTGCCAGGACCCTTCATCAACGCAGGATGAAATCTGTATGCCTTTCAATAAAAAATCATTATCACTGGGAACACCTTTGCTATTTCCGTTTATTCTCTTCACAAACATGTGATGAATGTCAAGAACACTTCTCACCAGAAGTGGACATGGGCAGGCACAGGGACATTTGTCCTGGCATGCCGCCTTATAGAGCTTTACAGCGGGCATTGATGTTTTCAGGCATCGGTAGTGATGACGAGGAAGACTATGACGGCCCAAGTGCTCACGAAAGTTTCTATGGCATTGCTCACTCAACGTGACCCATCTTTTCTAGCATGATCTTCCAGCTTTGTTCGTGCTTCCACATTGATTTTTCTGGGACTTGCAGCCAGAAGTAATTGACAAGCCGATGTGGCCCTTTTATCGCATCCAAGATTTTGTGGGCCACAAAGGGCATGGAGATTCTTTTCGGCAGATATTCTTCAATGAATTTGAAAGAATCATTTGCATGTTGTATTTCATCATTGGACAAGCAGACGTGGTGTTCACAAATTTTCAGATGTTTGTTGAGATAGCTTTTGAAGTTGTAGTGTTTGGTGGCCATTCTTTTTTTTGGTAATTGTGTAATCACCACCATAAAGCCCGTTGTAATCGAATGTAACACCATCCAGAGGTTCAAAGGCTCGCAGCCCTCACAGCAAAGTTCTGATGAAAACATTCTGAGGTTTAATTTGCCTTTGCAGTTTTGGCAAAATTTTGTCCTTTCATTCACAAGGGTGAAAGGTGAATGTGGAGGGTATTGTGCCTCGGGAGAAAGATACTCCTTGATGATATGAAGGCGTTCTGACAGGTTTGAACGCCGTATTTCCTTTGTGTAGTTTTCGAGTGAGCGCAGGAGGATAAATTTGTATTCTTTATCAAGCTCATCGAGTTTGGCTTTGTATTCGCCTTTAGTGTCCAAGGACCGAATATCAGCCAGTTGTTTAGCGAACTTATCATGGTTGTACACAGCCGGGTTATGTATTCAATTGGGTGCAAATGATTTATCCTTAGAAATGTAGAGGTTAAAGCCCGAATTTAATCTCTCAAATCGGATTTGGATGCTGCGGTGAGAAGACTTATCTTTTTTTGAAATTCTTGTTTGACTTCCTTGCGAAGTTCGTTTTTGAGTTTCTCGAGGTCTGGCGCTTGTGTTTGAGTGCCAATGTTTTTTTTAGCCTTAACACCATCCCTGATTGCGGCTTTGAGTTTGTGATATTTTTCCACCTCACGAGTAATTATGGTGAATTCTGCATCACTGATCCTCTTGTCTTCCAGAGCCTTTGAGACCAGTTCATAGACAGAGTTGCGTTTAGTCAGGGCCAGTGTATAGATATTCTCGTGTTTGGTCACTTTACGCTCCAATCGCTTGTTAGCAGCTGTAAAGCCAACTGATGACAGCCCACAGAGGGTCGCGATGCCGGCAAGTGCTGGACTTGCAATAATTCCGAACCCAGTCAATGCAGTGGCTAGGGCCCCTGATGACAGCCCAACAGAAAGCGACCCAAGGCCAACCGCCGAGTAATGAACTAAGGATTGGGTTCGTTTATATTTCTTTGCGACTTGCCTGTAATGCTCGGCTTCGTCAGACAGCTCTTTAAGCAAGTCAGAGACTTTTTTGAGCCGGAAGTCTTCTGCATTGATTTGAGTGATCTCACGCATAGGGTATAGCTGTTGTGTCTCGCTGTATTCGGGGGCCGATGGAAGCACATTGGCAGAACTCATGGCATGGGGTATATATATGATTTTTTAATTTATCTCAACTTCAAATTCCAAAGGGGCGCCATTGAAGTTAAGAGGTTGTCATCTTTATCCCTCACTGACAGTGTGATAGAGTTAACAAATCACTAGACGAGACGTCACGCAAGACATGCTGTGGTGTTGGTTGGTAATGAACCTTTTCAAATGATTTCCCACGAATGTCGAAGCGCGCCAACACACTCGAAGGTTTGCCATTGAGCAAGTTTGTTCTTTATCAACCAGGTCGCAGTGGACAAAGTAAGTGCTTGGAGATGTAAACCCTTTGACAGTTGCACTCCAAAACGGCGTACCACTTATACCAAGAAAATCTATCAGATTTTTACTAAACGTTACATTATTGGGACTTTTAATTAACATTATTCCTTCTGCTGTGATTGTATCAACTGTTAGATCAATAACTGGTCTATTCGTTTTTATCTCAAGGAAATCTTTCACAATGTTATCCACTGTGTAAAACCCCGGATTAAAACTTCAGTAACCCTTCCAGACTGAGGTGCTGAGATCTTTGCTCTTTCTTTCAAGTTGTACCACGAGTTGGTGAGAGAGGCAGACAGGAGCCGGATATAACTCGGTTTCGGCAGTGGGTGGTCGAAATAGATCGTGTGAGGGTTCGAAGTAGTGACAAATGTCAACACAACCATGACAGATGCGAGTATATATAAGTTTATTTTATTTCAATTTCAAATTCCCAGGGCATGCCTTTGAAGTCAACGAGGTTGCCCTTTTCATCTCTGATCGACAGTGTGATGTCATTTACATGTTTACCAAGGCAATCGACAATATGCCAGACGCCATGTTGGGTCCCTTGGTAATTATCTTCTCAAAAGGTTTTCCGGTTACATCAAAACGAGCCAATAAGCTTGAAGGTTTACCATTGAGAAGGTTCTGTTCTTTGTCAAGCAGATCGCAGTAGACAAAGTATGTGCCTGGAAGTTTGAAACCTTTTATGGTAAAATTAGGATATGTTTTTATGTCTATATGAAACAATCTTGAGATATTTGGGGAAACCCATATTATGTATTTTTGTCCTGGGTTTAAAATAGAAAGAACGCCAAGTTCATATGGTTTTGCCTGCAGAGCAATACCCTTTTCTTTAAATTTACCATTTATCATGTCTGCAAGGCTATTAGGAGTAACAAACCCAGGGCCAATGTCAATGGTGGTAGTCTTTGGGTTATCACCAGAAACGACTGCGGCTATTTTCACTTTTTCTGCCAAGTTATGCCACGAATTGTAAAACGAGGCAGACAGGAGGCGGATGAAGTGTGCATTCTGGATCACGTGATCAAAGTACAGAGTGTAGGGGTTCGAAGTTGTGGTAACTGTAAGCACAACCATGGTGTGTATATGTAAGTTTATTGGAAAAACATAAATATACACAGGAAAACATTTTAAATATAATATATACAATCATGTTTGGCAGACGGCCTGGTGGATTTAATCCTAATTCAAATCTTGGTATAAACATCGGCGGCCACAATTACGGCCCCCACCTCCTTTTTATTCGCCTCCAAACGCCTATACCATGTCGCGCCAAAGCCACCACACACAGATCCTGAAATTGCTTGGTTGAGTTCGCCGGAGGCAGCAAAGCTCTACGCCACGGCCAAGGCCAAGGCGCTCTCAGACTTCAAAAAGCGTTTCCCTCGCGCCGATATGTCTCACTTTGAAGTGCAAGTAGAGTATGGTGACGACCACAAAACCGCCACAGGGAAGTGCTTTACAAAAGGCCCCGGCTCATGGGACTTATCACAGAAATGCCCACAAAGATTGGACTGGCGCCGAAAGAGATGCTCTTGGCCTTCATTATGACGGGTTTCCCTTATCAGTTATCGTTGGGGCAAAAAGTCAATCCCGGCTGTTGCTTTCTCACCACAATAGACAAAGACATGATGATTGGCGCAATCTTGAATGACAAAGAGCAAAAGATTTACGTCACGCCAACTGATTATTTCACAACGAAATACAGAAATATCTTCAGGGACACACAGATATCCTTCACAACCGCCAAATACGGCCGAAAGTGGATGGGTGGCCTCATATGAGCTTTTGGCCACAACAACTCTCCTTCGCCCTGTGGTGTGCAACAACCGGCTGTGGAATCTCGCGTGACATTCTCTTCGATAAGAACTCCAGTCTATCCCTAACCCACAGCTCCGGTCGTTTTACCGGTTTCACGTTTATTTCACAACAAGGCGAATACTCTACCAGATGGGTGGGGAACAAAGCGTGAGTGCTTTGCCAGACGACCCCCATTCTCCAGAAAGACAACAAATACAACATCGACGCGTACAAGAAGCTTTGCATCGAGTTCGGTATCGACCCCAGTTCTGACTTCCGTTACACATACGGCAAGAACCACGGTCTAGGGAATGTCTACATTTGGATGGAGAGGGCACCACTCTACCGATTACACTTATCCAGACTCTGATCTAGCTCTGTTCGATGATGAGCGCGTCACTGACAGAAAAGACCCCAATTACGCCAATGGAATAACTTTCGTCCGCAACGACAAGGGGCGGACACCCAGTTCGAGCACTTTGTGCCAAATTACGCACAGGGGCTAACACAGCCAGGGCTCGCGCGTATGAACCAATCAATCGAGGCCTTTGTGTACTGCATTCTTGGTTCACAAGCCAAAACCCGCAGCAGCATCATTGGAAAAGGAGGCAGGGCTTCGAAACGCAGAGAGTATTCCTCACCCATCTAGAGGAGGCCATAATCCTGAACGACATCGCAACAAGCGTACAGCGTTACCAGCTTGCCATCCAAGCAACGAAAGTGCGCTGGACTTTGCGACAGCACCCGGAAGCTGGCTCATGCCCTCGCGCATGATTATCAACACAGAGAGCGTGATCGGGTATAACAACAATCTACAGGAGGCAACGCAAGGGATGAAGCTGGGTGAACAGTGGTGTTAATCTGGGCACAAAAAAAGCCTCCCTTCGCCACATGGACGGTGGACCAACAAAGATTAATCCACCAAACAGTCACCCATCAAACCCGATACATAAAGGGCCACACAGGCACAGGGCATCGCCCCAAACCAAGGACCACACCCACACCCACACCCACACCCACAACCAACACCACAACCCCACCAACCCCGCACCACACCACAGCCCGACCCGCATCACGTCTCCAAGGCAGTCGTTGCTGTGGGCGGTTGCTTTGGCAGGCTTTTCGTTTGGTTGAGATAAGTGTTCAAGACTTCGAACGCTTGGTGATCCTTTCAACAAGGAAGGCCACCACGGCAAGGATGAGCAGCCAGGCGTGTTCACCCAGAAAGGAGATGACCGACCCAGCCGCTTTGAAGATGAAGCTCACAATTGAGCCAATGAGGCCAGGCAAGGCGCTGGCTGCCTTTTTGCCAAGCTCTTTAAGCCCATTTCCAATAGCCTTGGTGGCCTTTGCCAGGCCGTTCAAGGTGGCGAGTACAACAGCGCTGATGGTGATGCCAGCTGCCAGAACAATCGCTTGCAGGGTCCATCCGTATTTCTTGAAGATTTCTCTGACCCTCTCTCTCAAAGACAGTGCTTGTTCACGCACCTCAACCTGTGGTCGAGCCTTGCCAGCTCTTCTTCTCGCTCAGCAACCCGGGCTTCCGCTGCTTCTCTTTCAGAGGGAGACGTGTTCTCATCCTCTATACGCGCTTGTCTTCGTTCTGCGTTCAAGCTCGGCTTCTCTTTCGTTTAACTCATCAAGAGGTTTAGTTGAGTTTAGCCTGCTTCAACTTCATTTCTTTCCTTCACTAGCAGAAAGGCGTGTTCTGGCTTTGTCAACCTTTGCCTGTTCTTTGTCTGTTGTTTTTGTATTTTTTGCAGGGCCCTAATTCTTTTTTCTGGTTTTCAAGATCTCGTTGAAGATTCTTTTCCAGCAGTTTTAGGCGGTCTATCTCGGCTTGATTTTCAACGCTTGAACCGTGTTCCTGCTCCAGAGCCTCCTCGCTTGAGTTTGCTCAATTCTGTTTCTGAGGTTTTGCACCTCATTTGCTGCTTGTTGTTTTCCACAGCAGCCCTTTCATTCCTTCAGTTGTTTTTCTCCTCCTTCAATCTTTGTCTTTCTTCCCTTATTGATGCATTTTCTTCAGAGACAAGCTCTTCAGCGCTTGGGCCAAGGGATGTTTTGAACTTGTCTGAACGATTTAAGAAAGCTCCCATCTTGCTTGAAAATAAGAGATTCGCCGCCCTTTGACCAAAGGAAACTATTTTGCCATTTGCTGCTTTTTTCCAAAACCAATTGGTCCTAATTTCGCGATGTTTACTTTTGGAAACTTCTTTTTGATCCAGTCATGGCTTTTTCGATTCTCTCTGCTTTTTCATTTCCGTCTATGATTTCTCCAAGCAGAGGGACGGTTTCAGGGTCACCTGGCAGACCACTCTGCTCAGTAGGCATCGTATTCATTTCATGTTGTTCACCGCCATGGTATGGGGTGGATGTACCGCCTGGTTCAAAGGGTGTTGTTGTGTCAACTTCTTGTTCGTCGTCGTCGTCATCATCGTGGTCTATGTTCCAGTCAACCCAAGGATTCTCATTATCACCAGGTATATCATATCCGCCTTCAGCCATCGTGAGTATATAATTATGAATTTTAAAAACACAAATATATACCATGGCTGTGCAACCGAATCTACTTCCATCTCACAGTGAAAAGACACTGGGCGCCATGAAGCAGAGCGAACCGTCAAGCGCATCACATTTAACCCCTCTGAGGCTAATCCCGGCGAGACACTGTACGTCTCGGTGCCCAAGCTTGGCGAGCACGATGTTATTGTGTCCGGCTCACTTGCCCTGGTGTTTAACATCAGCCTAGCCGGCGGCCATGCAAACAACTATCTCGTGCAAAATGTTTCTCGGGCCCTGGTGGACAAATTCGTTGTTAAGTTTGCAGCCACCACTGTCCAGGACACGGTTGGGTACGACATCTACAAGATCTTCGAAGATCTCTTCAGATCAACCGATGAGCGGGAAAATATGCTTATGGAGGGCATCCAGAGTGTGGATTTGTGCAAGATCCGCTCTGGTGCTGGCGACAAAAAGAGCTCAGGCGTGGATGCAGAGTACAAGCTTGAGACAATATACAAGAACAAGTACCGCATCAACCTCGATCACCAAATCTTAACTGACCACGGTGTTATATATCCTCGGGCACTGTATAACGATCTGGTCTTCGAACTAACCCTCGCCCCCGCAAACCAAGTTGTCCGAGGCTCAGACACAAGCAAGCTCTTGTACAAGTTGGAAAACATCCAGCTGGAGTATGAGACGATCAGAGGTAAGGAGCTGGCCGACGAAGCAACAAGCACTTACACTAGTGGCAAGGGGTTCGCTTATGACCTGGTAATGCGAGATCGGGTGCATCCCTTTTCAAAAAGCGGTGACACTCGGCTGAATCTTCGTGTTAACCCACAGCGTCGGTCTCTCAAAGGCATCCTCTTGCTGTTCATCAACCCCTACACAGCTGGTGCCCGGGACTCTGAGAACTATTTCAATCCCGACATCACCAAAGTGAAGGTCACAGTACTCCAAACAGGCTTTACAACGAGGGCATCAGTGGTACAGACATGTGGAGAGAGATAACCCGACATTTTTCCCAACACACGTACGGCAGGCCTAACATGAACTTGACCAAATATCTCACAGGCAACAAGTTTGGTCTCTGGATTGACTTGCGGTCCATGGATGACACAGCCCTGCACGGCAGCGGCCAACGACTCGTCAACACACAGGATGGCGTGCAACTCGAGATCGAACGAAACGGTACAGGCTCGGGGAACGCACTCTGCCACATCTTCACCCTCTCAGACGCACAGATGAGCATCATGGACAGACAGCTGGAATCTGTACAGTACTAAGTAAACGCAACACGCATATATATACCACCAGCCCATGGCCACAAGAAACAAGATCAACTTCTATGCTAAGCCGGCTCCCCTACCATCCACCGGATATCTATCACACAATGAAATACAAAGACTTCTGGCAAAGGCCCCCTCCCCGCCAGTTTGCAAACCAACTAATATAGGCGTTGGTTATGGACCCAAGAAAGCTGCCATTCAATGCACTAATCGTGGGCCCCACTAACTCTGGCAAGACACAGTATCTTCTCTCACAACTGCGAGGCCCCTTTAGGGGTTGTTTTGATTACATCGTTTTATTCTGCCCCACATTTGTTAAGAACAAGACATACGATGGCTTCGTGGATCGCGATCCGCACATCTTCGTGATTGTCTGCCAACAGCACGAGATCGAAGACTGGTTGAGGCTGGCGAGCTTCTTTTTCACATGCACCAACACTTTATTCATTCGCGATGACTGCGCCGCCTCCAAAGATGTCAAAGGACGCACGGGTCAGCTGGTCAATCTGGGGTTCAGCGCAAGGCATGACGGCATATCCGTGTGGGTCTTGACCCAGCAGATCACCAGCATTGCCAAGCCATATCGTGACAACATTGCAGCGATCGTGCTCTTTTACACACCCTCCAGCAAGACAACCAAAGCCATATTCGAAGATTATGCCGGCGAGCTCTCCCACGAGGAGTACAAAGAGTTTATCACAAGGCTCAAATCCCGCAAGTTCTCCCACCTGGTTTTCTCTTTGAGACACCCGTATGGAATTGAGTACAAGATTTAAACACAGATATATACCATGAATGCGCCAACCAGTCTTCACAAGCTCACTGTGCTTTCACAGCTTTTGGATGAATTGCACAAACACACCATTGATACGCAAAACAAAATTATCAAAGCCGCTGGTGAGGAAGATCTGCGCCTCATGCTTCTCAACAGATATCCCTTGCGGTTGAATTCTATGCCAGACACCATGGCGGGGCTTATACGAGAGCTTGAAACCATTTTGCCAGACATCAAGAGAATTATTGAAAAATAAAAAAAACACATATGTATACCCTGAT
This sequence comes from Dendrophyllia cribrosa, assembly GCA_024195265.1. Classification (NCBI taxonomy): domain Eukaryota; kingdom Metazoa; phylum Cnidaria; class Anthozoa; order Scleractinia; family Dendrophylliidae; genus Dendrophyllia; species Dendrophyllia cribrosa. The sequence continues at coordinate 31,540,524 of JAJLRJ010000011.1, read as the reverse complement.
GGCTGAAGCAGCTGAAGACCAGGTCGCCTTGAACGAAGTAATGCAGATGCTGGAGGCCACCCCTGGTGCCGCACCTCCCACAGGGTTAGTTGGTGACAATGACATTATTGGAGAAGCTGGCAATCCTTGTTTCAACTGGCAAGGCCAAAGAAGCTATCGGCGTGCAGCTCACACACGATCATGTTAAGCGGTTGTCAGACAAGGACGTTGACAAGTACTGCAAAAGGTACGAGGCATACATCGGCAACAAGACAACCGAATCCCTAGTTGATTCAGCTATCATGCTCATATCCAAAGGCGTTGGAATGGTGGCCCCCGTTGAGGATGTGGTGGAGTTGCAGAAAGAACTCAAGAACGACTACATCATCAACCAGGAGCTGTCAAATCTTGCTGGGGCTATTGCCGTGCGATGCGGACGATGGCTGGCGCTTGCCAATGCTGCTCTCATCACAACAAAACACATCAAGTTTGAACGAGAGCCTGATCACAAGCCTGACTTGATAGAATTGGAACCCCAGCCCCCATCCACACATCCAACCAGAGACAGTGAAGGCTATCCACTTGAGGGACTTGATGAAGTTGGGTTGGGACCTGGAGTTACCTCACAACAACCTCGCAGCAACCTGGCAGCAACCTGCCAGCAACCTGGCAGCAACCTGCCAGCAACCTGGCACATCTTGTAAAAAATAAAATTCACATTTATACAGGATGACCACACCACTCGAGACGATCCCTGAAGAAACTCCAACTCCAACACCTGCACGGGTTACCTCTGAGGCTCCAAAAACAAAGCCTGCAACAGAAAAGAACCCCGGCCGTGTTGCTTCTGGCAAAAGGCTAGCAGAACGCAACCGCATGGCCCGGGAAGCAAAGAAAAAGGCGGAAGCAGAAAAGCCTGCACCCTCAACAAGCGAAAACAATTCTGCAACAAGCGACACAACAAGTGACAGCAACAGCAACTCAATCGTTTATATTCTTGGGGTTGGTGGGTTGATTGTCTCTGCTGCTGGTGTTTATTACCAGCGCGAAGCCATAATGCAAAGGCTTGGACGCAAATCAAACACACCACCAGCAAACACAATCGCGACAACCCCCGCTGCAACACCGCCAGCAACCCCACCATCTCGAATTCCTTTAAGACAAGGAATAAAAAATATGGAATAAAAAAACATATATATATATATACTGACACCATGAATCCTTTCCAAGCTTTGATGAATTCTGCTGCAATCGGAGGTGTGGTTCTTCTTTGGGTTGGACTTAATTTTACCGCCTTTGAAACAGTTTGTGGTATAGCTATGAATAGGCACAACAGACCCGAGCCTGAGTCTGAGGACGAGGTCGAGGAGCCACAAGCCCGAGTCGAGGAGCCACGAGTCCGAACCCGAGGTCGAGGCAGATGTCGAGTCTGAGTCAGAAAAATAAAAAATCATATGTATACTGGGCACAAACACCATGTCTGACAACAAACTTGTGAAGTCTATCCTCGACGCCGCAACAATCACTGGCCTTGTCGCTGGTATTGGTTGGATTGGGAAAAAGACCATCAAAGAGAACTTAACCGCTGACCCCAGTGCAAGCTTAATGAATTACGTCAAGTTCACAGCCGTCATGGCTGGCACCATCGCACTGAAGAAATATCTCGAGGACCAGAAAATCCTCCCAGACAACTTGTAAACCATATGTATACACAATGGCCTCGATTGCAATAATGGCTCTTGGTGCTGTTCTCAATGCGGCCGCTTTCACGGGCGGCAATTATCTCGCATAATATCTGTCTGGTGATAACGGCAAGGCAGCAATGGATGAGAAAATCCGACATGACCACGCCCTTGAACAATACCAAGCGGCTTACGCCAAATACCAGAAGGACCGCACCAAGCTCCTCGACTGGATTGCAGCCAATGATCGGAAGGAACACCAAGCTAGCAAAAACTTCCAAACCACCGACCAAGCCCTGGTCTTGTATAACCAGATGCACCAAACGCAACCAGATAAACAAATCAAAGACAACAAAGAGCCTCAGTTCTCGGACTTCTACAAGCCCAGTACACAACAGAAGAATGGCGAACTTGCGTTCATTGGAGGCACCCTGCTTGCGGGTGGGTATGCGGCTTATCGCTTTCTTTAAAAAATTAAAAAAAAAAATCCCATATATATATACCATGGCTGTCCCCTTTTCTAAAGAAGCGACATTTTTACCAGCATGCCCCTGGGAAGTATCTGAAACAATGCTCGCATCCATCCCGGAAGAGCATTATAAATTGGGTTACTTGTTCAGAACAGCCATGACGGCAGACCCTGAGGAATTAACTCAAGCGGTTCATGAACTTTGTGAACTAGGCAGAAAAATGAATCCCGGGCGTTTCTTTGACGAAAATGAAGAATACAGAGAGATTGAAAAGCTGCGCAATTTATTTGCACAGCTTATCCTTGAGTCGAACACACCTCCGGCTGCATAAGACATGGGCGTATTTCACCAATTCATAACTATATATACCCCCTATGGAGGCCAAACTCTCAAAGATCTGATTGCTTTTGAATTTTAACTGTACAACCTCTTTGTCGATTTTACTCTTCTGCTGGATCTCCTTCCCTTTGTCATCCAATTTCTTCTCGAGGTAATCCTTGAACATTGAAAAGACTTGATCTACGACAACTGGGTTGCCTCCGCTACCGTCAGCCGGCTCGATTCTTTCTGCTGAACGAGGCCCATCTGAAGACGATTCTTCGCTTAGTGGCTTATCAGTAGGCATAAGTACAGTAAACGGGGGTGGTTGAAAATAATGGACAAACTGCTTAGTCGATAAAGTTGTACAAACTGTGTGGATCGCAAGCGTGAATGGAGCTCTGTGAGCGGCACACTGTATAAGAACTAGAAAACCGACCAATCAGATGATCTGCGTATCTGAACAGATAATACAGGGTGTGCCAAGTGTGAAAACGAAACAAGCAGTACTAATTACTTGGAATACCAGTGGAAAATACATTTCACATCACAGTTTTACCAAGTCACGAACACTCTTTTCTTTTCTAGAGTAAATTTTTTGCATTACGGAATTGCACCCATTGCATTGAAACACGTTGATCGAAGATAAAATGTCATCTCGTCGGCTTTAAGCTCCAATATTAAAACACAGTGGAATTGCAATTCTTACCTGATGAGTTATAACCGAAATTATTTGTAACAGGTGTTTGAATCTTCTTTAAGAAAAGTTCCACAGATTCTTCTGTTGGCTTAAGAGTCGTTCTTTCAAGATTTTCTGTCAAGCCACTCTTCACACGATTTTCCAGTGGAAACATGTTCATGCGATTTTCTAGCGCTATCAGTCGATCGTTGGTTGTTTCATTCTTCATCCAGAGACATTCGCAAGCAAAAACTAATATGAAAGAAAGAAACGATGGCCTCACTGAAGGAAGAAAATCACGGACTTGATACGATTTTGAGGAGTTAGAGGAATCCATTTCTGCAACTTCACAATCGTTTTCTTTCAGTGACACAGGAAGATGAAAGTCTGTGGAAGCTTGCCAATATAAACAGGGGTATTCATTACTTTGTAGACGTATTTATAACACGATCATAGCCAAATACATAAAGCCTTGAGGGTTATAGAGCCCTCTATCGCTTTAGGGTATTTATCGATAATAACTACACTGAAATATAACGCACTTTTTGCTTGCTAAATGTTCAATTTCCCTGCGGACTGAAAAAAAGTTAATATTTCTTTCTTCTTGGTTAAAATTAAAAATGCTTTGTTCAGACCTGATGACCGCAGTTCATTCTGTAAAACAGCACGGTATTATACTATATTTTGTTCCTTGCTGTTTATTTTGATAATACCGTCAACTCGTGACAGTGCAGGCGTTGTTTGGTGGGCGAGTGCTGAATTATAATTTTTTTAAATTAGTTCTTTTCGCGTTTGCCATTTTGCTGTCGTACTGGCTTGCATGACATGCGCTTTATGAGCCATGCGGGGCGAGCGAAGCATTTCGCGCAAAGCGCGACACGAGCGCGAGGCGCGAGACGAGGGGAGGGGATTTTTTCCCTCCCGTCGACTCGCGCTTTGCGCTCGTGTCGCGCTTCGCGCGAAATGCTTCGCTCGCCCCGCTTGGCTCATAAAGCGCATGTCATGCAGGCTACTGTCTTCCCGGTAAACGGCGTCGGGGGCTATGAGGAGGGAGTGTTTTGACTCGTCCCCGTCTACGACTTAACACTCGGACGTACCAAAAGCATCAAAAAGTTTAATTGTATGTTATTTTGCAACTCTAGCAAAAAATATTTACCATTTCCGCATTTTTCCGTTAAATTTGGATTTTCAGTAAAATCCAAAATGGCGGCCATCTTGGCGGCCATTTTGGGTGATGTCACAGACCCCAGCAGCGCCACAACCCATAATATTTTCCTGATCTTGTAGAGTACACCACAGGCTATCTAGTAGACGTAAAATATTTCCGAAATATACCAACATCGCAAAAACCCATGGGGGGTTGCAACGACCCCCCCCCCCCCCCCCTCCCCCGCCCCCCTCTTGTACCACGGTGGGGGTATAAGTTTGCGTGTACGTCCGAGGGTTAACTCTAGGCTCGTTCGCCCCCAAATTCTCCTGTTCTGCATCCCATAAGCAGGAATCATCGGAACAATCTATGATCCTGGAATGGATCTCGCGACCCTGGGATTATAGATCTTCCAGCTCTGACGGCGATTGAGGTAGCTTATCGCGATCTGTCGAACCTTTGACAAACAACAGATTTCATGAAATTCGAGAACTCATTCTCGAAGGTGCTCATGGGAACCTATGAGTTCCTATTCGTTCCAGAACCTGTTCTATAAACAATAATCATCCTAAGCTTGCAAGAGGTCGATAGCTGTACCAGCAGCTCAGAGTAACCAAAAAAACTCCTTCTCGCCGGATCTGACGAAAGTAACTCTAAGACAGTCACGGTAGAGTAACCCAATGCCCCCACCACCCCGCCCTAAACGGAGGTTGTCTACTAGCTTATAACCAGATGGGCAAAGTTCAACTCTTGTTGCATCATCCCTCTTTTGTAACCAGGTCCGGCCATAACGGTAAAAAGATCGTATTTGTTTTGTAGCATTTTATCTATTAATTTTATATTTATTTAACTTGGACGAAAAATGTAAAGCGCATCTGCCGATCATATCATATGCAGATCTAATGCCCCATTCACACCAACGGTTAAACATGTTTAAATGTTGTTTAGTTTAACTACGTTTTAGCCTCTATCTTGAACGTTTTGAAATGTATGTGACTCAAACTACCTGAAATGGTAATAAAGTCAATAAAGTTTCTTTTAATAAAGATTTCACTCCAAATATTACGGGAGGTTAGGAGGTATTTTTCTAAACCTGTTTTAAATTAAACAACATTTAAACATGTTTAAGCGTTGGTGTGAATGGGGTATTAGTGTCCCTGTCTCTTTCTGGAATACACTTGAGAGTTTGAATGACACAAGGTCTGTTTTTTTTTCTACAGTTTAGAGTATTTTTTAAGCAAACATATCAGAAAATGTTCATTACAAATTAAAGTAGCCGAGGGAAACAGGCCGAATACACGTCACAGTATAAATATTAGTGTATTTTTAAGTCCTCCCATCTTCGCAGAGCCTCGATCAATCGTCACACCAATGCAGTACACACACATTCAAGAGGGTACACAATACGTTTGGCGGGATGCGGGAACTGGTCTATTTTGAGGACGGGATTCGGTATGAGAGTTAAAAACAGTAGCGGGAAGCGGGATTTTAACTACGAGCGGAAGCGAGATTTAGCGTTTTTGAGGGGTCGGGATGCGGGAATCGTGAGGTATAGTATAGCGGGATACGGGATTACAATCTGAACGTGACCTCATGAATTGACTGAATTGGCCAGCGTGCGAAGGTCTACCAATGGATCCTTTGTGTATAGTTGTATCGACTTTCAGGTAATTTAAAAAGAAAATGACGGCAGGATCGGGATTTCGACGTAGAAAGAGGCGGGATGGCGGGATGACTAGGGAAAAATGGGCGAGAAGGCGGGAACTGAGAACCCTATTGTGGACCCTCATTCAAGAAAAAATGTCAAGTGGATGGAAATACACCTCCCAAGTTAAGCTGGTCCAGATTAGTGATGTGTTTGTCAAAAAGAAAGACTGAAGCGGAGGAAGGTACGCTGACCATTAAGGACTTGAGTCCTATTGACAGCAGGTTGTATGAATGAGTGGACACGAACAGCATGGAAACAACAAAGGCTACAATGAACTTGATGATGCAACGACCGCAACTTACTGGAGGTGGGTATTTTTATCAGTGTTTTTTTTTTTTCTCTCTTAAAGCGTAAAGGTTTTCTCGCGGTACGCTTTCGTGAGCAGTCAAGTAGCGTAAATATGAGACATGTCAGGCGCGTAACATAAACGAGATGAGAGCTCGAGCAAAACCTCTGGTACACCACAGGTTTACCAACCTCCGTTTGTGTAGTGGACTGTGCTTTTTAATGAATACATGGGATAGTTTGTAAAGAAACTGTGGTGCTGCGTCGGTGGGGAGTGGTACATGAAAATCTGGTTTTATTAACTGAGTTGATAAGTAAATTGGCAAATCACTCTGACGTTAGGCTTCGCTTGAAACGTCAGAGTTTTGAATATTTTTACCGTGGCCAATTCACCAGTCAATATAAATCACAATGTCAAAGTTCATTAATTCACCCGTCAATATAAATCACAATGTCATACTCATTAATTTACCAGTGAATATCAATCACAATGTCAAACTCATTAATTTACCAGTGAATATCAATCACAATGTCAAACTCATTAATTTACCAGTCAATATCAATCACAATGTCAAACTCATTAAATTACCAGTCAATATAAATCACAATGTCAAACTCATTAATTTACCAGTCAGTATAAATCACAATGTCAAACTCATTAATTTACCAGTGAATATCAATCACAATGTCAGACTCATAAATTTACCAGTCAATATCAATCCCAATGTCAAAGTCATTAATTTACCAGTCAATATAAATCACAATGTCAAACTCATTAATTTACCAGTCAATATCAATCCCAATGTCAGACTCATTAATTTACCAGTCAATATAAATCCCAATGTCAAACTCATTAATTTTCCAGCAGCTGATGTAACAATATCAGCTCCAACCAGCTGACTGTTGTGACGTCATTGGGATTTTGACGTGTTTGGTTGAAAACTGGCTCCAAATCTAATCACCTATTCATACAAAATGCTTAATAGAACACCAAAACGAAGATATCAAGTGACTTTTCGAAGAAAGAATTGACCATGCATATTCTGAGTTTTGGCGCGTTTTCCAAGACACATAGAGGTAAACCAAAGGACACCCAAGAGAGAATTGACCATATTCTGAGTTTTAGCTCGTTTTCCAAGACACATAGAGATAAACCAAAGGACACCCAAGAGAGAATTGACCATATTCTGAGTTTCAGCGCGTTTTTCAAGAAACACATGGAAAAACCCACAGGACACCCAAGAGAGAATTAACTATATTCTGAGTTTTAGCGTGTTTTCCAAGACACATGCCAACAAACTTGAAAAAATTGGGTTGCAACTCATTTCCATCCTGGCTATCTGCAGCCTAAGACACTTATTTTTACTCTCAGCTTAGAGCACTAATAGAATAATTTTAAACAAACTCGGCCATTATTTTGGGTTCCTTGTGATATAAATATGTCTTTTGGGATTTTTAAAGAAAATAAAAACGGTGACAGAGCCTTTTAAAGATTAATGTTGTGTTAACTTTTTTCTTTGCTATCAAATTGTGACTGTTGGCGCGGCTACGGTACATACGATTCTTGGGTGCATGATAAAACGAAGATTGACGCAATCGATTTCTAAACAGGTGGTGACGTCATTCTACTGGGATACCGTCTGTTTCGAGTTACTTGGCGTGTATTCCTTGAAAACTTTCTCGGTCATCATTCGTTTGTACCAAGCAAGTACTTTATTCGCGCGCGGAAAAGAATAGCACCTATCTAAGAATCTAAGCAAATGGGAGGATAAGACATTCCAGGTGCATTTTTCGCAAGTGATTTTCTTTCGTGCTGGTTTAACGTGCACCACAAGTAACTTCAGATGTCTGGGCTGGCTCTATGGTGGGTGGCAAAGCAAGTGTCTCGTGCTCTGGGGTGAATGTTGCCTTTAAACCTTCGTCAAACCTCTTATATCGTTCTTACGCTAATCGCTCTTCTATCGTTCTTAAATACCAGCCTTAATTTTCCGTTGCACGCAGTGTTGAATTGCAGTTTACATTTCAGTCTGTTATTGCGTCGACGAAGGAGACGCTTCCTAATCTTGTCGGCTAGGCGGAACGAATCGAGAAAAGTGTCGGTACCAAATCGGCGCCATCTTGAAACGTCACAACAGTATCCAGCATTCTTAGCGCGTCGTCTAGGCTAAGCGGAACGAATCGAGAAAAGTGTCGGTACCAAATCGGCGCCATCTTGAAACATCACAATAGTATCCAGCACTCCCAGCGCGTGGAAATCAGGCATCATCCTGGGGAGCTGGGGTTCCGAAATGTCACATGTGAATAATCTATTTGTCTTGATTTAGTTTCGGATATTTTCCCGATTTTGGAATCGTACGGCTCAATATTTCAATGCCTACTAAAAGTACGCAGTGGAAAAATTGGACGAAGGTTCTTCTCCGGACCAAGTAAGTTGTTGGGTCTCTTTGGAAGTTACAGATTTTCCTCGCTACCGTTCTGGTATGTTTTGAATGTTCTATCTTGATTTTTCTGTGGTTCTCTGCCTGATTTGGGAAGCTTTCACCTAAATACCGACGTCGTTCTTCGCGATGTTCTACGGTACGGTACAATTCGCTTATGTCTTGTAGCAATAATTCACTGACCGGCCGCGCCAGGCGAACGCAGATTAACTTTACAGTGCTCGAAATTGCGCCTGTATCGGGCGCATTTGCGACTAAAGATTTCGCAATTTTGTGACTAAAATTTGTCTAGCTAATAAAGGAATTATATTCAACAGTCTTGTGTCTTATTTGCAACTGGTAGTTGTAATTTTATCCGAAAAATCCTGCGAAATTCACGTTGAATGTTGTGTGACTTAATCGTCGGTGTCCAAGAAGTTTATCACTGGAGCACTTTTTCAGGCTTTTCTCAGAAATTTCTCATTTCCGGTTCCGGTATTAGTACATGTACTGAGGAGTATGATTTCAGAATCGGAGAAATAACCGAAATGAAATCGAGACAAATATACCATTTATATGTCGTAAAAATCTGAGACCTTTCGGAGTACACAGCACGGCAGGATTTTGCCCGATCCCACGGCGATATTGTGAATTTGTTTGATGTCGGCCCGACGTTTATCTCGCGACAAATCCCTTTTAAACAGTGGCTGAATTAATTCATGAAACTAAGGTACTAGGTCAAGACGAGGTGCCACGGGATAGGGAGACGCACTATAATCTATGATTACTACTAGTAATTAACAATTAGATTATGACCTCGAGATTTCTATCGCGTGATAGTTGATGACGGCGAAGCCCAAATCAATTATCACGTAAAGAAATCAAAAGCGAATAATCTATTTGTTTGAGTATAAATATACTAGACGTTCAAAACTTAACAAGACAGGCTTGCGTTTTTATAGAATAATGATAAACAACCGCACATCGACAACCGCAGACACTCACGTTTTACACGGCAGGTCAAATAGTAAGTAGCCCAGCCAATAAGAGAACAGCATTCGTGATAGAACGCTAGTAGATTTATACTAAGAAAAGTTACGTCTTAAAGGGACACTGTCCAGCCGAAATAACGAAATCGTGTTTACTTGATTTCCATTATATATCATCAAATGTCACCAAATATACTGCTAAATTGGATAAAAAAGCTTCTATAGAGCAAAACAGAGGCAGTACACAGTATGGCCGAAATAATGAAATCGTGTTTACTTGATTGCCATTGACCACGTAAAAAAGTAAAATTTGCGAGACACCACCACGACAGAAACCGATAAAGTAGGATCGTAACCGTGGACAATTGTTTCGTTGTTATTGCAACTCATCAGCACGGTGTAATGATCTAAATGTCGCCAGCAAGAAAGCCAGCGCAAATGGACTGCACAATGACCCGTTCACAATATCAGGTTCCGTACTATGTACTCACTTGTAACCCGAAACACGCGTGCCACATCACGTGTTTCGGGGAACAAGGAGCCCACAGTGTATCGCAAACTGATGTCTCGCAAATTGAAATGTAGATGGACAAAGCCGATCTGAACATTTAAACGCATGGGCAAAACCATGCTGAAAGAAAACACAGCATATCGGATCTGAAAAGACCTACGGTCCCAAAATATATAGAAATAAAAGTAAACTGCAGAAGACCGCAAACGATCTCGTAGATCCTACGTATGATTAGCAGCATTATCGTTTGCGGTCTTCTGCAGTTACTTTTATTTTAATAAAATTCTAACTTGACGAAGTTATCGGGACATTTGAGAAACGGGCCCCAGTTCCATAAAACGTTTCAAAGTTTTCAAATTTTTTGTTTTGCAGTTTTTGAAATGAAAAAAGGATAAACTTACCAGTCCAAACAGTTCAGTTCAATCCGAGCACATGAGTTAAGACGTTTTTTTTTTCGACTAAACATTTTGTATTTTTTTTTCTGGAAATTACAATTACAGTTTTAAAGCCACTTATCTGTTTATTTCAAGTTTTTGTCCGTGCAAAAATTTGTCCGGACCCGTGTAAACGGGGCCTTAATATTTTGCTATGCCGAGGCTACACATCATGTTATAGTTACGCCTTATTCTGTTCAGGCTTAATAACACAGATACCCTTGATATAATGCTATGATGGGGCTACACATCATCTTATAGTTACGCCTTAATCTGTTCAGGCTTAATAAAACAGATACACTTAATATAATGCTATGCTGAGGCTACACATCATGTTATAGTTACACCTTATTCTGTTCAGACTTAATATCGCAGATGTCAAATTGCAAATGAAGGTAATAATTGGACTTTGCTGAATTATAAAAGAATCAGAAATCTCACGAAGCTTCATTTGTAATATGAGTTTCACTTTTCTTTAAGTAACATAACATAACATATTTTATTTGCATTTCCATATAACATTGATGGTATTGCAATAACAATGAATATAATAGTTACTAATTACGGATTAACAAATCATCACGCCTCAAGGACGCTTCATATATAAAATGACTCATTTTTTTTACAAATCACGGGATCTATGCTATTGAAGAAAAATACAATAAGGTCTTCGTCTGTTAAATCCTTAAAACTTGCACAATAATTTCTAATATCGTAAAATAAGTTGTTCCGTAAATCAACATATGAGACGCAGTCGAAGAGGAAATGACACTCGTCTTCTACCACGCCCTATAACCTGATTATTTTACGCGACCGAGTACAATTAATTTTTTTGTGTGATATTTCTGAAGATGTTAATGATAAAGATACCCGATTTTAGTTCAATCCGCTAGATTCGCGAATTTCAAATTATTTTAAAGGCGCTTAGATGGGACTTAAGGTCACACTACTTTTCTATCAAAATTTAAATATGCAGCGAGGATTTCTCAGCTACTGAACGGGTCCTGAACATTTTATCATAAAAATCATTTTACCGAATATGATTTTGTCGGCCAAACAAAATCCGCTTCAGTTTACACAAATCCTCTCAGTCCTGGGCATACGTGTAGCGTTATTAGTTAATACTACTGAAGCCAATTAAGTTTTTATCCAGTCACGTTTCTGTCACAGAAGTCACTTAAAGTTTGTTATAATCAGAGAATATCATTCTACAAAATAACTTTGAAAGGTTTCATTTTATGTCTTAGCCGGCTTCCTGTCTTTTATATAAAAAAATCAAATTTTTACGGCATTTTCAAATTAACAAATCACAATTATTACAGTAAAGAAATGCCAGCAGAGACAATTTCATCGCTGATATAGAGGATATTACATGGCCGCGCGAAGATACGAAATTTCTCTTCGAGTGTTGAAAAATATTTTTCAACACGAGAAGAGAAATTTAGTATCTTCAAGCGGCCATGTAATGTTCTGTTTATTATATAAACACCAATGAAATCAAACCATTTCACTTTAGTATTTTTTTGTAGTCTTAAAGTAGAACAATGTGTCAACGGTGATATTTTCACGTGTGAAGATAACATGTTATTTTCACGTGTGAAGATATGATGTTTACGCGCGAAAGCTCACCTGGTATTTCATTGGTGTTTATATAATAAATAATTTTTTTATGTTGTTTCATAGAACGTTTCTACTTCGTCAGGTGTAAAGAAGAAGTTACTTCCTCCTGCCAGAAATGTTTGGGCGAAGGTGCTGTAATAGCTGTGTCCGCTCGGTGGACTGTAAGTCCAGCCAAGGTTTGCTTGAGAATGTTTGTTGGATGATGCTTGGTTGGATATGTAGATGTCAAATCCATTTCCGAATATGGGTCCATACGATGAACCACTGTATATGGACTGCGCCCTGTGAGAACTGTGCTTCCCTGTCTGTGGCAACTTGACAGGTGCCCACCCTGGTTTGTTCACCAAAGAGAACAAAAACGCTTTGGAATCGTACTGCCACCCAGAACTGGAAACTGTTGGGAAAATAGAAAATGAAAATCACGTGACGTTGTCCTTATGTTTACACTGTGAATTAATCCACCACGTACCGCTCAGTGAGTGATATGTGGTTAAACTGTTGTTACACCAGTCTTACGTAAGTAATTAACTTTGATCTTGTTAAGCAACCTTTTGGTGCATACGTAATTATTCTTGCCTGATGCACTTGGTTTATTATTGTGTTTAATATTTTAATATTTATTTTATTTTATTCCAGGCTGTACCACGTATAATAACAATACTAGAAAAATAAAATAGAATTAAGAAATACGCGTAAAAACAAACTTAAAGAAAGTGTATTATTAAGAACTGAAGCCAGCTTTTAATGCAAACGTCAGTAGCGAGAAGCTGATGCTTTATTAATTAGCTGTTTCTTTTTATAGATCAACTGTTAAGTTTTGTACTTAATCTCGGTCCCAGTCCCTTTTCAATACTATATAAGTATAGTTTTTCAACAATGTAACGGTCACTTTTGAAAATGTATGTAGTAGCATACGAAACGTCAAGTTTTATAAAAAATGAATAAGTTCAATATGTTTATCACCGCGGTTTGTGTTCTATTCTTATCAAGCTACCATGGCCCCAGAACAAAAGTCTTTATGATAAAGTGTATTATATTAAAATTATTGCGTTCGACCTTGGAGAACGCGTGCTATTCGTGTCGTTTTTTTTTTTCCCGCGGGTTTTATGATGTCCCGCGGGTGTCGATTGCGATGCCATTCAATTTGGGTTTGGACGCCATCTTGGACTGGCACAGATGGCCTTGATCTCATGTGATAACTTTTTTTCTCGGCCTCGTTTGATCGACCGGTCGAGAAAGAGGGATGTAGAAAACTTATAGCGGCCGGAGTAATACTGTTTCATGTAGAAAGCCACGTTTTTAAGAAGGCGAAAAGTTTCAATGCAAGTGTAGATGAATTCCCGTGAATTGACGGTATAGAGGTTTTACACGGCAGCCATGTTGCATGGCAGGAACAATAGATCCTTTTCCCTATGGGAAAGAATGTTCTTTCTAATGCAAAATATTTTCATTGTTCCTGCCATGCAACATGGCTGCCGTGCAAAACCTCTATACGTTTCTTAGAATAGTTGAAGCAATTCCTGGAACTCTACGGAAAAATAAATTCGATGCTTTATTGCAGATTCACTTTGTTGTACTTATTTAATTGATAGAATGCTACAGTTATTAAGAGCTTTTTGTGGAAAATATGTGTCAAATTTTTATCAGCCGTTTATCAGCCGTAATTTGGCGAGTGAAACTAGGATAACGGAGAATTCTGGAAGTGCATAGTCTGTGTTCAGGTTTCAAATTTGACATACACGTACTACAAACTTAAAAGGGCTCAATTTGTTTTTTTCTGCTACACAACTTTCCCTGCTGTCTTTAACTTCGAATGGATTATTATATTTAGTTTCATTCAAGATTTATTTTAAGAATTAGTAAACAAGAAGTTCAGAAATAATTTTACACATGAATTTTGCGTGACTATTTATGCACTTGGGACTCGGGTCCGCTGGTTTACATCAAAGCTGATATTAGCCAAGTTTAATAATCCAATGGCAAAATAAATCAAGTTGCTCATCTGTTCAATATCTAAAGTACATGCAATTAACGAGATAGCCCTAAACAACTTTTCTTCTGCATAAGCTTTACTCGCAGCACTGCACTTTCCAATGCAAACCACTAGTAACTTTTTTCCTCTTAAGGGGGGGGGCTTAATTGAGAGGGGGCTTAATAGATGATTTACAGTGCTTTCAAATGAGTGAACGAGAAGCAAAGACGAATCGAACGCGTTTCATAAGAAAATAAACGATTAAAGTACCGCCTAGAACAAACAAAGCTGGTTACATCTGCTGAAAAAGATATCGAAGAAAGCGATATATTAGAATATTCCTTAATTGCTGATGACAAACCTCTGAGTGGCTAGTTTCTGTTTTTCAAAATTGACTCATTTAAATGTAACTTTCATCGTTTTAGATTTTTTTCGTAGACCATGAATTGCGCATAGTTTGGTTTCAATACTTTTCAAGTGAACACCTTACGATAGCGATTAATGTCATCACATTTTGCCTCAGGCGCAAGCTTTTAGTGAACGGACCGAGGGGAGTAGGGTGGGGAAAGGTTATAACAAGATCCGCCTAAGTCAGAGTCAAGATGTAATTTTAATCGGAATCTAAGCAACTTGTGGCGACTGAAGTCAGGCAGTGAAAATGAAGTAACATTTTAGAATGTTATACACAATTCTTCAAATATATGACCACCTATAAAACCAGCACAAAAGAATGCGTTTTGTAGCACGAACTGTTTAGAATTTTCATTTAAATTGCCAGAATAAATTGGTTTCAGTCACAAACCTAAAGGCTAGAACTACCTTACACGATCCAGGGTTTGATATCAGTTGGAAACTAAAGGCCCCGGGGGGGAACTCCCATATAAAAAAAAAAAAAGAGGGGGGTGCTCGTCGAAGCTCGAAAAGCTTCCTTAAAGGTACCAGAATGTTGTTTGATGGGCGTGGCTCAAAAGAATTTTTAACCCTAAGAGGTACCAATTCTTAAACAACACATGTCATATGCTGTCATATTCTGTCATATTGTTCCGGTTTAATACCCTAAAAGATACCGCGATAATTCCAACGGTGGTCATTTTGAATTTTAGCACCCTAAGAGGTACCAATCTACAAATTTTGACCTCTAAAAGGTATGTCATTTTTGTATGGGAGTCCCACCCCCCCTCCCAACCCCCGGGCTAAAGGGCAGTTTACACAGGCGATTTTTTGTGCTATTTTTGTCGCACTTTTCGGTGCAATTTTTGTCGCGCGCAAGTTGCATCTTCGAATCGCGTGTGTAAACCAGCGACGATTTCAGTGTGGAAGCGATTTGTCGCGCGATGTCGCAGAGGTTGCGAAAATGTTCGAAAACTTATGGAACTTGGCGGCGATTTTGCTGAATTCGCAACAAATATCGCACCCGAATCGCACAGGAAATCGCCACTTGTTTTCACTTGCGACAAAAGTTGCATTGGAGAGCGCGACAAAAATCGCATTAAAAATCGCATGTGTAAACGGTTCTTAAAAGGTTGTGTTAATCTGTTACCATACTGCGTATTTAGAAACATCAATTTATTAAGGGTTAACTTAACAAAAATCTGCTCAACTCGAATGCTAACTTTACGGTACTCAGTTGTGTCCCTTTAGCTCCATATCACTAATACTAACTGGTGTGTAAATCATCTTTATGTAAAACAGATCTCTTACCCCATGAGAGACTGGTGTATCCTCCAAATATATATTTTCCGACTTTTATTATTGTTACAGTTGGACCTTTGCCGTCGCATTTAGCGTGAAATGTACTGGCAGCCCAGCCGTCTACGGATGCGCGCCAGCAGCGCTTCCAGTCGGAATGATCCTGTTGTTCCACGGGGGACAACCAATTATTTAAAGTAGTTACGTAGTTTTTGTTATTTCTAACAATGACGGAGTGTCCTAAACCTGAAGAAAAATTCGATGGAAACAACATTGAGTTCATAATTCATGATTCATGGCGAAATGTACAATTAACTCAATTGCTTCGTAAGGGTTATCGGAGTTCCGAAAACACATTCGCGCATCGGGCTAAAATCAAATATTCATGAAAGTGAACAAAGGAAATATAATGAATGAAATCTTTCTAATCCCCTTCATTACCTTCCTCTGTTAGCTTTCAAGTTTTATCCCGACACGCGCCTATATTTTTCGGAATTCCGATAACGCTTATACCGACAACACCGATAATTTAATGATAATAGTTTCACATCAGGAGACCAAATAGGTCGAATGGCTGGTCAATACTGAACATATGTATGAAACAACAAGAATGTACTATATGACTACATCCAGCGATTCTGGAGCATAACTAGCTCAGCTCTCTGATTTCAAGTTCTTCAGTACATGTATTTAACAAACAGATTCCATTTTGCCGGGCATCTGTTCATTTGCAGATCAAAGATGACGTCAAATGTGGTAAGAATAAAAACGAGCCACAGGCGAGATGCAGGTCACTGATGTTCTTACCACATTTTGACATTCGCTCATGTTTATGTCATTCCGTCGTGAAACCTATAATTAATATGAATACTATTTAATTAAAACTCTCGCCTTGGTGCTCGTGGTTTGTAACTCTAGTTGTATGAATAAACTGATCCAGGTCAATAGAATTAAGCATTTGTAAACTTGATGAGAAAACGCTACTGTCAATAATTAATAGTTTTGTTTTTAGCAGGCTTTTTTATTGCTCTTATGTTGGGAGCAATACATCTGTCACAAATATCCCGGCCATAAGCTTCAACTTGTTCAAAATTTTGCAGAGAGAGTAACAGAAAAACTGGATGACGTCATTGAAGCTTAGTTGATTCTGAATATAAACATTAACTTACACTTAACTCGATTGGTCATCCACTAATGACGTAACTGAATGCTGACAGTTCTACTACATTGCTTGCATGTACTCACGGCGTTATTATATTTTACAGTTATTTTCCTTTTATCCAAGAAAGTTACAAAAGGCAGCTTAGATCGAATAACCTAGCTTTCTATCTACAATATTTCACATTGAACACAGCCGGTTTTGTTCCAACTGAAGAACAGTACCGGTTTTCATTATCGCTTGTAAATTATTTTTATCCGAAGGGAAATTACGTTGTCTGACAATTGGTTTTTGTGACGTTTTGATAAGCAACTTTTTTTGGCTTTCATAAATTCTGATGCACTGCCGAATGTAAGTACTCTTGCGTATAGAACTACGGTATAACGAGAGTTGCAACTGCGATCAAGCCCTCGCATTTCTCTTTCCTTTACAAAAAAAAATGAAAAGGAAAGCGAGCAGCTAAGAGTAGGCACTAGGACGAATCTGCTCGTTTTCACAGCTTGGTTATTGCGTAAATCCAGTCCACACGCAGGTTATTAAACAATGGGGTCTCACAAATATTGCTTGAAAGTTATTTCATCCACTCACCTCGAACATACAAATTACCAGAGGCTTCAGACGATCCAAGAATATTTGTGGCAGCACAAATGTACTGCCCAGCATCGCTGTAATTCAAATTTTTAATGGTCAACTCTCCTTCTTTTATCACGTGCTTTGCATCTGACAAAAGCTTCCTGCCCTTGAATCGCCATTCGACGCTAGGAGAAGGATTTCCTTCAACCGTGCAATAAAAAGCCGTGTTTCCTCCTTCATCTCGAGTCTGTTCAGCTGGTGACAACATCACGCGTGGGGCAGATATTGATTTTCCAGGCCTACCAGGTGGTCCAGGCATGCCTATTGATCCTGGCTCCCCAGTGTCTCCCTTTTCTCCTCTCGGTCCAGTAGGCCCAGCCATTCCTGTTTTTCCCGATTTACCAGGTGGTCCCATGCTGCCTTGAGACCCTTTCTTTCCTTTTAACCCCTTTTGTCCCCGCCTGCCACGTGGTCCTTTTACTCCAGCCGGACCAGGATATCCGGGGGGCCCTGCGGGACATACCTTCTCAGTTGACTTGCAGTACTTGATGGGCATGAGTTGTTCAAACTGCTTGGTGATTTCTTTACGCACGTCATGTATAGTGATGGTAGCTGAAGTGTTGTTTAAAACTTGTCTGCGGTTTCTTGGTCTGAGGGTTGTTGATGACTCTTTTGACACATTTTTGACTGCAGTAAAAGAAAAAAAAAATATATATATATAATTTGCAGTTCAATTTTTATTTGCTGGGGAGAAAAGATATTTTATGTACCTTCATATGCCATTTTATTTTTTGACGAGTAGACTAAGTTAATTCCAGCCTAGTCAGAGTAGTCCAGCAACAAGGTCATAGTAATAAATGCTAATATACAACATTTTCATTGCGGTTATATTTATTTATTGCGTCGACGGAGACGCTTCCTAATCTTGTCGGCTAGGTGGAACGAATCGAGAAAAGTGTCGGTACCAAATCTGCGCCATCTTGAAACGTCACAATAGTATCCAGCATGCTTAGCGCGTCGTCTAGGCGGAACGAATCGAGAAAAGTGTCGGTACCAAATCTGCGCCATCTTGATTAAACATATGCTAAATGCAACTTCCAGACATTGCGATATCACCATTTATTTAGTCGGTAAAATCCTTGCGGATATCACACCAAGTACTGAGGCGTATCATTTCAGGATCGGAGAAATATAAACCGAAATGAAATCAAGACAAATATATTATTTATGTCGGAAAAATCTGAGACCTTTCGAGTACACAGCACGGCAAAGGAGGCCCTTCAGCACGGTAGAATTGAAGGAGTTTGCTCGATTCCACGGCGATAGCGTAAATTTGTTTGACGTTGGCCCGACGTTTTTGCCTGCGTGACATATTTCGTGACATAGCCCATTTCAACAGTGGCTGAAACTGAGGTACTACGTAGGTCTCTGGGGTCAAGACGAGGTGCTACGGTA
Source organism: Dendrophyllia cribrosa (assembly GCA_024195265.1). Taxonomy (NCBI): domain Eukaryota; kingdom Metazoa; phylum Cnidaria; class Anthozoa; order Scleractinia; family Dendrophylliidae; genus Dendrophyllia; species Dendrophyllia cribrosa. Next base: position 31,521,437 of record JAJLRJ010000011.1, on the reverse strand, counting down.
TAATGAGACGCACTATAATCTATGATTACTACTAGTTTATTTATTTATTTGCGTCGACGAAGGAGACGCTTCCTAATCTTGTCGGCTAGGCGGAACGAATCGAGAAAAGTGTCGGTACCAAATCTGCGCCATCTTGGAACGTCACAATAGTATCCAGCATTCCCAGCGCGTGGAAATCAGGCATCATCATATCCTGGGGAGCTGGGGTTCCGAAATGTCACATGTGAATAATCTATTTGTCTTGATTTAGTTTCGGATATTTTCCCGATTTTGGAATCGTACGGCTCAATATTTCAATGCCTAGTAAAAGTACGCAGTGGAAAAATTGGACGAAGGTTCTTCTCCGGACCAAGTAAGTTTTTGGGTCTCTTTGGAATCAAGCAAGAAGTTACAGATTTTCCTCGCAACCGTTCTGGTATGTTTTGAATGTTCTATCTTGATTTTGCTGTGGTTCTCTGCCTGATTTGGGAAGCTTTCACCTAAATACCGACGTCGTTCTTCGCGATGTTCTACGGTACGGTGCAATTCGCGTATGTCTTGTAGCAACAATTCACTGACCGGCCGCGCCAGGCGGCGCAGATTAACTTTACAGTGCTCGAAATTGCGCCTGTATCGGGCGCATTTGCGACTAAAGATTTCGCAGTTTTGTGACTAAAATTTGTCTAGCTAATAAAGGAATTATATTCAACAGTCTTGTGTCTTACTTGCAACTGGTAGTTGTAATTTTATCCGAAAAATCCTGCGAAATTTACGTTAAATGTTGCGTGACTTAAACGTCTATTTCATGCTCCATTAACGCGGTGTCCAAGATAAAGAACAGGCTTTCTCAGAAATTTCTCATTTCCGGTTCCGGTATTAGTACATGTAATGAGAAGTATGATTTCAGAATCGTAGAAATAACCGAAATGAAATCAAGAAAAATATACTATTTATATGTCGGAAAAATCTGAGACCTTTCGGAGTACACAGCACGGCAGGATTTTGCCCGATTCCACGGCGATAGCGTGAATTTGTTTGATGACGGCCCGACGTTTTTGTCTGCGTGACATATCTCGCGACATAGCCCTTTTAAACAGTGAACCATCTTCACTCGTTACTTATGCCGCTCATTGTCTGGCGTGGTTAAGTTATGGGAAAAGATTGTGGCCGAGGCAATGAGCAGCGCGCTGGGTGCGAAAGCGCTAGCTGTGCTTAAGTGCACCGTAAATTACTTAAATAAGCCTTTACTTGACAACACTTAAAGCTAGTAATGAACAATTTAAGTTGCCTTTAAGGGTCTTTAAGAGCGGCCGTCCGTAAATATCGCCTGGAGGTGTGCAAAATGAAAAAAACGAAAATTCCCAAACTGTGTCAGAATATAGGTCTAGGTAAACTCTTTCTAGAAAAATAACTTTCAGTTCGATTAGAATTTTATTTTACGTGAACGGCGACAAAGTCGGTTCGGCGGCTCTCGCATCGATTTTACGGCTCCACACCACGCATTACTTAAATATTGCCTAAAAATTTAACATTGAATTAACTCCACCAGTTAGTACCTAGCTAAGAAAAGCATGCATTCATCAATAGTTTAAATGTTAAATTGTTCAATTCGACCGTTTTCTAAATATTTTTGAGATTTTTAATTATTTTACTTATTTTAACGATTTTCGCGAGTCAAAAAAATGGCAAAATCGAGAGGCCAAAATCATAGCTTGGTACATGACTTGGTGCCATATCAGTCATAGCCAGAGAAAGAGCAATGTTTCTTCTTCAAATAAATGCAATAAAATTTTTGGGCAATCGAAAATACGAAATTTTTGAGCGCCAAACAAAGGTGACACAAAGGTCAAAACACGCCATTCTTGTAACGGCCTTCAAAAGCATAAAATCGACAATAAGCTCGTTTAAAATATATAACAGCCCAACATTCCCCCCAAAATTACCAATATCGCTAATATCAGTTTGCTTTTGAGTAATCGTCTCTTTTTTGACGTTTATTTGTTTGGAACCAAAAGTAAACGTTAATTTTGCGACAGACAAAGTTCAAGTTGGATTTACTGTAAACGGCCGACAACAGCTGAAACGGTCTCAACATCATCAACATTACATTTTATACTTTCAAAAGACGATAACTCCTGCTACAATAAACCACATAATAATGCGATTTCTTATTTATATTTCTACCAAGTATCACTGATTCTACTTAGGTACATACCAAATTGTGTGCGAAAAACATACAAACTGTCTTCCAATGGCGTGCTTGCAACTGTTCCGAAAGAAAAGATTGCGTGACAAGCACCCAGCTCGCCGAAAAACAGGAAATGCATGCAGTGCAACAGGAAGCTCGCTAATATAAGAATATCGCTCTACCTTTGATAAATTTTATCTTTCTGTCTTGATGGATTTAGAAGTCCTAAAAAGGAAAAAGCGTTTTTTTTTTCGTGGACGATTATTGCAACAAATTGGTGCAACCGCGATATCCATCCCCCACAACCGAAGGACGGGACGGTTGAATTGCCTTTGAATTGCCTTTGGGTTTATATCGTACTTTATTACAATATATTAAGTGTCCAAATTAAGTTTGGTATGGTTTTATTTAAAGTAAAAATGAATCTTGCAGTCCTCTGTTAAAAAAGTGGGTGCGCGACTCATAAAACAGGTTTACCATCCTCCGTAAAATACGTATAACGCCGTTACTCTGATCTCCATGTACAAGTCCCAGTGCTGGTCATTTTTCCCCTAAAGCTCCCTAGTACGGTATGTGAATTCATTCCCGGCGGGATTAGTACGGCAAAAATGTACCGGTAATACAGTGTTTTGGTTGTGAAGGATAAGGGAGAGTGGGGCTTGATTTTGCTCTAAAAAAGGGGGGCTTATTATTAAAGAGGAAGCGGGGCTTTCAAGAGGATTTACGTTGGATAGACACAAGCTAGGTTTTACTGAGGTGGAGATGTCGCGTTTATCCTTGTTTATCCTTGCGCGTGGTCAAAAGAATACAACGACCTCTCGTATTCGCACTTGTCAGTTTGGTAGGTATTCAGTTCGCGCTCCGGAATAATGCTTTGCCGTGTAACAAAGGACTTTAAATATTAAAAGGCATGAACTTTCAGGAAAGCCTGTATATGAGAAATACTAAACCTGCCGCGGACATACCAAAATAGTTCACGGGAATCTTTCATCCTAAGGAAAATAGAAACGTAAATAGAAACGTAAATGACCTGGTCGCATCATGTAACTTGTGATGATCCTAAATTAGCATAAATTACTATTTTGCCGGCACGTATCAGAGGTCTAGGGGGAGGGTATCAGTATGGGATTAGAGTTCGTAATTTGCAGCCGTTAGGAGGGTGAGACATTCTACGGTCAGCCTTCGCCTTGTAAGGGTTACGTTTAGTTTTCTATTTATGTTACCTTGAGGACACTAGGTTTTATGCTTCTCAAGTGTCTAGATACTTCCCCAACCTTCATTTATTAGTGTAAAGCACGTTTTTAAATTAGGATACCCTAATACCCCAAGGGTTGCACCACTGCATTGGCCGGGGGCACACGTTCCCCGTTTTCTCCACCTGCTGGTTTTTAGGGGTTTTCGTCACGTGTCCGCCTTTGGTGCATTGGTTCTTCCTTTAATCACAGTGGATATCTGTACATATGTTGAAGCTAAATAAATGGTACGGTGGCTTGGCTGGCCCACGCGCCAGATATCATCATTCTTGTGCGGTCCGGTTGAGTAGTGGAGGCAGATTTTTTTTTACTTTCCCTTCCAATTTATTCCAAATTGGCTCACTGGAAAAACCAGTCTTCATTGATGGTCCAATTTCCCAAGGAGATTTCCATGACGTCTCATTTGACAGTGGGAGGTCGTCTGTCCAACAAAAACAGAGGAACATGCAGTAGAAGAAGAAGAAATGCAAGTTCATGGAAGAAAAGCCCCGGGCGGGGGTCCCCCAAATAAAAATAACGGGGGTGCTCGTCGTACATAAGGGGTCAAAATTGGTAGATTGGTACCACTTAGAGTGCTAAAATCTAAAATGATTAAATTAAATTTTAGCTTTTATTATCAATTAATAGATTGTTAGCTTTATATAAATTTTAAATATTAAATATATTTTAGGTTTTAGATTAATATTAGATATTTTATACTTTTTCTTAATATTTTTATGTGTCCCCAAATTAGTATGGGTTTACCCAGGCTATAAGGTCTTTTGACACTTAAATAAAGTTTCTATCTATCTATCTATCTAATGATCACGGTTAGAATTATCACGGTACCTTTTAGGGTATTGAGCCGAAAAACATGGTAGAATTGGTTCCTATTAAGGGTAAAAATCCATTTGACGCCTATCAAACGAGAGTCTGGCAACTTTTAGGGTGTTTTTCGAAAACTCCGACGAGCACTCTTGTCATTTTTATATGGGAGTCCCTCCCCCGGGGGAAAAACACACCCTTCTGGACAAAGCAGAGGTGATCTACACTGAAAAACTTGAGCATGTTGAGCGAGCGCACAGCCATTGTCGGAATAGTGGTTGCAGAGCAAAGCAGATAGGTGCTGCTACAGGGTTGGGGACTACGAACACCCAATAGACTGTCAGATTCAGCTCGAAGCAGAAAATCTATCTGGACGACACATTTAAAATAGGAGAGGAAACTGGAAATAAAGCAGACCCGCGATGCGACAGGTAGCGAAGGGCATGCGCCATGCAAAGAATGGAAATGGCATCCGGAGATTTACAGCAGAGGAATTCCTCACCAATTAATCAGCAAATCATGTCTTACTTTTCAAGACCTGCCGCAAAGTTACGCCAAGGCGGTCCGGAAGATGCTGTTGAGTGATTCTCAAGCTGTGGCAGAACAAGCTGCGTACTCTACTGCTCGTGCCCGCATCATCCAAGAATGCCAGCTTGTTTATCCAATCACTTATGATTCATACAATCTATTTGATATGTATGCAACAAGTAAACTGAACAGGCTCAGCATCGCCATGCTGCGTTTAATATGCGGTTACTTTGGTCTAAAAATTGATGATTTTTCACTGAAACGTAAAGCACCAGGGGGCCCTGAAAGCACCTTATGTGGACCCTTATGTGAAGTTACTCGAGGGTCTGGTAAAATCATGGTCTTGTAGTTAATCATCCAAAACTCATAAAATTGAAAACCGACATTCCCCCCCCCCCCCCCTCCCCCCTCCGGTATCCCCACCACCACCACAAACACAATAATATCCTCTTTTAATAGCAACATTTTTTTCATCCACGCGTGCGGTTCAATTTCATCCCTTCATCAAAAAATTCGCCACAATACAATTTGTAACAAGAAAACTTCCGATGCGCGTTGTCACATTTTCTACATCTCGCTCAAGCGGTTAAGGCCCTCGGCATCGGCTAGACGTTAGGGGTGGGGGTGGGGGGTGGGGATGTGGGGCGGTTGTCGTTGAATACCATGGGAAGACAGTTTGTATGCTTTTTGCTCACAATTTGGTACGTACTTATATCTAAGTAGAATCAGTGATAGTTGTGTCGAATTATAAATAAGAAATGGCATAATTATGTGGTTTATTGTAGCAGGAGTTATTGTCTTTTGAAAGTATAAAATGTAATGTTGATCAGGATGTTGAGACCGTTTTGTCGGCCGTTTGCAGTAAATACAACTTGAATTTTGTCTGTCGCAAAATTAACGTTTACTATTGATTCCAAACAAAATAAAAGCCAAAAAGGAGACAGTTACTTTAAAGCAAACTGATTTTAGAGATATTAGTAATTTTAGGGGGAATGTTGGGCTGTTACATATTTTAAACGAGCGTATTGTCGATTTTATGCTTTTGAAGGCCGTTACAAGAATGGCGTGTTTTGACCTTTGTGTCACCTTTATTTGGCGCTCAAAAATTTCGTATTTTCGATTGCCCAAAAATTTTATTGCATTTATTTGAAGAAGAAACATTGCTCTTTCTCTGGGTATGACTGATATGGCACCAAGTCATGTACCAAGCTATGATTTTGGCCTCTCGATTTTGCCATTTTTTGACTCGCGAAAATCGTTAAAATAAGTAAAATAATTAAAAATTTCAAAAATATTAAGTAAACGGTCGAATTGAATAATTTCACATTTAAACTATTGGTGAAGGCATTCTTTTCTTAGTTAGGTACTAACTGGAGGAGTTAATTCAATTTTAAATTTTTAGGCAATATTTAAGTAATGCGTGGTGTGGAGCCCGTAAAATCGATGAGAGAGCCGCCGAACCGACTTTGTCGCCGTTCGCGCAAAATAAAAATCTAATCGAACTGAAAGTTATTTTTCTAGAAAGAGTTTACCTAGACCTTTATTCTGACAAAGTTTGGGGATTTTCGTTTTTTTCATTTTGCACACCTCCAGGCGATATTTACGGACGGCCGCTCTTAAGTTGTTGAAAAGTTGAATTAAAGATAACGTAAAGGTTCTTAAACACATATTAAAGATACTTACTTACTTTAATACATTTGAGAGTATTTACGTCTCAACTTAAAGATTTTCGATACCTATAAGTAAAATTTAATTTTCTCTTAAAGATTAGTAAATTCATTATTACGTCCTGTGATGAAATTCAGGTAAATCCCAAACATTTCTATAAAATTACAAATGGTTATTAATATGTTATCTTTCTAATTAATTTCTCTGATCAGATCCTTCCCAGCGATCCAGTACAGTATTTCGATTTATATTTGAGATGTTACACAAACCGAGTGGGCTCCCTGTGAAGTGACTTGATCTCTTGCATCGTTATTAAATGACGACATGAGCTTTCCAAACTGAATACAGCTGTTTGATTAAACGTTGTCATTGATCGGTCTCATCCCTACGCGACCAGACCGAAAGGGAGTATGGGTGAATTAAAATGCATGATTAATTATTCTCTATCGCGTTTACAATGATGGAGAACAAAACTCACGTTTGTCTTTGCGTAACACGCGAAGACAAACGTGAGTTTTGTTCTCCATCATTGTAAACGCGATAGAGAATAATTAATCATGCATTTTAATTCACCCATACTCCCTTTCGGTCTGGTCGCGTAGGGATAAGACCGATCAATGACAACGTTTAATCAAACAGCTGTATACAGAGCCCGTTTACTTAACACGGATTTCTAAGTGCGACTCTTAAAAAAATATCTTACCGTTAAGAATTAGCAATCAATCAATCAATCAATCAATCATCTTTATTTAAACACGCATAAAAATGCTCTTCCAGAGAGCCGTGCAAAATTTATGCAACAAAAAACAATATAAGATAAATATGGTCATTAAAATTGTACTAAATTACGAATGCGATATAAATGATTTCAGGCTTGTCTGAAATGCAATGATAATGATTTCAGGCTTGTCTGAAATGCATTTTTAAACTGTATGGCGTTACGCCACGAGAAATAAAACAAATTGTGAAAATCGGAACATTTGATGGTTTCTTTGAAAAAAAAAAAAGGCCACATTCTGTGGTGGCGTGACCTCTTTCCTGTCAGGCTCCATTAACTGTAAACAGGCCTGGAAGATCTCCCGCTCAAAATCATAGGGATTTGGACGTTTTGGGATCCAAACTGTCACGAATTAACCCTTTAACTCCCAATAGTGCCAAATATCTAAATTCATATAAAATCCCAAATTTCATTTGGTTCGTTAGAACAAATGGTACCATGCAAAAGTACTGCTGAAGAGGTTTCATTTGAATGGTCACACCATAGGAGTTCATCAACAGACTCAAAAGTAGAACAAATGGCACCATGCAAAAGTACTGTTGAAGAGGTTTCATTTAAATGGTCACACCATAGGAGGATTCCGTGTACAGACCAAAAAGTGAGAACTAAGGTACACTACATGTCTTCATAATTGACTCTGAGAGTAAAAGGTTTAAGGCGAAGTACCTTTGTCATACACAAAATGCTTAAGAACATTAAGAGGAAGATATCAAGGGATTATTTCGAACAGAGAATAACCAATATTGTCAAAAAATATATATTCACAGAGCTATACACTGTACTCTCTTTTAAAACTTAAAATTCATACCTTTAAGAAGTATAAATGTCATTCTTAGACATTTTATACCAGCTCAGATATCAAATCATGATATAGACGATAGCTTTATACAGCAAAATAGCAATCACAATTCCTACCTGAGGTATAGTTAATCCTGTTTGTGGTAAGTGTCTCCACAGAGTCTGTTGTTGGCTTAATATTCAGTTGTTCAAAATTTTCTTTCGGCGACCCGCTCTCAACACGAACTTCCAGTGGAAACATGTTCATGCGATTTTCTAGGGCTATCAGTCGATCGTTGGTAGTTTCATTCTTCATCCAGAGACAACCGCTAGCGAAAACTAAGACCAATGAAATTGAAATTGAGCTAAAAAGAAGAAAATCTCGGACTCGAGACGACTTGGAAGAGGAGCACGTTGATTCCATTTCTGGGGCTTTCATGTCAGTCACTTCACTGTTTCTGTTTAATCATCCCGACTGGTAACTTCCCATCAACATGTGCTCCTTTTATGCAACCATATCTGATAGAGTTATTTTTAAAAGTATGACGTAGGTTTGTTTCTTTCGTCATAACAAAATTATTCACATCCGGTGAAGCGAGCAGAAAATCTTCAAATACATACGCACTTATTGCCCTCACGGCGTCCCAAGCAAGGTCATTCAGATACGTGGTCAAATCACAAACAAAATACCTATGCAAAACAAATCACATCCACAGAATTCCGTAACTTTAAAAGTTGTATTTTCCGTCGAAGTCAACTCGAGTACGCAAAGAACCGTTAGTGTCCGCATAATTTGTAAAAATCTGTTCAGTGAATGAGTACAATTACGGTTTACATACAGTAACATATCTGACTGTCCATGGTTTCGCATTTAGTGTTAAGTTGAACACCAGATATTTTGGTCAAATATCGAAGTCCTCGGCTCAACTCAGCTGAAAGAAATAGTGCTTTTCGCGTATACAAAAACTTGTCTTTCACTACATAAATATAACCATTGAGGTATAAAAGCTTTTATTAACATTATAACCTGGTCCGATCAGAAAGGTTTCTATATAAATATATCGAATACATGACGACTGACAAACGAGATACAAAACGACAATCTAGCTGAACACCCCTGGGGGCAGGGTACTCCCATGGTCGGGTGTTTGACCTTCTAGGTCTGAGATGGGGTCTAAGTTTCGCCCACTAAGTCAGAGATGGGTGTATACTTTTTCCGTTCAATTTTCGCATTAAGTGTTTTGTCATTTTTTTCCGGTACATTTTTCATCTGGAACCGTGCCTGTGGAAGTTCGGCACTCGATTCAATGAGCGTGTATGGGTTTGATGCCTAATTCTGTTAATTTGAATAAACAAACCCCTTTTTTGTATCAAGAGCCTCTTGCCAAATTAAACTGTTTGGTTTGAGTTGGAGTAGTGAAAATAGAAATTTTAGGTCGGGGTTCTTAGGTCCCAGCGAAACACCCCCATATTTAACATTGCGGACTACCCCTTCCCCCTCTTCTCCTCTCCTTACAACAAATTTACCGCAGCAATTACTATCTTTTGGATACACGTAGTAATAATAATAATTTTTTCCGTGCTACGGCCCTGTAATTGAAGGAAGAAAATCGCGGATTCAATAAGATTAGTCACGCGGTGAAGTGAGCAGAAAATCTTAGTCATGTGGTGAAGCGAGCAGAAAATCTTTAAAACCATACGCACTAATTGCCCCCACGATGTCCCACGCAAAGTCATTAATACAGGCTAATCACAAACAAAATACGTATGCATGACAAATCACATCTTCAGCCACAGAATTCGGCAAAGGAAAACTGAGAATAATAAAACGAACGATGGCTTAATTGAAGGAAGAAAATGATGGATTCAATAAGATTTCGAGGAGTTAGAGGAATCCATTTCTGCAATTTCGCAATCGTTTCTTTTTTAGCAACACAGGAAGACGAAAGTAAAATTTGATCCTTTAAATCCAATCCAGTAAAACAGAGGTGTTTATTACTTCGATTTATTTTTTACACAGTGATACATCTAGGGTGCCGTAGAAAGTATAGGATGCATGGGTATTATAAACCTTAATCATAACGCATTGTTTGTTCTTGCTAAGATTGTAGCTTGCGTGGCACCTCGCGACATAGCCCCTTTAAATTAACGTTTGTGAATTTTGATATGACGTTAGTGAACCCCCCCCCCCCCCCCCCCCCCTACATTGTTTATGCACATCATTACTGTGCGCGCAATTCATGTCGCAGCCGCCATGTCACGTCATGTACGAGCGCGTGCGTAAGGGAAGAAATCTAAACATGTAATAAACTTGTATTTCTATACTTGTTATACTTATGTTATCTTGTTACCACGTACGTCACTTCCTGTCTCTGAATTTTCCTTTTCATTTCCTTACTTTAGATTCTCTATCCGTAGTTCATATAAGTATGATTCATTCAAAACATACACTTCATTTGTTATAGTATCTTTGCTTAATCGACAACACTGCAGATAATTTTCTGGGTATAGTTCTCGTGCTCACCAATCTAACTCCATATATCCTTATAACAGGTATATATTTTTAAACTGTATATTATCTACAAGCTTTTGCCCGTGGTGTCAAAATGTCCACTTTGTATTAAGATACCCTTCAATATTTTTTAAAACCCCAGTCTTCTTTTGCCCTTTGCTATTTCAAGAGCACTTAACCGTCCAAGACTGAAATATCGCCGGTCTATTCAAAATTTCCAATATTGGGGAAGGGGAAAACAGTTCTAAATTTGATATGATGAAGCATGTTGCTGCCTTGGTTAGCGTTTTATACGTTTTTTTTTTTTTTTTGCTTAAAAAGGGTGAAAACACGCATTATTTTTTTATTCAAATATGGCTTGACATCATGCTACTTATCTCGTTACCATAGCAATTGATTATCTTCACATTTAACCAAAATGTGTCTCAATAAAAGAGAGAAAGCCTTAACTTGGGGGTGGGCAGGCATCCTTTAGTTCATCCGAGAGTTAAGTGTTCTACAAATGCTGAACATTTATCATACATGCTGCATCGATTCTAGTGTCCAACGATTGAGTAGGAAACAAAATAAGTACTAAATAAATAAATACACATACGAAAAACTGTTATCACTATAACGAGGTCAGTGAAGGATCACAGTAGTTTTACGTCCATCTTAAACTCTTTAGCTCCCAAGATTGCTAAAAATAAAAAAAAATTCTAGAAAAATCCATAAGTGACATTTTGTAGAATATTGGAAAAAAGAATGGAATAAAGCAAAAGTACTGCCGAAGAGGTGTCATTTGAATAGTAACACCATAGGATTTCAACCACAGACTCAAAAGTTAGAACAAATGGTACCATGCAAAAGTACTGCTGAAGAGGTTTCATTTGAATGGTCACACCATAGGATTTCATCAACAGACTCAAAAAGTTAGAGCAAATGGTACCATGCAAAAGTACTGCTGAAGAGGTTTCATTTGAATGGTCACACCATAGGATTTCATCCACAGACTCAAAAGTTAGAACTACACTACATGTCTACATAATTGACTCTGGCAGTGAAAGGGTTAATCATGTAGTGTAGTTCTAACTTTTGAGTCTGTTCATGAAATCCTATGGTGTGCCACTTTTGAGTCTGTTCATGAAATCCTATGGTGTGCCCATTCAAATGAAACCTCTTCAGCAGTACTTTTGCATGGTACCATTTGTTCTAACTTTTGAGTCTGTTGATGAAATCCTATGGTGTGACCATTCAAATGAAACCTCTTCAGCAGTACTTTTGCATGGTACCATTTGTTCTAACTTTTGAATCTGTTGATGAAATCCTATGGTGTGACCATTCAAATGAAACCTCTTCAGCAGTACTTTTTTCATGGTACCATGTGTTCTAACTTTTGAGTCTGTTGATGAAATCCTATGCTGTGACCATGCAAATGAAACCTCTTCAGCAGCACTTTTGCATGGTACCATTTGTTCTAACTTTTGAGTCTGTGGATGAAATCCTATGGTGTGACCATTCAAATGAAACCTCTTCAGCAGTACTTTTGCATGGTACCATTTGTTCTAACTTTTGAGTCTGTTGATAAAATACTATGGTGTGACCATTCCAATGAAACCTCTTCAGCAGTACTTTTGCATGGTACCATTTGTTCTAAATTTTGAGTCTGTGGGTGAAATCCTATGGTGTGACCATTCAAATGAAACCTCATCAGCAGTACTTGTCTTTTGCATGGTACCATTTGTTCTAACTTTTGAGTCGGTGAACGAACTCCCATGCATGGTGTGACCATTCAAATGAAAACTCTTCGGCATGGTACAACTATTAGTTTTCTAATATTTAACAAAATGAAAATTTGGGATTTTTCTTGAATTTTGTTGTTTGGCACTCTTGGGAGTTAAAGGATTAAGGAGAGTGACGTTTAGACGATTACCAAAAAATGAAAGTTATCGGTCAGAGTCTTGCATGGAAAAGGATCACGAAGTGTCATTAACGGTGCCGTCTAGTTCTTTTTACGCTTTTGCACAATAGCGAAATCCCCCCGCAGGTGACGGCTTTAACTCGTAGACAAAAAAACCCTGACACTCTCTGACACGTATCTGAACCCTCCTGTAACAACAGTTATAATATCCGTTGAAGCAAGCTTCTCTCGCGACTATGCCATCTTCAAATGCAGGTTGGCCGCCTTTCAGCCAGCCAGTTATGTCAGTCGAGCATCTGTGATGCGAAATGCAGCCGTCAATCATTCTTGTATAAGAACTTGATTGGAACCTATACCAGCCTGGAGCAAGAGAGCCATCCGATTGGCTGCCACGGCCGTAGGACTGGTGGCGATTGGTTTCATTAAGAACATCATAGACCCTGCACTCTGGCGCGTCTGAATTAAAGAAGAGAGACAAGGAAAACGTAAAACTCAGATATTTGTTGGTACTGACCAATTATCACACTGTTTGCCATTCTGCTCTTTGACAAAGTTTTCTAACTGACTGACTGTTTAACTGTTTGTATAATCAACGTTTGATTTTGATCTCTGTGCTTGACTCTTTGGTCACATGTCTCACTCACTCAGTTTAAGTGCGCGTCTGTGTAACTGAATGTATTTACAATGTAGATTTAACCTCGGATGTCCAAGGAGTGGGGGGGGGGGGGGGGGGGGGGGGGGGGGGGGGGGGGGGGGGGGGGGGGGGGGGGGGGGGGGGGGGGGGGGGGGGGGGGGGGGGGGGGGGGGGGGGGGGGGGGGGGGGGGGGGGGGGGGGGGGGGGGGGGGGGGGTGGGGGTGAGGGTGGGTAGAGTGGGTTAAATCGTGCAGTCTTCAGTAGCTGTTCATTTATCCTTCAGAAACATTTTGGTAGAATTTGGCGACAATCGAGTGCTATGGTAACGAAATATGACGTCATAAGCAGCATGAGTTCACGCCAATTTTGAATAAAAATGCGTATTTTTCACCTTTTTTCGGTGAAAAAACATATTTCTATCATCTTGTGGAGCACTACTTCTTGCCAAGAAACATCAATCACCCCCTACTGGCCCTAAAAGATGGGGCACTGATCTATCAATGGATACAGAAGACTGGAAAGAAATTTTTAGCATAACCTCAAAATTATGCAAGGAAAATAAGTTAAAAGAATTTCAGTTCAAATTCATTCATAGGATTGTCGTCACGAAGAAAGAACTCTTTAGATATGGGATCCACACAGATAGTGATTGCATATATTGTGGCGAACCAGATTCTATAGATCACACCTTCATTAATTGCACATTTACTCGAACCTTCGCTGATAATGTTATCGATTGGTTTAATGTTCAAAATGGCTCTAGCTTCCAACCGGATTCGAAGGAAATGCTTTTTTCATCCTGTAAATACCAAAACAACCCGGTGCTAGAGAGAAAAGTCAATTACACCCTTCTCTTCATGAAATACTATATATATGCAAGTAAGCTAAACAATAGTTTACTTTGTTTGACTGATTTTAATAACAAACTCTATCTTAAATACAAAGTGGAAAATCTGACACATTGACATCTGAACAAAAACTATTACGATCCCCTTTTATTTTGTAAAGCAGTATTGTTCTCCCTCTTTCTTCCTTGGTTTTTCTGTAGACCTTATGATTTTGTTTAATAACGAACGTGTATCGTGTTGTATTGTACACAGTTTGTAAACTATACTTATAGGTTAGTAATGCTGCAGTGTAATGTAACGTGTAAGTTAAAGTAGTGTGATGATGTAACTTTTGTTGTAAGTTTTGGATGTTTTCAATAAAGTTAAAAAAAAAAAAAAAAAAAAAATCTTGTGGAGCACATTACAGATAAAAACTCAGAAATATTGCAACACTGCAAAAACCCAAGGGAGGGGTTGCCCGTTTGTATCTTTGATAGTTCGACAAACTGTGGGTATGATGTGTGATACTGTACCTGACTGACTCTCTGACTGTTTATCCGTTCTGTCTAGTGTCTCTTTGACCGTCTGCTTGACCGCTAGCCTGTGTGATGGCCTGTCTACACAAATAGACTCTTTCTATCTGACGAAGAAAGGAATCTTTAGCGATTTAACGACCTTGTTGATTGGTATACGCAATGTTCACAGTATTAATTTAGAGAAATTTAAATACTCTTAGCCAGCATTTACAATTACCGTCGGTTTGTCTGTTAGTATGTACGTATGTCTGTCTAATACCAGAGCTCTTCTTTTACGTCTGCGCGGTCAAGAAAACTGAAGGTTCTGGGATCGAGAATATGTCGGAAGTCTTTTGTTGCTGTCTCAGGGATTATTTTACTTATCTGACCATCTCTTTGCTCGAAGCTCTATTTTAATGTTGCTGCCTGTTTATCTATCTGTCTGTTTGTCTGACTGTTTGCCTACTGTCTAAAAATGTTTGCCTGTAACGATGAAAACCAAGGGATAAGGCTATTACCGATTTCACAATTATCGCCAAAATATCCCGGATGACAGGTGCACTTGTATGTTCCTTCTCTGAACATCGGTAAACATGTCCCATTGTTCATACAGGGTGCGCTGGCACAAGGATTCTACGAAAAGAAAAAAGGTTGTTGCATACATGTATATCCCACACACTGCTTCGCTAAGTACCTGGATTTTTTTAACAAATTTATTGGATTCATTACAAAATAACCTAGTTGTACTTTCAACCACACGCAGAGAATCAGATAAACAGAGAAAGTTATTTATCCAAACGGACGAGGCACCCCGTGGAGATTATGAAAAAGAAATATCGATATACAAAATAATTACAGTATGCTAAATAAATGTGAAGCTCTTTCTGCTGACCGCGTACCGGTCTTATCAACATCGAAGGCAGATAACAAAAGTGTAGAGCTATAAAGTTATAATGTAGGCCATCTTTTCCGGCTGAGAGATAATGTTTGTACATTGTTAAAACTTGCCTCATACTTCTACTAGAAATATTTCCATATATATCCATTCTACATTCAAACTAAAATGTAAGAAAATTTTTGGCTTAAGCTTAAAGGGACACTGTCCCGTTGAAATATCGTGTTTTCATGATTATGACCAGGAGCTCGCTTTATGCTTATTTTATCATCTTGAAATTTGCATGACCCCAAAAGCTGTAGCTTTTAATTTCTGTCATATATAAATATAGGTTGTATGTATGTTTATAATATGACCGTACGGCCACGCTGACGCAATCCTACAGAAAAAAGAATCGCAAGGTGACGTGAGCGGGGCCGGACGGGTTGCCGTGAGCCGGTCCGGAAAAAGCCGTCCGGCCCCGCTCGAGTTCATGTGACCTCGCACTGCACGACTATTCTTGTACTTTCTAGTCATATTATAAAATACTTATTGACTAAGTTGGGTCGGGCCGTACGGGAAATGTTTGGCTCTCGGTCATGGAGCATCCGTACGCCATAACCTCGAGCCAAATATTTTCCCGTCCGGCCCTCCCACTCAGTCAATAAGTGCATAATATGGAAAAACCATCGCCAAAAGTGATGGAAGTAAAGAAATATTAACTAAAGAGAGAAAATAACGGCTACATGTATGAAAAAAACAAAATTTCACAAGAATGGCAAGTTTGATTTCTTAACCGCCTGTCAATAAATCAAATTTCATGAACTGTAATCCACTTTACTCCTTGCAATCCTGCCCTTTTTCTCCAAACTACTGCTTTTGTTTAGCTCTATAGAACCGTTTTATCCAACTAAGTTGTATATTCGTTGGCATTTGGCGATATAGCGTGGAAATAAGCTAGGCGAAAGAATTGTTGTCATTTTGGCGGGACAGTGGTACATCTCTGGATTCTGCCCGGGAGAGGGACTCCCAAATGAAAACTACGGGGATGTTCTTTGTCTCGTTCAGGGGTGTAACTTACGTAATTTTGTATCGCTAAGGTTGTTCAGGAAGCACTGCAAATATTTTGAACCGTCAAGGTTTCTTTTAAGGATGATGAAAATATCGTCATTCTATATTAAGTAATCTATTAAAGTAACAATGCGTGTAAGAACTAGGCAATGCTCTATTGTTCCACGGCATTTCGCTTTCCCCTCATGAGATTGTTTAGGTTTTTATTTCTGAGAATACATCGACCTATGGACAACATGTTTTTTAAATAAAATTTTCTGGAACTTTATTTCAAAGTGATGTTTCTTTTGTGCTACAAGAGTTCGTCCTACCGTGAAACTCCAAAACTATGGCCAAGAAAGGCTTCTAATTTTACTTGTTACCCGTTTTCACTAAAAGGGAACCAATTAGTAAACTAGAGAGAAATAAATGCACTACCTGGCTAAGTGATGGTAGATTTTTACGTTTTAGCCAATGAGGTGGACGGTTTCAACAATATATTAATTAACACCTTTCTGCATTCCTTGCTGTTAGGTTGCCTAGTTCTTACTAGGACCATTACTTAATATATGAAAGCATTCGATGGCATCGTCAGTATCACCATCTGAAGGTCATTCTAACTCTTGTTTATTTGTCTGTCCTTTTTTAATGGTATATTTTAGGGGTGAAGTAACATCTTGACCCATGCCCAGATTGGTTCTAGGGGTAAAGAATGGTCTATCGGAAATGATGCGTCTCGGAAAATATTCACCGAGTCTCCGAATTCTTGGCATTTGAAATTGGAATCTCGGAATCTCGGGCTCGCTCTTAATTTTCGAAGTCTCGAAGTCTCGAATTTTAATAATTTGGATCTCGGATATCGGAGTCTCGTAAATTTTTCTCGTAAATCTCAGCTTTCGTTGGAGATTTCAGTCACGTTTTAAGCTGTTTCAGTACTATCGGCCCGACATTTTCCAGCACTGATTGGAGTCTCGGACTCGGATTTTTTAGAGGTAAAGTCTCGGGATAGGAATTGATAGAAACGCTAAAGTCTCGGTCTCGAATTTTTAAACAAGGGTCTCGCAGTCTCAAGTCTCAAATTTACCATTCTATACCCTTAGAGGTTTAATTGGAAATGTTCGACAAGCTTCCCGTGCTTTTTATCAACCTCGTACCCAGGGTCTCTCTTCTTCCCACCCCCTGGAGCGAGAGACCCTGGGTACGAGGTTGCCTTTTTATATGGGAGGACCCTCTGGGCAATTTGGCCCTGAGGAAAGCTAATTTTGTTAGCCGAAATATTGGCCGCTAAATAAATCAGCCCGTTGCCGTAGAGCCCACCTTGCATTCAATTTGTCTTATACACTTCAAGTGACTCTGGCTCGAGCATCTCTAGCAAAACCGAACCAGTGCATTTTAGTTACGCGCTGTGTGGACCTTTGCATTCAAACGTTTCTAGTATTTTAGTATATAATAGACATTCGCACAATTTATGAATTACATTGCAGGGAGCGAACGCGTACGTGTTTGACAAATGGGCTTCAATTTGCAGTTTGCATACCATGGGGTATATATACACAGTAAATCTTTCGCAATTAATTAACTGAGAAGTTTTTCATCTGTAATATATACAGAGTGACTTTTACGCGAATTGAAAATGTTCTAAATAGAGTAACAACTATACGAAATTTGCATTTATTTCAAGTCGTCTGTATACCATGCATTCGGTTTTTTAAAATGAATTAAACATGTTAAATGAAAAGTTGTTATGTTTTGATTGTAACAGGGGAGAGGCAGAGCTGAACGAATTGCTAATAATAAAAGCAAAACAAAGGATTATACATTAATTCCCCTCGCCCTCTTACCCTAATAATAAACGAAAAGATAGCATAAGGTTTAACAAAGAAAACACAATGACATCAGTCAATATTTTTAGTTTACGTAAAAAGACGACTTCATCAATCAATCAATTCTCTTACTAGACTCGACCAAAAACCTAAATTATGACTGCATTATTCGATAGAATCATAAACCGATTTAAGGTTTTTGCTTTGTTTTAAAAAAAACTTCACATGATGAAAAATTAGCATGTTTTTAACCTGTCGGCTCGGGGATAATTGCGATTTATTCCCCTTTAGGCGTACCCTCAGGCTACGGCTTCGGACACGCCAAAAGGAAATATATCACGCATAGCCCTCCTTCCAGGTCAATAAACCTTTGACAAGCACAATTATTTTTCTTTTCAGATTCCTTACTACCGTCGTATGAACGGCATTTGTATAGCTGTTCGAGTCTTAATATATCGTTTAGACAGAATGTATAGTGTTCTTAACTCGAATATTTTAACAAAATGGCTTGAATCGAGCCAGGCATAATGTAATACTACAAAAAAACAACAGTTGTATACAGAGGGATATGAATTGTAGTATGTGGTCACCTACATGTAATTAACAGTTTTCACTCTATAGGAGATCGCTGCAGATGCAGTTAGCATAAATTGTTTTCTTGGGCAATATGGTCAAACTGTTAATATCTTTTTTTGCTCGTATCATAGTAACCGTCTACATCAATCAATCTTATTGTTCAAACGATCTTATTTTTGCGACACTTCAATTTCGCGATATTTGATGTCCCGAAAATTACGTGTCCTGAAATTATACGTCGTCTGGTTTATTTTCGTTTCTAAGTCAAATAGCGAGATTGATTTATCGACGAAATCGCGAAATAAAATGACTAAGTTTTTACAAATTTAACAAAATCGCGACAATAAAGTGTTTCTAAATATGACCATCCCCAAATCGCGAAAAAAATTAAAAGTGTGTAATAAAAATATGCAATGAGGTATTTCGATACGCATGTATTCAAAATCTAAGGAATAGCTGCTCCGAAAGAAAAACGCATAACATGATGTATGACAATTAATTAATCAGCAGCGTTCTTCTACTTTGGCAGCCCAAATTTCGAGGTGGTCAATAGGGCGCCAAATAACCAAAACAGCGAGAAAGGAAAATCTACTAAACGGAATAAATCTGGGGGAAATCTATTACACTTTCTACTAGAACTTATTCGAAATCATTGTATAGCGGTTTTAGAATGAAATATATGTTTAAGATATCGAAGCCATACTCTTTCTCAGTGGATATTTTGGCTGGTTTGTGTAATAAAAAGCTGTAATATGACCTGCTTATGTTACTTATTTGTCACCGACCTGTATGCTGTAAAGGCGGGATTGATCGTTTGAAGACACGCTGATGTTTGCTGTATTGTTGTAGATACTCGAGGGAAGAAGCTCACACCAGTGTTTCATGTTAGCGTCAGCAAAGACAGCCACGTTAAAGGAAAGACATAAACCGTTTTGAAGACAGGCAAAACTGCAGTCGAAGTGGTCATCGACGAAGGTAGTTTCCAAACGTGAGATATTCATATAACGAAAATTGTGAGATTCGAATCCGAGCTGTATATAGTGCCTGTGAGCGTTCATCAAGTACAGCATCAAGAGTAATCCTGCTAAAGTTTTCATTGTTTATTCCGTTTCTGCCACACTCCTGTGTAGGCTAAATGAGACGTTGAAATGTTAACTCCTGAAATATTAAATGCTTTATAGTGCATAATTACATACTTTGACGTCACAAAGTTCTTTTGTTTTGAAGATTCTCCATTTTAAAGATTATACATATTTTAAGGATTGTCCATTTTCAAATTTCCCGTTTTAAAGATTCTCCGTTTTAAAGATCCCCATTTTAAAGAATCTCCGTTTTAAACACCTGCCCCAATTTTGAAGATTCTCCATTTTAAAGATTATACATATTTTAAGGATTGTCCATTTTCAAATTTCCCGTTTTAAAGATTCTCCGTTTTAAAGATCCCCATTTTAAAGACTCTCCGTTTTAAACACCTGCCCCAATTTTGAATTAAACACCCCCCCCCCCCCCCCCCCCCCCCATTTTAGAAATTTTCTGTTTAATGACCTGTTCTTCATTCTCTCGTTCCACGTTCCACCTTCGTCGTTTTAAAGGCAACTGCCGGTGCTGTGAGCGGATCTCCAGTTTGCTTTACACGCCATCGCTGATAATGTGAGAGCTAGTAAAACCAACAGACAAGTAAAACTTGTTTACTTTTAATTATTTCGTTTTGTGCATTTTTTTTTTCAGATATTGAGTTTGTTTTAAACAAAAGCTGCAAGAAATGCCTTAAAGGAGAAGTTCACTCCAAAAGGCACTCTTTTTTTCTTTCCACTAATAAAAAGTACATATAAAGATAGGATGCTGACCAAAGTTTCAGCTTCTAAAGAGCTTCCAATCCCAATTAAATCCTTGTACAAAATAGCCCAAAAATCATTTTGAATGCCGCCATTTTTTAACGATATTTGGCAGCCTGGCCTTGAAATGTGACGTCATTCCGTCCAACTTGAAGTGACTCGTTTTGTTTACTATACTGAAATCATGGATTAAGAGGGTTATCAAGCGTCCCGGCCGCATTTCTCGAAATTCACCAGAATTTTTCTGCCCGTTAAGGCCCAAAGTTTCTTTTCTCGAAAGAGTATGAGTTATCTTCCTGAGATTTTATACGGGCCCGAGTTTTTTAACAATCGCAGCATCGTACATGATCTTTATCAGACAATAATTCTTCGCTCTATCGCAGACACACAGAAGAAGAAGAAAACATATTAGAGATGGGAAAGGAAAAGGTAAATTCAATAGAAATGTATCCGGCTTATAAGGGGCTTTGAAGAGATGTGAGATTTAACACCGGCACAAACTGGAAAGGACTGAAATAGTTTCTCAAGCCGAATAATTTTATATTTATTTTGCTTCGGCGTTTTTTTATACACAGATCGATTTGTTTAGGTCTTCGGTACAGAATGAGGTGAGAGATGTTTCAAATCAATTTCTTCTTTCACAAGCTTTTAAATGTTTTTTTTTTTCTGAAATTAGCATGCATCGCCAACGCTTTCCGACGTTTTTATTTTATTCCGATTCCTGTTATTGAATTAATAAGGATCGATAACGATTCTAAAGCAAATTTCGTCGATGAGGTGATAATGGAAGTCTTTTGATTCTCGTAATATATTTCGCAAACGGGAATATTAAAGCTAAATGTGAGCATGTATTACCAAATTTATCATTTGACAGAAATAGCTAAAAAAAACTGCATAGCAGCGTGCGTGTCGCGTTTCAACGCAAAAATTTGCATAGAGGCATAGAATTAGACAAGGTCAAAATATTTTAACACGCACTGAAAATAATAACCACAAAGACTACTTCATTGAGACTGATGTGAAACGGATATTATTGGAAGAAATATATTTCTATGTTCAGTTTGCTAGTGGAGTTTTCTTTCAAACTAAGTCACTGCTGAATGTTGTGATTCCTGTTATTTACGTTACAACAAAAACACTGGGAAGCGAAATAGGAAAACACTGAAATTCCAAACAGTTCGAATAAACTATGGGTTTACCTCGGTGTAAGAACCTGTGACTTTTTCCTTTGTTTTTTAGCTTTGTAGTATTGCATTCCCAGTTGACTCTATTGTTTTATGCCTTTTGTTTTCTTTGTTTTACGTCACTCGTGAGTTTCACAGGTTCTTACACCGAGGATGAGCCTAAACTATGTACATTTGACAACCGGCTGGGAAGGAATTGTACTTATACAAAAAAAAATTGATTACAAATTGTTGTTCAGTTTAATTCACAGTCAACTTACTCCCACAAATCCGACCGGAAAAAAAAAAAGTCCCCGAACCCAAATAAAATTCATGACTCGAACGACACAATTTCAGTCTTTACCTACCTGCGCCGCTGTTCAGAAAACTTTCATATAATCGCTACAAACGTCGTTGAAAGCTAGATTAAGTTTGATTGAATTTATTTACCTTTTCCTTTCCCGTCTCAAAAGTTTTCCTTTGTTTTGTTAAGGAGTAAAGAATTATTTTCTTGAAAACCAGGTTGCCGGTTCGGTGCTGTGATGTGGTACTGAAAAAAAAATCCGGTCGATATAAAATAACTCATTCTGTTTCGAGAAAAGAGAAACTTTGGGCTGAAACATAAATTATTAAAGGGCAGAAAAATTCCGGTGAATTTCGTGAAATGCGGCCAGGACCTTTGATAACCCTCTTAATCCATGATTTCAGTATAGTAAACAAAGTTGGACGGAATGACGTCACATTTCAAGGCCAGGCTGCTAAATATGGTAAAAAAATGGCGGCATTCAAAACGATTTTTGGGCTACTTTGGACAAGGATTTAATTGGGATTGGAAGCTCTTTAGAAGCTGAAACTTTGGTCAGCATCCTATCTTTATATGTACTTTTTATTAGTGGAAAGAAAAAAAGAGTGCCTTCTGGAGTGAACTTCTCCTTTAAGTGAGTTCCGACTTGGAACAATCTAGAACAGATATATGTTTATTAAATTACTTACAAGTTCCCGACGTTTTCATTATCTAACGGCGGCAAGCTTTTAAAAAACTACCCGGCTAATGCCTTTTTTATTGCGTGGGTTTAATTTACAATATTTTGGTGTATAGTTAAAGGTTTGTGAAAATTGAACCTGTGAATATTAATATGTTTTTATTATTTCGTCTGAATTTATTTAGTGTTTTTTTCTCCTGGCGAATATCGCTAAAATTTTACCTGAGTAAATTTGCAAATTGTGCCATATAACTAGTAAAGGGATGTTGGCAAGACAAAACAAGGAATGCAGGTCCTGAATAATGTTTAAACATTATAAACATTTTATAATATTCTTTGATGCACGACAGATGTTGCCAAACGTTTTATAAATAATAGATGGTTCGTTCAAACTGCTCTCTAACCGTTTATTTACATGTACCATGACAAGCAATACAGGCATTAGCTGTAAAAAATTTAAGGATCTTCTTGAACCAAATCCCCAAATTACAATATTGCCAACTTGTTAATAACCTGAGAGCAGGCGCATATTTTTGGGAGCGAAAGTCGGAGCAGCGCAGGGATCGATGGGAAAAATCGACTTTCGCCCCGAAAAAGGGGCGCCTGATCGCAGGTACGTTAACTAGTTGATGTTAAATCGTGTCAAAATATACTCCCCTGGTGTGATATCGAGAAAAAGAAAAATGCAACAAATTCACTCTTTAATGTGCTTTATTTACATCACCTCCATGAATAAAAAAACTGCTGTTCAAGAACAAGAAACAATTTTATCTAAGCAAATTAATCTTGACTAAAATACGAATGTAGGAATCTCATTGAAGACCGACATTAAGAAACGTTTCTAGGTTCTGAAGCTTCTAGAGCTGTTATACACGGTTTCCAATTGCCTATGAAGTACATTTAGTAGAATATAATTATACACCATTGCCGAAGTTGTCGATGTCCGTAGATTTCCGAAGAAGACCCGAAGATGTTTCGATTTCAGACCAACACCGTTTAGCTCGTTTAACATTTAATAAGTTAGGGTAAACGTGATGGCTAACGTAAAGATGTTGATATCTTTACTCTTCACAGTGAAGATAAAACTGATATCTTCACATGTGTCAAGATATGATTTTCCGCAATGGGAGAAATCTTTGTATTCCATTCAGTGAAGTTTATTGCTGCGGAACGAGCGTAGCGAGTGAGCAGCAACATAATCAGGATTTAAGAGAAATATATGAGAAAAAAATATAAGCTACGAAAAATCTCGATTTAATCGCTTTTTACCAGAATTCACTGCGCCACGCACACATTTTGGGCCAGAATTCACTGCGCCACGAACAATAGCCTCGCTTGCTGCTTCAAGCTGTTGGCTGCGAGATTTGTAATATTTTGGTCCAACATGTGCCAGTCGTAATCGGAACTGAAGTGTCGAAGACTACCGCGAGTTGAGCGAGAACTGTGAGGCATGGTGATAGGACCGTTGGATAGCAAAGATTTTCGAAGATTGTACGCAATAAAAGACAAATTTATTTTGAAATCACTCCGACAGCGGTCGATGAGACTGAGCTGAGCGCGTGGGGACGCGAAACCAGAGCTGAGCGCGTGGAGACGCGAATACGATACGGCTAGCTAGTAACGCAACATATTCATTATCAATAATTAAGTTAAACCTAAATTTTCACACCTTCCTCGTGGTGAACGCGTCCTTTGCTCAACAATATTCTACAGACATTGCAAGAACTTGATGCGTGAATTACAAAACAAAATTAGTCTTATCAGCTGGAGTTTTCGTCGATTCATCCCGGTTACTAACATTTGCTTTGCTTTCCCTCAAAAAACGAAAGAGAAAATTCTGTAATACCAGCGAGGCGATAAAACAGCATGATTACAACAAATTTACCGCAGCAATTACTATATTTTGGATACACTAGTACTAGTGTATCCAAAAGATAGTAATTGCTGCGGTAAATTTGTTGTAATAATGCTGTTTTATCGCCTCGCTGGTATTACAGAATTTTCTCTTTCGTTTTTTGAGGGAAAGCAAAGCAAATGTATTAACCGGGATGAATCGACGAAAACTCCAGCTGATAAGACTAATTTTGTTTTGTAATTCACGCGTCAAGTTCTTGCAATGTCTGTAGAATATTGTTGAGCAAAGGACGCGTTCACCACGAGGAAGGTGTGAAAAGTTAGGTTTAACTTAATTATTGATAATGAATATGTTGCGTTACTAGCTAGCCGTATCGTATTCGCGTCTCCACGCGCTCAGCTCAGGTTTCGCGTCCCCGGCTCAGCTCAGTCTCATCGACCGCTGTCGGAGTGATTTCAAAATAAATTTGTCTTTTATTCCGTACAATCTTCGAAAATCTTTGCTATCCAACGTTCCTATCACCATGCCTCACAATCCTCGCTCAACTCGCGGTAGTCTTCGACACTTCAGTTCCGATTACGACTGGCACATGTTGAACCAAAATATTACAAATCTCGCAGCCAACAGCTTGAAGCAGCAAGCGAGGCTATTGTTTGTGGCGCAGTGAATTCTGGCCCAAAATGTGTACGTGGCGCAGTGAATTCTGGCCCAAAATGTGTGCGTGGCGCAGTGAATTCTGGTAAAAAGCGATCAAATCGAGATTTTTCCTAGCTTATATTTTTTTCTCATATATTTCTCTTAAATCCTGATTATGTTGCTGCTCACTCGCTACGCTCGTTCCGCAGCAATAATATTGTAGCCTGCGCATGAAAATAGTATGGGTGCAAGAAAGATCGGAAGTACAAGGGAGACTCGCGCATCCCGTTCTTTCTTGCGCCCATATTATTTTCATGCGCCTGCTGCGCCGGCTAATAATAATGCATCTTTTATTTTTTAGCTTTGAGAAGTTTTCCTGCCATTAAAAATACCAGTTCGTGTAAAGATACGAACGTGAACCCAGGTAGGTGACGCGGGATAGGGTATGGCTTTTAAGGTACCTAGGTTGCGTTTTTTGAGGCGAATCCGAAATCGTATTTGTAATCTCAGATCAAATGGATTTTTCATGACCAAAAAAAAAAACGAGAAATCCTAAAACGGATCACTTAACGT
Source organism: Dendrophyllia cribrosa (assembly GCA_024195265.1). NCBI lineage: Eukaryota > Metazoa > Cnidaria > Anthozoa > Scleractinia > Dendrophylliidae > Dendrophyllia > Dendrophyllia cribrosa. The sequence continues at coordinate 31,495,706 of JAJLRJ010000011.1, read as the reverse complement.
AAAAAAATCCGTTGGTATGCAAATAAGCCTATTTTGACTCGCTTACATTTGTGATTCTCGATATCAGTCTGCTCGACAAATAGTTTTCAAAATAGACGCAATAAAATCTTACCTGAATTGCCCATGATAAGAAATCGCGAGAGAAACAAAACAGCGAACGGAAGGAGTAAATTTAAACGAAAGACCGCTTCTCAGACGTACCTTTTTCGAAATTCCTCTCAAAAAATAATCAGATCACGAATCTAAAAATCCGGATTAAGATTTGATCTGACGGATTCATGATCCGTTTTTGGATTTTAGTGAAAAAACGCAAAATCCTTTCATTGGATTATTAAACAATCCGGATTCGGATTATCCCCTCAAAACGCAGTCTAAGTCCTTAAACAGGGTGTCCTTTTTGGACGATCTTTTTGGTATTGTGATCCTTGGTAAAGGTTCCTTAAACTGTTTTAGCATCCTAGAGCCCCTATTTAATTTCTATAATGCTTCCATTCAGTTTGATGCAGGTGCGCGCGCGCGCAATTTTCCTTAACCCTATTCGGCCTGGGGGGGGGGGGGGGGGGGGGGAGGGGGGGGGGGCACAAAGTGCCCGCGCTAACTTTCAACATCCATAACTTCTTTAATATGTATCCAAACGCCATCAAACTTTGTGACTTTTCCTAAAATTTATCTGGCAACAATTTCATGTGACAATTTTTTGATCATGTGACTTGATGTTTCCATGGCAACAAGATTTTGACACCATGTTTTTTGAAATTTGCATATTTATACCTTTGAATGAAGATAAAACAATGTTTATTGGTAAAACTTTTATATTTTTACGTCATTTAGCGTTTATTTATTGGTTTTGATAAATTTTGAGTGAATTTGGACGGTTTTTAAGAGGTTTTAAAAAATTTCAGAAATCCAAGATGGCGGATCCAAGATGGCGGCCGTATAACTAATTATCTAATAACTACGTCATATGACGTCATCGTTTCATTGTGCGGACCGCAAAAGAGACAGTTTTGGACGTACTATGTACCCTCTAGGTTTCATTGTCATAGCCTTAATGTTCTCGAAGTTACCGGGGGGGGGAGGCACAATGAAACTCAAAAAAAGCCTAGGCTGAATAAGGTTAAGTTGTGCGCGTGCTTGGCTTATTTTGTTGACGTATGCTTAGTTCGTTATTTAACGTACTACATTTGTTTTGCGTTGTTTTCCTTACTAATATGTTTTGTCAGTAACTGTACCCACACTGTGGGTGGCTCCTCCTAAATTGTTCTACAATTGGTATAGGATTTAATGGAGCCGAAACCAATTGTAAAATTGCACACATTTTAGGCATCCTACTGATGAACAGTTACGAAATTCAGATATGTTTAGTAGCAACATTTATTTGAAGTTTGTCCCCTTTGAATTAGCTAAATAAAACAGTACCTAAAGACCCTGCTAAACGAAAAACATGTGGTTCTGATGCCGTATTAATGAAACAACAATACTCGCCACATTTGTTGGGACACATGTGGGTCTCTCTCGACATTTAGTGATCTCAGAGCCGCAAAATTCAACATTGGGAGGGAGGACGCCAACTGCAGGGTGAATATGTTTTGAGCGTGAGGTGTCCCAACTAAATGTGACGAGGATTGTAGGTTCAGTCCAGTATTCTATACCTGATGCTAAACTTCCCATGTACAGAAAACAAAAAATAACGACCTGTTCACACAATTCTGAGTTTGAATAGGGTGTCAATTTTCGATTTTCTACCCTTAAATAGGATCAGGGTTTAAGGTTTAAGAGCCTTCGCGGCAAACACCTGTGATAAATTGACGGGGTATTCCCCCCCCCCCCCCCCCCCCCCCCCGACTCCCCCACGACGTGACATGAACCTTTCATTCAAACTTCTTGGTATAGTTGAGAAGCTCAGAGCCATGCTCAGAGATTAGTAAAACTCCCTACAACTGTGGTTGACAGCCTAATTTCAAAACATGAGTACCGAAAACGCTCTATTAAGCTCCCTCGGGGGCGTATTTAGTTCCATGCCTTCTGGAGTGGGAGAGGATCTCATAGGCGAATCTTTGTTTCCATTATTGCCTCATTAGCATATGGCCTCATTCTCTAACTTAGCTACAAAAAATAAACTCTGAATATTGAAAGGGCATAGCACAATAACCTTTCTCTGGAGATTTGAGCCCGGATATACTAGATACACTTCGTGCAATGTTGTAAATAATGTAATGTATTGTAATAAATAATGTAATAAATAATGTATTGCTCATTAGCTCTTTTACCACCCAACAATTCTTCCGTTTTTCCTTAAAATATTGCCTGCAAAACACCATAAATTGCATAGATTACTAAGTTTAACAAGGTCTTTCAACTTTTGAATTCAATTCGTATTTAGCATGATGCCTTCTATATGCAGATTCGTATGCTAATGAAGCAAAATGTAAACAATGACGTCAGCAAAGATTCCCCTATTGAGAGAGATTGGGGGGGGGCAGGGCGTATTTAAATCTCTCCAAAAAAACTATCTTTGATATACTGAAAACAGAACTTAATAAAAAAGTCTCGGACATGTCGAGATGAAGAATATAATGCGTTTCTAATCCGACTTAAGTGGCTGTGTCTTCCGTGGTTTTGTGGGGGGAGAAGGGTGCGGGACTTAATAGAGAGGAGGCTTAACTTATTAAAAACGTGAAGCTCAAGAGTGGTCACTTATTAGAGATGGCGGTTAATAGAGAGGGGGGGCTTATTAGAGCGTTTACGGTAATACTAGAAAACCATCTGTCAATGTGCTTTTGCAAATCCCTTTCTTTTGACAATTAAGATAACGTAAAACTGATATGACTTTTTTGTACAAGTAACGTCAGACACACAAACATAAAGAGATCTTGATGCTTTCAAAGTTAATAGCAGTTTTTATGTTATATATTTTGCCAAAAATTGCGACGTTAGACGTACAAAGAAGTTTAAAAGTTATGCTGAAGGCCCATCTATTTTTTAAGCTTTTAATTTGTGCAGTATCGCCTCCCCGTAGGCGTGGGATTCAGGTCGTAAACATAAAACCCCTGACACTCTCTGACACGTAACTGAACCTTCTTGTAACAACAGTTATAAAATCCGTTGAAACAAGCTTCTCTCACCACGATGCCATCTTCAAATGTAGGATGGCCACCTTTCAACCAACCAGTTTGGTCAGTCGAGCATCTGTGATGCGGAATGCAACTGTCAATCATTCTTGTGTAGGAACTGGACTGGAATCGATACCAGCCTGGAACGAGAGAGTGGTCTGAGTTGCTGCCTCGGCCGTAGTACTTGTGCCGATCGGTTTCATTAAGAACATCATAGACCCTGCACTCTGGCGCGTCTGAATTATAATAGCAACATAATGTCTGGATCAATATAGTGGCTGAAGAACTGTCTTATTGTCTGTCTGACTGACACTCTGACTGTCTGACTGGGTGTCTGTCTGTCGATCTATCTTCCTGAATCTTTATCCAAATTTGTCTAACTCACGGTTTGTCTGTCTTGCTGTCTGTTTGACCGATTGCATGTCTGTCTGTCTGTCTGTCTGTCTGTCTGTCTGTCTTAGGACGCCAATACCATTTGTCAGAACTGGCCGGCCAGACCGGTGCGATTGTAACTAGAATGCATCTTTTTGAAGACTTGTTCCTACAAGTCCATCAAAAGGGTGCATACTATTTCCAAATTTACCAGTCTGGCCGACCAGTTCTGACAAATAATGAAATAATGTTTACGAATTGAGCGGTTCGGACGGGCAGTTCTGACAAATGGTAAGCGCCCTTTGTCTTCAATTATGACTGTCTGTTTGAACACTGACTGTTTTTAAAACTAAACTGCCTGATAGTCTATTTTTGCAGACTCGATCGCATTTTCCTTAATTGCATACACCACAGTGCAGCGAGGTTCATATCTTCATTTGATGACTCTGTTTCTGTAAGTCTAACTTCTGACTAATCTACAGTCTGCCTTTCTGGTATTTGAACGCTCATGTAGTTACCGATTTCACAGTCATCTCCAAAATATTCCGGACGACAGGTGCACTTGTATGGTCCTTCTCTGAACATCGGTAAACATGCTCCATCGTTCATACAGGGTGCATTGGCACAAGGATTCTGCGGGGAAAAAATTACAGCATGAGAACAATTGTAACTTTAGCCTGGAATTAGTTTGACTATTATTCGACTATTTTGTTTGAGTATAAACTACCCTGGGTGCCAGAGGTTTTTATTTTTTAGTTTAAACCAGCAAATTTGACCGGCGAAGCCGCGACAACGAGGCGCAACGCGCCGAGAAAATCGCGAGCTTCTTCTAACCGTTTGTACGGTTAATTTTACTCATGATATTCAGAGAACGGACCTCTGGATCCAGGGTGAGTATAAACATATTAAACGTTATGAAAAGGAAAAAATAATTTCCTATTCCCGTATCTAAATTGGCAAATTGCATCGAAAAATGTTCTTCTGTCGATAATTTAAACTGCAGTACATTACTTTTTTGTCTGCACTGCTGTTGCAAATGTCGATGCAGAAGCATAGATGCAGAGAAACTCTCCACTTGGTTGGAAAGCTTAGCACAGCAGGAGAGAAACAATCAACTGCAGCTTTTCTTTACCCAGGAATACTCAACGATTTAGACAGTCATCTTCATAACAATTTATGATATGACTAAAAACGAGACCTTTCTAAAGCAAATTGTCGTCTCAAACTTTCTTAACATCGAAAAATTTAAGTTAATCGCCTTTTGTTTTCGGAGGGATAAGAAGAGTGATTAGCATCAAATTTCTCCTTGTAATATCAATGCCTTATCAATCATAAAGGTCATGAGAATTAAGGACATGATCACACAAGACTGATGAATTCTCTAGATATCTAAACAATTTCTCCCTACTACTTCTATAAGAAATGTATAGGACTAGAAATGAGAATTTAAAATTTGATATTGGGGCTTTAAGGGTTAATAGGAAATTCGGTGACAGATTCCTTTCTCTGACGTTTTTCGTGCCGCTTAAATATTCAGCTAAAAGAACCATGCAAACAGCTGGAACTGTGTTGGCGGCTTTCACACAGTTTCCTTGAAAGGCACTGGCGAAATGATATGGCCGGAAAGACTGTACAACGCCATTCCAAGCATTTCCCTAAGCATTGTTACTTGGGTGATCCTGTTCACTGCTGTTGCAGTCGATACAGAAGCATAGATAAAGAGGGACGTTCAACTCTGCTCGCTTTGAAAGATTAGCACAGCAGGAGAGAAACAGTCAGGATACATTGTTTACACGATCATGGTCAATGTTATTCAGTTTGAGTAAAAACATAAACGTTATGAAAAGGGAGGAATCAATTTCAATTTCTTGTATCCTAGTTAGCAAAATGCATCGAAAAATTCCCTGTTTCCTATTTGTTTATCTTCATACAAGCGATGTCTTTTCTGATCTGTACTTGCAGATTAGCTAATAGATGAAAGAGACCTTCCACTCTGCTTGAAAGAAAAAAAAAAAAAGAGTTCAAATAATTCCAAACTTGAACTTTTACAAATGTCTATCTTGTACAAGGTCTATAGATTTTTAATTTTAGGCTTTAAGAGCGACTCTCTCTACCGACAGGGTGAGATCCGAAAAACCTGGCAGAAGGTCGAAATATCAAGCACCCAAATATTTCACCCAGAGATACCCTAATGTGTCCTAGTAAATGTGAGAAACTTATTTTGTTGTGGAGTTAAATATTTTTTTAGAAAATAATGAAAAGCTCAAGACGGCCTGATTTGCCCAAACATCACAAATCCGACCTCAAATACCGAGAGGTTCAAATCGATCTCGTGCACACGCGCGAAGCAAAATATTATAATTATTTTCAAATTACTTGATTAAGACGATAATTCTGAGCTGTTTGAGCTATAATAAGAAAATAAAGCGCTTTTATTTTATTTTTGGAGGCTTTGCAAAAGTTGATAAAATTTCAGATTTTAAAAATACCGAATTATACACTGTTTTCGAATTATTGAAAACACACTCGGTATAACTCGTAATTCCTTCAAACTTTCAAAATAGCAAGTACATGAGTTATATTTCAGCTGTGCATAAAAATTTGTTTGGTAAAATTTGATTCTGAGGAGACCGGCTGCATGTTATTTAACCTAAATTGGGCTATTAGCTTACCGGCAGAAATGTAAACATTCGGTACCGACTTTTGTGTAACCAGCTATACAATCGTCCCGAAAACGATGCAGTTGCTCTAAAAGCTATCCAAATTCAAAATCCCCTTGCAATTAACACTTATTATGCAGCTTACCTGGATTCTCGGAGGATTTACAGTCCTGTAATTCTTGTATTTGTTCTGTTCGAACAGGGATTGAAGAAACATTTCCAGACCACTGTTGAAGTGTATTCCATCTCTGGCTAAATTCTCGCCTTTGACGTCCTATTTTCTTTACGTGCATTGGTAGTGACTTTTATATGTATCTCCCTAAGCTTTGTATCTGATAATTTACTCGGTATCTCTAACTTTTGAAGGGTGAAACGGGCAAATTTCTGGCCAACTTGAAAGGTCCTGCAAGGCGCCGAAACGACAACTGAAATATGATCGCAACAGTGCCCTGTCACGCAATATGCAGAAGCATTATATTGTAACGCAAGACTTACTCCTCACTACGAGTCACTAGGAGTAAGTGGGGAGGTGGTTGGGGAATTTTATGACGCATAATTTTTATTCACCAGTGTCTTTATTTTGCACAACCGCCGCTTTGATAAGGGTTAAATGCCAGACTATTTTAACATACACAGAAAATATCCAGCAAATGCAATCAAAACGGTTCATTACAACCTACACTAGTTTGGAGAACTTGAGAAAACAAAACGTCTACAACTCTATGGCTCATACAGAGTTGATCTACATTCACTGCAAATTCCTATTGACATAAAAGAAATGTCTCAGTTTAAGAAAGCGACCACTATAAATAGAATGAAACCTTCAAGGGACGGACCATTATTTTTCTGGAGGGGGGGATGATCCTCTTTTGACGTTGTTCCCACAGGCCATCATACTCGTACCACCCGGCCTAGCTGTGGTACCAGCGGTGAAGGCAGGCACATTGGTGATTTAAAATGATTCCCATCGCCATAGGTTACTCCAAATAACTAGCTTGTAAACAGTTATTGACCCATCATTAGCTTTGATGGTGATATCGTCAGGAAAATGACAGACTTCTGAAACTCGCCCATTTCTCGGACAGTATGTCAACGTTAAATGGCAAGGCAAGCGACATTTCTTGAATGAAAACCCGGACCTTAAGCCCTGGCACAACGAAGAGTATTCTGGCTGCTTTTTGCGAAGGCAAGGTGAAGGAGTTGTCTTGTGTAGCCAAATGGAAAGAATCATCACTGAGCAATATTCAGTTTTGGAACTAATATTTTTTAATAATTTATCTGACGTCTCTGCAAACATTTTTTTTACACATATCGTGTTTGCAAACAATTTATTTTGTCTTTTCAGGCCCTGCAATATTTCTTATCCCCCCTCCAGAAAAAAAATGGTCCGTCCCTAATTTCAAAATAAATTTGCGTAGCATAGCTTACCTGATCCCACAGGTAAAAATATTCCTGTTAGATTGAGAATATGCTGCGAAATCTGTTTGCTGATGCCGCGATCTGCAGCGCGGGACTTTAACAGACGGTTCGACAGCTGAACTGGTACTCGGCAGCGCGATGAAACTTTTCGCCAACCAATGCCCAAGGAAGAGCGATGCGCCGAGCAAATATCCAGGTCATTGATGTTTGAGGGCAAGGTAAAGATCGACGATCTTGCCAAGATAAGCTCGACCTCAATGTCGACCGAGGGAGGCGGCGGACATCAAATTTAGGGAGCTCTTGTGATTAGAAATGTCCTTCTCGTAAGACACAAGTGGAACAATCACACCGTCTTTCTTGCTGCGTGGATCTTTACCGCACTGGCCACCATATAACCGCTTGAAAGAACAACTTTTCTCCATTTCACTGTCTCGATCAAAAATATAACCCTAACTTCTAGCAAGCATAAACAACAACTGAGGGGACTTTTAGCGGCTGCGCTGCCCTGTCAATCAATTTATAGGTACTAAAACAGACCGATTTTCGAATTGCAGTATACACACAGATCTGTCTTGTTATTGTACATGATTACAATCTTTATTGTCTAAAACCTCTATTAGTTTGAAGGAATCTCGCCGTGGTATTGGCCATTATTAATGTTAGGGTAGGATGTAATTTTACAAAACGCGCATCAATAGTTTGAAAGTTATAGTAAAGTTACGAGTTGATTCTAGTTATTTCCTTCAATGATGACTATAAGTGCCCAACTTTGATCGCAATTTTGACACTTTATCAGTGCAATCTCAATTCAATTTGGGCCTTGTTTTTTAAAACAACAGGCTGAGAGGAATGTGCGTAAATCTACACTACACTGTATAATTCGCAGCACATGCGACAACAAACAAAGGAGTGCGCAACACAATTATTTTTGCGTGCGTAGCTTCACTATAGAAATTATTATTACAATTGCAAAACAGTCATTCCCAATAATTGTGACATTCAGTAAGCGAACTTGGTTTTCGGAATCAAATTATGACAAACCAATTCTTCTACACAGAACCAAAATAAGCACTCTATCAAAACTTGTTTTCCCGGCTTTTCATTTTCGAGATTGGGCTGCGGAAAATGCTGAAACAAATACACGCATGTTTTAATCAGAAATATTTCTTTTTAGTAAGTTATAATATTTGAAAAAATACGAGGTTATGTTTTATCCTCTATTTATTATGTTTTCAAAGAGAAATCGTGTTTTTAACTTGCGTTACAATAATGATACTCTGCGTATTGCGTGACAAGGCACTGTTGCGATCATATTTTAGTTGTCATTTCGGCGCCTTGCAGGACCTTTCAAGTTGGCCAAAAATTTGCCCGTTTCACCCTCAAAAGTTAGAGATACCGAGAAAATTATCAGATACAAAGCTTAGGGAGATACATATAAAAGTCACTACCAATGCACGTAAAGAAAATAGGACGTCAAAAGCGAGAATTTCGCCAGGGATAGAATACACTTCAACAGTGGTCTGGAAATGTTTCTTCAATCCTGGTTCGAAGAGAACAAATACAAGAATTACGGGACTGTAAATCCTCCGAGAATCCAGGTAAGCTATATAATAAGTGTTATTTTCAAGGGGATTTTGTATTTGGATAGCCTTTAGAGTAATTGCATAATTTTCGGGACGATTGTATAGCTGGTTAGACAAAAGTCAGTACCGAATGTTTACATTTCTGCCGGTAAGCTTAGCCCAATTTAGGTCAAATAACATGCAGCCGGTCTTCTCAGAATCAAATTTTACCAAACTAATTTTTATGCACAGCTGAAATACAACTCATGTACTTGCTATTTTGAAAGTTTGAAGGAATTACGAGTTATACCGAGTGTGTTTTTAATAATTCGAAAACAGTGTATAATTCGGTATTTTCAAAATCTGAAATTTTATCAACTTTTGCAAAGCTGCCAAAATTAAAATAAAGGCGCTACAATTATGTATTATAGCTCAAACAGCTCAGAATTATCTTCCTAATAAAGTGTTTTAAAAATAATTATAATATTTTGCTTTGCCCGTGTGCGCGAGATCGATTTGTACCCCTCGGTATTTGAGGTCGAATTTGTGATTTTTGGGCAAATCAGGCCGTCTTGAGCTTTTCATTATTTTCTAAAAAAATATTAAACTCCACAACAAAATAAGTTTCTCACATTTACTAGTACACATTAGGGTATCTCTGGGTGATATAGTTGGGTGTTTGTATTTTCGACCTCCCGCCACGTCTCACCCGGTGAATAGGGAGAGTGTCTCTTAAATGTTAAATGATAAATTTCAGGTGGCCATAAGGGCGGGTTCATAGCAACAAAAATTGAAAAACATTTATGGCTTTAACTTAAAATATTAATTACCACATACACATGAGCTGGCTGGCTGGATTGATGTCAATGATATTTTTATCCCACCAATTTGAGCTTTTTTTTTAGCATAAAATAACCACCAAAATAGGGATTTATAGTCTTTTAACGAATATATGATATCGTTTAGGCCATGAAAAAAATCTGACCAGGAGGTCTTTTAATCTTGTACACTACTTGTGACCACATGCCAGGAAACTTAACATGGAACAGGATTTGTCACGCAGTTTCCGGTTTCATTTTCTCGAGAAAATTGCTATGTGTCGCGAGAAAATGTGTTCGTCAGTGAGATTTCAATCGTAGTTCTCTTGGTATACCTTCAATACAGTCGTTTGTTAAAAACCTGAAATCGATGTGCTAAGATTATAAAAATTTCCTGAAAAGTCTAGAATCCGCATTCCATTTTACCGGCGTTTTGTATCAAAACTCTGGGGTGAAGAATTTAGACTGAATTACAGTAAACGAGATTGGGAAAATCTTCCTCGATGTCCTTTCGAAAAGCCACGCGTAATCGGTTCTGGTAAGTTGTTTCTGTATGTAATTAAGTAGAGCAACATCGCTATTGGTAAGTTTATTTTGGTTGTTAGTTCAATAGTATTTTTTTCGCATGAGAAAATTATTAAGAGGAATACACGAAACCACGCGGCGCTTCCACCCCGGCATGTTCGCGATTCGATCATAATATATTCCTGCAATTCAGTTGCATTGTTATCTATCACCGGTATGTCTTCGTTTCATTTTTTCTACTATTCTCCTGCTATATCGCAAGTATAAATGATTGCCAACCGCGACGTCAACCGCTAATATCATATTGTTAAATTATTTCATTGTAAATATTTTCACTTGTTCTAATTCTTTCACCTGATGTAAGTGTTTAACATACTATAGCTGGGGCTAACTAGAAAACTCACCCGTTAATTTAGCCCCCAGGCTCAAAATTATATTAACTGTTGAAATTATCAGTATTTAATTAATAAAATGTGTGTAGGTATTTTTATAATATAGTTGTAAAAAATAATGAGTAAAATAAAGTATTAGTATTAGTATATAACGCGAATGTGCAAGGCTTACGTTATGTACCTCTCTATTTTCGTGTTTTGATCACGAGCGACTCATGAAGGCATTAATTCTGGAGGGAAATACAAGGTTATGTTCGCCATCCGGAGTATCGGTCACTCTTCGTTGATATGGAAGTCAGGCAAAAACTGACCAGCATCGGTAAGTTGCATACAAAATTTATTAATGAGTTGTAACTGTGCAGTTATTAGGAAACTATAACATTTGCGGAATATGATCAACCTCAGCTCACGCTAACTGCTGTAACTTATTCTGCTTTACTTGAGTCTTACTTAGGTATAGTCAGTTCTTTACTGAGCTGTTGTTATCTGTCGAGCAGAATATGAACCTTACCACTCGCTAACTTAATCTGCTTTAATTGGGTAGTCTGTTCTTTGCCGAGCTGTTGTTATCTGTTGAGCAAAATATTAACCTCACCCGCGCTACCTTATTCTGCTTTACTTGGGTAGTCAGTTCTTTGCTGAGCTGTTGTTATCTGTCGAGCAGAATATTTACCTCAGCACGCGCTAACTATATTCTGTTTTACTTGGGTAGTCAGTTCTTTGCCGAGCTGTTGTTATCTGTCGAGCTGAATATAACCTCAGCACGCGCTAACTATATTCTCAGCTAACTATATTCTGCTTTACTTGGGTATAGTCAGTTCTTTGCTGAGCTGTTGTTATCTGTCGAGCAGAATATTACTGAAATAATGTTACGCTCATCTGTGGCTAGTTTATGATTCTTAGTATTGTTGAGATGTTGTTATTTGTGACAAAAATATAAAAATCGTGCTAATTATACTTTTTTACCTTTTCTTTCTTAGAAGTCAACTCAACCGGCGGACAATTTACCTCACCTGCAAGCTAATTCTGTTTTTTACCCGGCTTTATATACCATACTGATTTATTTTTATTTCGGCATGACTCCTTCCTAATACTTCAAAAAAAGCTAACAGTAATGTAGTTTTATTACACCAACATCTACACGAGTTACAGCGTCTGGAAAGCATTTTCTATACTTCAACAGACGCCAAAAAGGAAATGATTTCATTTGTTTTTCCCTGTGCGAAAATGCATCACCGCAAAGATTATTAGCAACACCTCGATCATATTCAACTTGTGAACTGCGGTGTTTTGTTACTGTTAATAATAAGCCATGGGTAGATTCAATCTACCCTTAGCCTAATTTGCATACTTTTTTTCGCGGCCTAAGTTCGTTGTAGCAAAGAAAGAAAGTTATCTTTCTTAGTTTTTCTAATTAATTTTCTTGCAAAATGAAAAATTGACTAAATACAAAACAATCGATGTATAGGTAGCTTTCGAAATAAATTGCATGCAGAGTTTAACGAGCAGACTTTACGGAATAGTGTCAAACCATAAATTTAATGGCAGACACTCAGCGTGCTTGTGTGAGTTAAGGGTGCACATCAAACTGAATTTTGAACACATTGCTTAACACTCAGAAAACTGGGTAAGAATAAGATTTCTTTCTCGCATAACAAGTTCATGTGATCATTCATGATTTTGTAGTACACTACCACCAATAACATTATTCGTCCGGAATCACAGAATTTTACAGAGCGAAGCAATTAGTTTGTTTCAAGTAACAAACATTTCTGTGTGCATAAATATGCTTTAGCGGCCGATAACTTACTGGAATCTACAAAACTCCCACCAGTAAATCCTATTCTTTGCAAACTGTACAGATTTAAAATCAACCGATTAAACGAAATCAAGCAACAGAGAAAATGGAAGATACTGTAACACTTATATTCGCAACTCTTCTATTACCAACCTGTATGCTGTAATGATGGAATTGGCCATATGATAGAGCTTCGCTGTGTTATTGTAAATGCTCGATGGAAGAAGCTCGCACCAAAGTTTCCCTTTTTCGTTAGCGGACACAGCCAGGTTGAACGAGACACATAAGCTATTTTGAACACAGGCGAAGCTGCAGTCCAATGTATCCTCAACAGTGATAGTTTCCACGGGTGTGATATTCAGATAATAAAAAATATGAGGTTTGAATCCGAGCTGTTTATACTGATCAGAGAGCTTCTGTGCATTCACAGCGTACAACAACGAAAAAAATGCTGCAAAAATATTCATGTTTTTTTTTTCACTTTTCTTTACATTCTTTCACGGTGAAGGATCAATTAATGCTTTTATGCTCGATAGATACATAAAACATTTATATTGGTTCTTTAACTTCACGGGTTAGAGCAGTTTTCAATTAAGTGTCGTAAAACCAAAGCTAAAGTAATCGCTCTGATCAAGCATAGAACAAGCATGCAGCGCAGACAATCCGATGAACCAATCAGAACTCGAAGCAAATACAAATATCCGGCACGATTGCTTTTGGTTTTACTTCTGATTGGTTGAGAAAGTGGTGCGAGATTTTTTAACCAATCACAAAGCGAAGCAATGCAAAATGATCGTTTGTTTCTGCAGGTTTAGGAATTGTCAAACCGTTATTGATTAGAATAATACAATAATTGATACATTTAACTTAAAAATGCTGCCGTTTTTTTTTTTTTTTTGCGTTCTGGGATTGGAAAATTACACGAAATAAAAGCTGGGGATAAAGCTTACAAACGATTACTCTCTTGGTATTGATCTGTAAAAATTGTCTCAGGGCAAATCTGCTTGGAGTTTCCACCGACTGTTTGCTCACGAAGTTTACTGCAACACCCTCAAAGAGACCTCGTGAATGAAGCGTGGAAGTTAACGCCTTTGTTTGACCATCGAAAGCTGATATTAACAAAACAAATCCAATACAACAAAACAAAATAGCAAAAATAAGCAAGAACTTCAGTTTCCATTACGAATATCGTCTAGTTTTTTCACTTAATTTGTGGTTTCTTAGTTACCGGTTCCTCAATTAAAGGAGCTCTGTCATGATGATTTTGAGGTCTTTGTGTCAAAACTGCCCCAAATTAAAACTATGTATCTTTGTCGTACATGAAATGCTTATAGAACACTAAGAGGAAGATATCAAGTGAATTCTCGAAGATAAAATAAACCATAATCAGCTGGGTTTAAGCGAGTTTTCCAAGAGAGAAGCGATAAACTTGAAAAAAAAAATAGCCCAATTTTTTCAACATGCAATCCAATTTAATTTGCCATCTGCTATCTGCAGCCCAAGACACTTATGTTTACTCTTGGAGCACTAGTACAATAATTTGAAAAAAAACTGACCCTTACTTTTGAGTTACGTTTTCACTGATATAAAGTTTATTTTGAAATTTTAAAGTAACACTCAAAATGATGACATAAGCCTTCAGACGCCAGTCGGAGGAGATAAATGTTTGTCGATTAACTGATGTCGGCAAACATGTGCAGGGAGCTAACACGCTGACCAGAATTTTGTCGGAATGTTTATTTTTTGCAGTCCAGTGGCTATTCGTAAAATGTACTGTAGTAACACGCTGAGAATAATTTTGTCGGAATTTCCATGATATTTTGAAACCCAGTGGCTATTCGGAAAAGGGAGCTACCACGCTGAGCATAATTTTGTCGGTGTATCAATTAAACTGCCGTTTGTTGTTACCGTAAATTATCTTCTTTAAAACGTAATTGAAGCAATCCTCTGTTTTGTGTGATTATTTGTTATTATGTTTAGTCTTTCGCATTCCTGTTTTAATCATTTCTAACTATCTTCTACGTTTGGTAAACCTTATTAAACAAATTTGGAAAAACAAACCTAAAAAAAGTTCAATTGTCACTAAGTACAGTTATTGTAACATGTAGTCAACTAAAATAAGAAAAAACTAAAGAAGAATTTTTTTTTTTTTTGCGTCATTATTAATAATATAAAACTTTGACCTTCGCTCCTTTTTTAATCATTTCTAATCATCTTCTGTTTACATTTCATGGACTATATATCTGAGCAATTTTGCCAAAAAGTATATATAACCTAGAGATGGTTCAATTGTGCCACTCTTGGAATGAGGAGAAGATCCTGGAGGGACCCGTTACTCCACCTTATCTCGCCAAACATATAAGGCTATAAAGATAATATAGTGACTGGAGGTGATCCATTTTTTTTTTAGTTTTTTTAGCAGCAACCCGCTGTTAGCAGTTAGCATAAGTGACGGGAGGCCACCTAGCGTTTGAGTTTTCTATCAATTATTCATGTCAAAATGAAGTTATGGCTGTAAAGAAAAAACGAAGGTATTAATAGTTATCCTAAATATTTTGACACGATGTTGATTCCTCAAATAAACGAAAATACCGCAAATAAAAGAGAGGGTTTTAAAAGCCGACTTATTTTGCAAAGTCCTAGCTATAAAGTCCCAAACAAAAACACAATCAATAAAAAACACGAAAAACAGCTGCAGATACATTTCGTGGCGGGCGGTGGGTGGGAGCTTTCTAGAAACGTGCGCATCGAAGTAGAAGACCTTGTTAGTTACCATGAAAACATAGAGAGCCCGTGATGTGCTCTTCAAGATAATGTCAATATTATGGGTTATAGCGCCAAGATTGCCGCCATCTCAGCATTTTTTTAAAAAAAGAAAATTTAAATTTGTCAGAAAAATGCGGAAATTGCATATATGTCTTGCTAGAGTCGTCAAATATGATGCAAATAAACATTTTGCTGCTTTTGATAGCGTTTTATACCTTTCTTGGGTCACCGAAAAGAAGGTGAAAACAAACATTTTTATTAAAAAATGGCTTCACCTCATGTTGCTTATGACGTCATATCTCGTTACCATAGCAACTGGTTGTCGCTAAACTTTACAAAAAAGTGTCTCAAGGGTAAACGAATAGCAACTGAAGAAGACATGAGCTAAAACGAAAGCTCTTGAGAAAACCAGAGATAAACCTTAACGGGAGGTGGGGGGGGGGGGGGGGCGGTTGTGGGGGGAATCCACCCCCTGACGTCCGAGGGTTAAACCTTTCACTATGTACTGTTGCTTTCATCATAAATCATTGTCAAGAAGCCAACGACACTACAGACAAACAACGTTCAATATATTTCATTTGAACTGATCACAACTTAAAATTTAGAGTATTTTCAATCGCGTGACCGGCGGCCATATTGGAGTGCTAAAACAACAGTAAATATTTGAATAAAAAGTCCCACAGGATTCGTTTAGGACACCAATATGGCGGATATTTCATTGTTTTGGGACACCAATATGGCCGCCGTGACGTCACTTGCAAACGCGCTATGGTCCACAGGATCAAAAGCTATAACCGAACTACGTGTAATAAAATTCCTCCATGGAGGGAAAGAAAATGAAAATGACTAAATTACCGCAATTATTTTTTGGAATAGATTTGTGGAGATAGCACCTTTGAGTTCCTGTTTCTATACTTTTTCAGTATCAGATTACTTTATCCTTTTCACTCCCAAGAGTGCCAAACATTAAAATTCAAGAAAAATCCCAAATTTCATTTTGTAAAATATTGAAAAACAAATGGTACCATGTAAAAGTACTGCTGAAAAGGTTTCATTTGAATGGTCACACCATAGGATTTCATCAACAGACTCAAAAGTTAGACCAAATGGTACCATGCAAAAGTACTGCTGAAGAGGTTTCATTTAAATGGTCACACCATAGGATTTCGTCCACAGACTCAAAAGTTAGAACTACTCTACATGTCTCCATAATTGACTCTGGGAGTGAATAACCGTTTCACTGTCTGCGTCAAATACAGAGAGCCTTCTCTGCTTGCAAAATGGCGGTACTGAATGTTTATCAAACTGTTCAAAGTAGTTCAAAGTACATTTACTTTGTCACTATAGTTTATGTTATTATACATGTAGTATCATATTTTATCCCCCGCCCCCTTTCAACTTTCAAATTGAACGTTTTTTGCCTTACGAGTCATTATCTGTAAGACCCTGAAGAAGAAAGGCTGTGCCTTTCGAAATATTGGATATTTTACAAATACAGTCGTTTCCGTACCGTTTATCAGCCTTTCTTTTTTATCAAATTGTTCCATTATTTTATAGCTGATTAGATCCTTTACCACCGGATGATCCGGTGCTTCTATTTCGTTACGGTGGTCCGTTGCAAATTGTAGTTACTTGTTCAAAGTAGTTCGAACGTTTCAGTGCATGGATTAAAATCCAACAGCGTGACCATTGAAACGAAAACTGTAAAGCAGTAACTTTCCTTAGTTAGTATATACTGAAACAGTGGATAGCAT
Source organism: Dendrophyllia cribrosa (assembly GCA_024195265.1). Taxonomy (NCBI): domain Eukaryota; kingdom Metazoa; phylum Cnidaria; class Anthozoa; order Scleractinia; family Dendrophylliidae; genus Dendrophyllia; species Dendrophyllia cribrosa. Next base: position 31,478,527 of record JAJLRJ010000011.1, on the reverse strand, counting down.
TGTTGGCGCGCTCTGATTGGCTACTGAAACTCGGAATAGCAAGTGCTATTCACCTCCCAGCAATTTGCGCGCGAAAATTGTAATCGTTGACAGGAATAAATGAGTTAAAAAGCATCATTTACCGAGCCGCGAAGCGGTGAGGTAAATATCCACCACTACCCACCTCCACTTCAGTGAATAGTTGTTAATTATCCTTATTATACTTGTACAAGCCAGCTGGTTCTAACTTGTTTGATAAAAAATGGCAAGACCTGTGCCTTGTGCTGTTTGTTTGTTAGAATGTTCCAAACAAATGAAGTTTTGGTTAATTTTGAACTTCGGTACTCTTCGGAGTGATACGGCTAATATCAAGTATATCACATCTCATATAAATCATGGCACGTACACCAAACACTGACAATATGCACTGTCGGAATAAAGCAATTAAAATTTCATTTTAGTTAGGCGAAGAACATATATTGCAGTTTCTTTCATGTATTGTCGAAATTTTTAATTATTTTTTTCTCGTTCATTAACTGATAAACGAAATAAAGCAATTAGCATTTCATTTACGGTTTAGAACTAGCTAGCATGGAGCTAATTGCAGGTGTCGATAACTTTCATTTGCTCCTTTAATTAACGCATATGGTTTGCATCTCTTTTTTCTCAAAGAGTTCTAGAGCGATGTCCCGTTTGGGATAAAACTCAATTTGTTTTTTTTTTATCGCAATGGAGAATTTGCTTGGAATTGTACTTGACAGTTGACAACGACAAAAAAAGAGAGAAAGCAAAAGTCACTACTGCTTGGACTTTGCAAACGAAAAGAAAACACAGCTCAGAGCTAGGATCCTACGAGGTTGCTGCACGGTCCAGGCGTCAATATAGTAAGAACTGTTTTTTTTTTCCTTATATTTTTTGCTCTTAGCGGATTTGCTCGTTGAGTACATATAACAGGCAACCGGGCTCAGGTAGACTATATAGAAATATAATTTTATACTATCACTCTGCTATATTTGGCTATCTTCAGCAGTCTTCGTAAGAATAATATTTTGATGCATGTACATATATATATATATATATAAATAACACAAATGAACTTAAACCAGTCAAATAAAGAATAAATAAACACAAAGTGAAAACCTTAAAAATTGTCCTGATCGGGATTCGAACCCGCGTCCCCGACTGTGTTAACCACTACACCACCAGGACGACCACGCAATAACGCAGCCGAACTTTAGGCTTTATGGCTCACGGGCCTCCCGAACAATTTTCAGTGTTTTCACAGGAGCTGACTGGAAGGCTTCTAGGCCTTTTTGACGAATATAAATAACACAAATGAACTTAAACCAGTCAAATAAAGAATAAATAAACACAAAGTGAAAACCTTAAAAATTGTCCTGATCGGGATTCGAACCCGCGTCCCCGACTTTCTAGCGTCGATGTGTTAACCACTACACCACCAGGACGACCACGCAATAACGCAGCCGAACTTTAGGCTTTATGGCTCACGGGCCTCCCGAACAATTTTCAGTGTTTTCACAGGTCGTCCTGGTGGTGTAGTGGTTAACACATCGACGCTAGAAAGTCGGGGACGCGGGTTCGAATCCCGATCAGGACAATTTTTAAAGGAGAAGGTCATTCCAAAACGGCACATTTTTTCTTTCCGCCAATAAAAAGTTAATGTAAAGATAAGGTACTTACCAAAATTTCAGCTTCCAAAGAGCTTTTGAACCTAATATAATCCTTGTCCAAAGTAGCCCAAAAATCCTGCACGATTGCCGCCATCTTGGAATATACTTAGCAACCTGGCGATGCATGCGTGACGTCAATGAGTCCCAACATCGTTTGTAAATCAAAGTGGCTGCTCTGGAGCCGTATTGCTTCGAACCAGAGCGTGTTCCGGATGCAAATGAAGGTTCTGATGATGAAGACGATGGAGCAGAAAGACCATTAAACTTAAACTGGTGTACCTGCGGCAGATGTGAACTAAGAGAGTCCGCAAGAGAATGCATATGTTGTTTAAATTAAGAACCGGATTAGGAAAACAAGTTCACAGAAGGTACTTTGTACAGTTTGTACTCTTACATACAGATGCACGCCAGTATCAAGGCGATCACGTTTACTGATGATTGTTATTTTCAAAATAATGAAGGATACCGAGGATCAATACCTTTATCATTTATAGTATTTATCGGCAACTGAAGAGAATAAAATAAGGATCGAAACCGGTATTGCCTGACCATTTACCCGAGGAAACTAATGTCGGAGAAAATCCTAAATCCAGAAGGACTAAAAGTAGTCCCTGGCCCGAACACTGAAGAAGACCAAGAAGAAATGGAGCTACCAGACAGCCAACAAGAAGACGAATTTCCTGACGAGCCAGAAGACGTTGAACAGATCCCTTGCAGCCAAAGAACTCCCAAAGTCAGGAAATCATGAGAGCAAAACCACGTTCCCGTGAATAGCATAAAGCGCCGCCACAGCCAAACCTGGTCCGCCGAAGAGAAACTAGAACATGCAGAAAAAGCGATCAAATCGCTGAAAAGACATACGGAGAAACAAACTTGCCCGCTGTCCCTTCAATACTGGGCTCGGGCTCGCATTAATGCGGACGACGATTTTAAAACAGACATAAGACGCATTAGGAAAAATGCCGAACACGAATACGTGAAAGCTCTCACACGTTTTCACTACAGAGAGATCGACCGTTTCAGACTAGAGCTCAAAAAAGGAAAGAGACCGAAAGCTCCTAGCAAAAATTTACGCACTGTAAATAAGAAACGTTCTTTCAAGCCAGCGCCTTCGGCGCCTAGAGAAAAGATTGTAAACATGAACAATGTACATAAGGTAGCAGAGAAAATTCAACAGAAGATTTCTCAATTCAGCGAAATGATGTCAAAACTAGAAGGCATTCAGAATAAACAAGTTAAACAGTATACATGCCTTTTTTCTGAGTATCGTTATAAAAACGGGGCCATTAATAAACCATTCAAGGTCACTTCACACTAAAGAGACTAAAGAAAAACAAACAAAGCCATTCAAAGTCAGCCTAGAAAGTAAAAAGCGAAATGAACGCAAAAACATCAAGCACAAAAAAAAACTTAATGCACGTTTAGAGAAAAACAAAAAAACACATTAAAAACCTCTCTGATAAAGAACTTACAAATGATCAGATCAATTTACTAGGAAGAGGTTTGAAATATATTCCTACACCCATGAAAAACGAAATACAAATTAAAAGGCAACTCTTGCGTGACTTTGATCAGTTCGCAAGAAGAACGCGTCTACAATACATTTTTTACGGGGAAAACAAAAAACCTCACCCTTTCCACTTTAAATCTTTGTGGAACCCACCAGTGCAACCATCAGTTGCGCTTGAAAGTTATTTAGAAGAGGTTAAAACTCAGCTAGCGGAAATACAAATCGTAAAACCTAGAAATAATCTCAATCCCGCTGAGCGTGAGGCATTCAAAACCTTTGAACGTGACACCGAAATCAACCTAAAAAGGCTGACAAAGGAACAACTACTGTGGTTCTAAACACGGAAGATAAAATGAAAGAAGGTCAAAACCTATTAGATAACGAAAAACATTACAGACCTCTTCCAGAACCCACGGTTAAAGAAACATACTTCAGAGTTAGATGAAATGACTAAAAAGTGGCTGTGTCAAACACCAGACCCGCCTCGTATCCCAATATTTTACACCCTCGCAAAGACACACAAACCGACCCCTGTCGGAAGACCAATTATATTAGGGTGTGATGGCCTAACAGAGAAACTATCATCATTCGTTGACAAACTCATTCAGCCGACAGCTCAACAACAGGAGTCATATCTCAAAGATACGACTCATTTAATCAAGTTTGTAGAACAAACGAAAGACCTAGAAAACACAATCCTTCTTTCTATGGACGTAACGAGCCTATATACGAATATCCCACACAAGAGGAGGGAATCAACATAGTATGCAAGGCCTGTAACGCCTTTCACAAAAATGAACCTTCGATTCCTACATGACTACTTCAAAAAGCGCTCAGACTTATCTTAACAGAGAACTCATTCCATTTTAATGGAAAAAAATACCTGAATAATAATAATAATCATCATAATCATGATAATAATTAATAATGATAATAATAATTGTGTGATGAAAGAGATAATAATAATAATAAAAAATTTATATAGCGCCCTATCCTAAAGTTCTAAGGCGCTTATTAGTAAAGAGAAATTACAAATAGTATAAAAATTAAATACAATAAAAAGCCAATGCAATCTAAAAGGTAAGCACTTAAAAACTACGATAAAAAATAGTTTAAAAGGTAAGTTTTAAGACTAGACTTAAAACCCACGGAACTGCCATGGGCAGTCGCTTTTGCAAACGTTTTTATGTCAAAGTCAAAGTGCTTTAAAACCGCTCGTTTCAGTCTGTCGTTTGGAAACGTTTTATTGATGACACTTTTTCCTTTCGGGACACAACCAAAGGAGAAATACTACGGTTCATTGAACATGCTAACAAACATCATACAAGCATAAACTTTACGGCTGAGATATCCGAAACAGAAATATGCTTCTTGGACACTAACGTTTACAAAGGCGAGAGATTCATAGCTGAATCGGTGCTCGATGTACGCACCCATTTCAACTGAAACTTTTCAGTACACCCATTATTCTACATGCCACCCATCTGGAGTCAAAAAAAGGCTTTATCAAAGGAGAAGCTCTCAGACTTCTCAGAACTAACTCTTCAAAAAGATTATTTCAAGAGAACATAAATAACTTCGAAACACATCTACTTGAAAGAGGTTACCCAGAGAATTTTGTTCAAAGGGTCCTCGCAGAAGTTACTTTTGAAAACAGAAATAAAGCGCTCCAGCAAAAACAAAAAGAAGACAAGAAAATCCTGCCTTTTGTAACGAAATATCATCTATCGGTGCCTAACTTAAAACAGATCCTCATCAAACACTGGCATCTTATAAAACAGCAGCCATCACTAAACGAAATATACGAAGAACCGCCCCTAATATCATACATAAGGGAACGGTCTCTAAAAGATATACTCGTAACAGCTGACCTTTTTAAAGGCTAAAACAAGCGCGTGTGGGAGTCGCGTAGGCATGCCACTCTTTATTACATTTTTGACAGGGGAGGACTTTTTCTTATAAATGGTGGGAACAGCATCTTGTTTTTTCTTTCTTTTGCGGGTTTTTCCACCCAGGAGACTGTGGCGATGATCGAATTCAAAACAATCATCAGTGAAGTGATCCGAACAGACGAAAATGTTTTCTGGTTTTGGCAAGAACGTTTTGTCCCGGCCAAGCTTGATTAGCCATTGTCGAGCGATTTTTTTTTTCTTGAAATAGGCAAACGATGGAAAGAAATACCTCTTTTGCTGTCTCTTGAAGACCTATTACAACAATACGGTGCTGAACAAAACGGCATTTTGAAACAACAACAACTCTAGATAAAGCAAAGCGATCTTGCGAGTTTAATTTTCCCGCCAAACTTCAGCTTGGGACTCATTGACGTCACGCATGCATCGCCAGGTTGCTAAGTATATTCCAAGATGGCGGCAATCGTGCAGGATTTTTGGGCTACTTTGGACAAGGATTATATTAGGTTCAAAAGCTCTTTGGAAGCTGATATTTTGGTAAGTACCTTATCTTTACATTAACTTTTTATTGGCGGAAAGAAAAAATGTACCGTTTTGGAATGACCTTCTCCTTTAAGGTTTTCACTTTGTGTTTATTTATATATATATATATATATATATATATATATATATATATATATATATATATATATACACCAAATTGAAGAAACGTTGACGCGTGAAAATCATAAACCATAAACGATGAGACCGAATGGGATTCTGGGTAGGCAGCTTTGGCAAGCTAGTAATATTCTATTTCTTGATAATCAATATGTTTTCTTTGTTTGAGATATTTAAAAGCATGGATTTATGCATCCTGTGTTAATAAAATGTGTATTCTGTGACAGACTAAGATTAATTTTTCCAACTTCCCAGTAAACCTTTGGGTCGCATCGTTCATGATTTATGCTTTTCATCCGACAACGTTTCTTCAATTTGGTGTATATACAATTTTAGATAGAAAATTTCTAGAGACAGTTTATTCTATCTAAAATTGTATTGCGCTCTGCATGTATTTGCATCAAGCACTCCTACGACTGCGTGAAACACTTTTTATATTGTTTCTCTGTTTATATATATATATATATACCTGAATTTTTGAAAACCGGTCTGCTGGCCCAAAAGTGTACAGGCATTGAAATGACCAGGAAAATGCCAGGTATGGCTGGAAAATACCTTCCGTCGGCCTCCGCTTGCCCAAACAAACACTGAGACTTGATTCCTGCTCCTCGGCTAAGACAACTAAGCAATCTCCAGGGGTGGTCTGCGAATTGTAAGCAAAAAGGACTATAAAGTAACCAAGTTTTAAACTGGAGACACAAGCTTAGAACCACCCTACCCCCCCTGGATTAAACGCGAGGGACCCCTAATGCAAGTTGCCTGTTAGCCCAAGCCCAGTACAGTTCACCGGACCCAGGCTAGACGGCACCCCCCCTACAAATGAATGAATAAAACCGAGTCAAGCAGTTAAGTCAAACGTTGCTTTTTTTGAACTGGAGACACACGTTTTGACCCACCCTACCCCCCTGGATTTAACTAGGGGGACCCCAAATGAGCGTTGGCTGTTAGCTCCACTACAGCAGATTTTACCGCAACCATGGTTGACGGAGCCCCCCCTCAAAACTAATCAGCCAGCCCCCCGGTGGAACCGCGGCCGAGGGCCGCGGTCCCACCACGGTTCTGTAGAACGCAAAAATTAGGGATCACATTTTGAAAAATCCAGGTATATATATATATATATATATATATATATATATATATATATATATATATATACACCAAATTGAAGAAACGTTGACGCGTGAAAATCATAAACCATGAACGATGAGACCGAATGGGATTCTGGGTAGGCAGCTTTGGCAAGCTAGTAATATTCCATTTCTTGATAATCAATATGTTTTCTTTGTTTGAGACATTTAAGAGCATGGATTTATGCATCCTGTGTTAATATAATGTGTATATTCTGTGACAGACGAAGATTAATTTTTCCAACTTCCCAGTAAACCTTTGGGTCGCATCGTTCATGATTTATGCTTTTCATCCGACAACGTTTCTTCAATTTGGTGTATATATACATACAACTGATTGAAAAAATGTTGTCAGGTAAACAGTTTAAACTATGAACGATATGACGGGATGTCTTCTGGGGAAGCGAAAAGAAACGTATTGTATTCTCAGATAAATCAATACAACAAAGTCTGCTCAAAATCATACTCTGCAAATCTTTTAGGAAAGAATAGATCTTAAATACCAAAACTAAAGTGTTTATATTTTCAGTGTGCTTTTCTAACTTTTTTCTTCGATTTTCTTTTTTCTTTCTTCTTCGATTTTAGCTGCTAGTGAACTGCGAACGCCACCATCTTACGATCGGAAAATGCTCGGTCAATACTCGGGAATTTTCGAAATCTTCGGAAATTCGAAAACCTGGTTGAAACAATAATTATTGTGATATTTGTTCATTGCGATCTGAGCACAGCGATCTTTGTTTATTATTGGATGTCTTTGGAAATAAAAAAGTCTTTGTTTGGACTCCTCTCAGAGCGTATACAATAATTAACAATCGCTTTTTCAAAGATAGCTTTCACAATGAACTATTTTATTGCGATTTCTCCCTGTTTAAATTTTCTTTGATAAATTTGTGTTGCTTAGTGACTTAGAACAGCGTTAGGCAATACCCCTCAAGAACGGCTTTTGTTTCACAATCTAACCGCAATCTATTTTTAACTCGCCGGAAGGGTAACGGAGTAAATGACTATTTTTTTCTTTTTTTGTCAATTCTTAACTTTGTTTAATTGTCTTATATCGCGCAGCTTTTGCTGTGTCGATTAATTGAAGATATCACGCAATCTAGAATTCAAAAATGTGGTCATGGAAATATCTAGGGGCGAGTAAGTAAAAAGCTTTTGACAATTGTTTATCTGCTTTTAATTACTGAATTAAGAGCTTCATGAAACGAAAAGGTGAAGAAACTGTTATTTGAATTATGGAATCCCAGCTATAAAATGAACAACTTCAAAGTGCTTTCGAGCGTTAATACACGAATCGACGAACGCGAAAGTTGACAAATCTCTCGGATTTCGTTTGACTTCCCTTTGCCATGCGCAATTTGTAAAGGTTGACTGATCTGTGAAGGTTGACTTTGTATCTCGTCAAAACTCGTCTGACTTTTCATATATCGTTTTACCTTGACGTCGATACCTTTTCACGGTCGAACGTGTTCAGACAACAAGTTATATTGAAATATTGCTGTAAGTGCATGAGTTAGTAGGGATATTGAATTATCGGTAATATCAGATTCCATTTGTACTGCTACGCAACTGATCAAAACGTCGCGAGAATCAAAGGCCTTTGGAATTGATTTTACGGTTGAAAGAAGAAACTGAATGAATTTCACACCTGTCTCGTTATTTTGAATGTATTAATTACTGCTGCTTTTTCAATGAACAGGAGTTGTGCGTGTCGGTGAATATTTGCCGTTTCCTTTCTGTGAAAAGACATCTTCACCACAAACAAAAAACAGGTATGAAAGTTTGTTGTTTCCGAAAGCTTAAACTATTGATCGTAATCGTTTGTGACAATGAATTGAGCCAGTATGTTGAATTATAGATATTGTTTACGCTCAGTTGCCGGTTAAACATCAATTTTTCACCCATCAATGTTGTGTTAAAGTACTGCTGCTGAGCATCATGATACGAAACAAAACAATTTGAATTTCGACTGAGTGCTTCCCTTGGAAATAACGATAGTCATCTGTAGTTAACTTCCGCTACTCTTAAACGCTTAGTTTTTAAACCGTTTTCCTATCGGTGTCCAGTATCGAGTCGTGTCAGTTTGAGGTTCAGCTAAATTCAAGTCTGTGCATGAAATTCGATGGTGTGACCATTCCAAAATAAAGCTATTTATTAGTACTTCCCCATGCCATTGCTTATCTCTCATTATTTTACAAATAAAAATGAAAGTTGTTGTCAATTTGGCTTTTGGATCACTTTTTCGAATGAAGTGTGGTTTACATCCGTTGATATTGCTCAATAGAGCTAGAGCTATTTTTGATTCAGCCTACCATGCAATGACAGTGCATCAGTGAACGAAACGCTTGCCACGTTTCTATTGTTTCCCACAATTTCTTTCACTCCCGTTTAGCGACAAATGAATCACTTCACTTCACTCATAAACTCAAAAGTCGGCATACCCCAGATTACGTGAATCTAGATTTCGCTCTAGAAATGATATCGTTGTGCCAGAAGTTTCTTTGAAATTCTGAAAGAACTTCCGCTAGTTTGCAAAACTCCAGATAGATCTTTTCACTACAGAAACTGTTCCTAACATTTACTTAGGTCCAGATACTTTATGTCTTAACTGGCCACTAAATTATCTCAAATGTACTGAGATTAAACTTGTAAAACCTTTTCTTTCATTTCGACGTTTGTGTCCGGCAGTTAACTGGATTTATAGCAATAACAACTTTACTTCGCCGCCACAGTGACGAGAATTTAGTCAACCCCTTCTCTCCCAGAGTTAATTATCGAGACATAAAACGGTAGTTCTAACTTTTGAGTGTGCCGATGAAATTCTGTGGTGTGCCCACTATAAAATTATTCAAATAAAACCTCTTCAGCAGTACTTTTGCATCAGTACCATTTGTTTTCAATATTTTACAAAATGAATGTTGGGATTTTTCTTAAATTTTGTTTTTGGCACTCTTGGGAGTTGAAAGGGTTAAATAAAATAAAAATTGATATAACCAGCGATATTGAGTGCATATCATAAACAAACTCAATCATTTAGTTAAGTTGCAACTTTTCGGGAACCCTTTTGAACTTTGAATCCAGGAGAATAAAATAATTTAACCGCGGCACAATTAAGCCCTGCATAATAAATACATGTGGAGCTATAGATAGCTAGATGACAAAGAACAATAAAACTTCTTGCATGCACATGCCAAATGTTTCTGATATATGCTATAGGTAACGGAAAACTACAGTTTATTACGATGCTTTGTTAAGAGTTTAACCAAATCGCGATATAAGAGACATCATCGTGCTGGGAATTAGCCAGTGTGAATTGCTGTTATCTGGATCAGTTTGACTGACCTATTAATCATGTGGTGTGAATCGGCCATATTTTAATCATTGTCTGTCCTTCCTTTGTACATATGTAGTGTTTAAACTTTACGATATAAAAATTTAAACTAGATGTTTATAACGACAGAAACTCCAAACCTGATGATTAGATATTTCTCAAATCAGTTGCAACAGAAAACACGTCAAGTTTTCTTTTGGAGGTTTTAAGCATCTAAACAAGAATGGCCTGTTACTATTTTTAAAACAAACGGAGTGTTAAAATCACGGCGTTTATGCTGACTCGCGTATGTAATGCTAATGTTTTCTAAAAAATGATCTCGGCAGGACGCAATACCAATTTCAATGAATCAATGGAACTAAATAGGCCATTTCCGAGTTGCCTTTAGCCTCTCTATCAAAGCGAGGCTAGGTGCGAAACCTTTCATATGAAAATGAGTTTTCATTCACATGCAAAAAAACTTATTTGCATGTGAATGAAAACTCATTTTCATATGAAAGGTTTCGCACCTAGCCTCGCTTTGACAGAGAGGCTAAAGGCAACTCGGAAATGGCCTATTGAAAATCCGCAATTTTTTTAGGAAGTTATACTGTCGAGGTCGTTGGAAATGGGAGATTTCAATCTTCTAATTGTTTAGTGTTCTCATGGTGAGCATGATGAATACACTTTTGATATCTAATCGCTGTACAAAGCGTAGCGATGAATAGAAGGCAATAAATAACAACAGCTATTAATAATATTGATTTCTTATTCCGTGGAAGGCAGCAACTCTTGGCTACGAGATAATTAATAACATGTAATTTTAGTCTCTGGCATTCACTGTGGGGATTTAACGATTTAATTAAAGCTGCGTTTAGCTCGATCGGTTATTAGCAGACTGTTGCCGACATCGGAAGCAATGCAAATAACTGGTATAATAACTAGGTACAACCCAATAAGATATTTTTTTGACAACAACCATAAAATTACTGGAGCATTAAGAGTTGGCAGTAATTTCAAAATTTCAATAATTGACCACATTCGTCACCTTATAATTCGTCACTATTCAACTACCTTCACATTATTGTGTATAAAGCATACCAATAACATTTCCTTAACTTATCTTATCTATTTCTATACCCTATAGAAACTTTAAGGGACTGGAACAAAAGATTTATGGAAGCTATTCAATTATTTCGTTATTATGAAGGCAATATCACTGAATTAAATAATTGAATTTTGGAGCAATTGTAAAACTTCGATTAACCTTTTGTTTTTTCGCTAAAGAATGTCGACAGCGAAACAAAAAACATTATGTTAAAACAACAAAGTTCTTAATAACAAATTTCTGAAATTTCTTTTAAATTCCTATTGTTAGGACAAGGCGTTGCTTTCAGATAAAAGCAAAGAAATATTAACTAAAGCCCGGTTTCCATATGATCGCTAGATCGCTACGATCGTAGAAGACGACGGGAAAGACAAAGAACCTATAGATTTTGGGTTCGAGAGATCTTCTTTGCACTTTTTTCATACAAAGGGCCAAATCCCACCCTTTCTCAGCGTTCGTGTTGGCAGCCACCTTGAAATGAGTGAGCCTACGCAGTGCATCCTGGTATTTTTGCTGTCGCTGCGATCGCTGAGATCGCTGGAGAGTGGTTTCCATATGATCGCTACGATCGCCACGATCGCTGAGATAGAATCACAGCGATCGCAGCGAGTGGTTACCATATGATCGCTACGATCGCTGAACGTTTTTTTCAGCGATCGCAGCCATCATATGGAAACCGGGCTTAGGAGACAAAATAACGACAAAAAGAGGGGGGAAAACCACTACAATGCCATTTTTTTATTTCTTAACCTTGGGAATATTTATTTATTTATTTCGCCATGTTACGAAATCAAATTTGATGAACTGTAATCCACTTCCATCCTTGCAATCCGGCACTTTTTTTCTCCAAACTAATACTTCTGTTTTACACTATAGAATGTTTTTACTCAATTAAGTTGTATATTTGGTTTTATTTGTCGATATAGAGCAGTTTTGAATTGAGTGTCGTAAAATAAAACCAAAGTAATTACTCTGACCAATCACAACAGACGGAGAAAATCCAATGAACCAATCAGAACTCGAAGCAAATACATGCAGCCGGCGCCAAGCGCGGGAAAACGCGTGCAGCCAAGTTACAATAATATTGGTTTAGATTTTGCTATTGATTGGTTGAGAAAGTGGCGCGAGATTTTTTAGCCAATCACAAAGCGTAACATGCCACTAACTAAGCAAAATTCCGTTTTTTCGGCGAGGCAGTGTCGGTTAAGTTTAAGGAGAACTGTTCTGCCGAAATAGCAAAATTTCGCTCGACAGGCGGTCAAGAAATCAAACTTGCCATTATTTAGCCTGCGGACAGGCTTCCAGTCGCCCCTCCGAGCCAGGAGCCTGTTCGCAGGCTATCCATTCTTATGAAATTGTGACTTTTCTAGCCATTATTTTGTCTGGTTATTATTATTTTTTTCTTTTTTCCTTCTACCACTTTTGACGATGGTTTCTTTTAATTTTAAAATAAGCAAGCTCCTGGCCAAGATCATGAAAACACGATATTACATCCATGACTATCCCAGTAAAGTTTGAAACAGGCAAACATTTTGTACCTTGCAGGTGAATTTCTTCGCATTTTCTACGAGTATTTATAATGAATCCACGGGTTGTTAACTGCTTCTTAAAAATATGATTTCATCAGACCAGAATACAATTGAGTGATATTTGTGAACCTCATAGTGATCTAATATCTACTTATTCAGTTGAAAAGAAACCTGAAAAACAATTTGAAAAAAATATCGAAATCTTTTTTAGAGTACTTCTTAACCTTGCTATCAGGTCACTATCATTGTTCGGACAGGTGTCGAAGTCACAGTGGAACAGGAGCGCCCAACAAATCATTTCGGTGGAACCTTTATTAGGAAGTCCTTACTTAGTCATCTTAGAATCTTAGTAAAATGACGCCTCAAACTTTACGTTTGATCAAATTTGATAAATGATCAAGTTAATTTCCATATCAACCAGGCATTTATAATCAGGGGACAAGGTAAATACGTCGTAGCTCAGTCTTAATAAGAAAAAAAAATAATATATGAATTGCAATAAACGTCTTATGAATTGATTGACGATTTAATTAAAACGTCGTTTTGCAAAGAAAGATCGAGCTCGGCTTCCATTTTTGTGATGGCTCATCGCCTGTGGAACAGAACTCAAAGGGAAGCTATGTTGGGTTTGTATTGTAACAAACCGAAAACCTCAAAAAAAGTATTGGAGAGAACAGTGGATGGTCCGTTTACTGTCTGGTAATTTCTAATGTACAATTACTGCTGTTCGACTGCTTTATTATCATAAAATAGGAAGAAAAAATGGCCAAAAAGAATGAACGCAAAAATACAAAATCACAACTGAAAACCTTAAAACTCCACCGGAATGGAAATTTGATTTCTTGACCGCCTGTTACGAAATCAAAATTGATGAACTGTAATCCACTTCCTTCCTTGCTTCTACTTTGCTTTATAGCATCTTTTTATCCAATTCAGTTGAATATTTGGTAGCATTTGGCGATAAAACATGGAAATAAATGAAGCGAAATTCTGTTATTTTGGCGGTCGAGATAGTGTCCTTTTAAGACTCCAATCTTCGTTGAACCAGTATTAATATTCATTGATATTGCGAAAAACGGAGGCTTTCACGTTGGGTTTGCCCCGTTTATCCTCGCTGTCATTAGCATATAATTATAGCAAGTATTAAATGTTCTTCTCAAAACGTTTTCTGTATGTAAAATATAAGGAGTTAATAAACGATAAATGAACATAATCATACTAATGTTAAAACTTCTAGTAACATTTTGGCGAAGAAATATTTAAGTTATCATGCTTTGCCGTAGTAACAATTCACCGTTTATGACTTGGTTTATTGTAAATAAAAAGCAATAACCTTCATTTTATTGCGTATTAAACTAACTGACGATTAACTTAGCTGGGGAAGCTAAAGTTTCCTGTGCTTTATTAAAAAGGAATTCAAAAGCACTTTAAAAGAAAACTATGAATACATCAAAGAAACCTCTAGTCTCCTACGCAGCCGTTATTAGGGCTCGTCACGCAACGCTCCCAGGAGCGTTGTGTGACGAGCCCTAATAACGGCTGCGTAGGAGACTAAGAAACCTCTGGACCTTGTTATCTAAAGAAAGTCTTATCATTCTGTAGTTAGTTTCAGAAGAAATATCCAGAAGTTTCTAAAATATTTAAAGATCTTTACCTGCAAATATGTTTCGTGTGTTGCAAGTTTTTCCTCGCTAAAGGTAAATATTTTGTTCACATAAATCACAATCAAGTTTTGTACTGCAAAACCACAATCTCTTTCTTTTCTTTCTTTTCTTTTTCTTCAATTATTTTCCTATAGATGATAATTTTAGGTAAAAACTTTTAGCTCAATTTACTTAAGTAATGTGGGAATTTTGTCACTTGCTAACCAGAAAAGTCATTTCCTATTGTTTTTTTTTTTTCTACTCAACTGTTCATTATTTATGACAATCAGACTTGTGACAACTTCTAAGAGCTCTGTTGTAGAATCGCGTTTTTACTTCTATAGAAACACGATTGTCTTTCTTTCTATTGTTTAAGAGATTTTATTGCACTTAGTGATAACAGAAATAGTCGAAACTACTCTTCTCGTATAGATCCACCGTTCCCCAAGAACGAATGTGTCTCTTTATACACAGAAAAGCACTATTCAGTGTTTCACGCAGATGTAGGAGTGCTCGATGCAAATACATGCAGAGCAAAATACATTTTAAGATACTTTGAGACAGTAACTTGAGTTTCACACACTAAGCGATCATCAGACTGTATATATAACTATATATACCTCAAGCAAACGGTTGTCTATTGTTCTAGAAAACGCTTACTGTGGCCAGAAATTGCTTTTTTGCACTTTTCTCCATCACTGCGTGCCATATTATCGAAATAATCTCAAGCAAACGTTGTGCAGTGTTCTAAAACACGCTAACTTTGACCGGAAATTGCTTTGTTGCACTTTTCTCGATCCTTGCGTGCCTTATTATCGAAATATCTAGCTGGATATTTGAAAACCATGTCCCCCTTTATTTTGTCGTTCAAAAATTGTCTACAGTCAACAATTTAAAACCAAAAGACTGCTGCTAGCCTTTTTTCTCTCACTGTCACCCCCTTTCCCTTTTTTTTCTCTCTCAGCTGTCATTTTCAGGCTATTCGGGGTCATAGAAAGCCTTGTTCAAATTTGTAGTGAAATTGACGTAATTTTAATCAGCCCCATTTTCAAAATATATAATGGCCTGTATAAATTGGGAAATTATGTCGTGATTTGATTAACAATTTAATTAAAGCGTCATTTATCAATTAGTTTTTATTATTCAGTAAACAAACTATTGCAAACAAACCGAATTCTTGTCATTTGCCATCTGCCGTGATAAAACAGATTTGCCTTGGTTTCAGCAATTGCAACAAAGAGAAGCTGGTTATCAAGAAAGCTGTGGCGGGTATGTATTATGAACAAGGAGGAAAATTGGAAAACAAAATCTAAGATAGATGAGTGATCAGTAGATATTGCAGTGTTTGCTAATCCGCATTTATTTTTTTTTACCGGTGCTTGAAGGTATATATTGATATGATCGATATTGCGAAAGAATCGTAGCCAGTTAAAGTTGCCTTTAAGTTGCAACATTCCATTAACAGGTATATGTAAACGCTAACTGATTTAAAGCTCCTACAATAACACAATATCCTTTATTAGTTTTCCCAAATGGGATCTTCCTCAGTGACTGCAACAAAATTAAACAAAAGTTCGTATATACGAAAAGTGTTTGTTTAGGTCGGGGGAAAATGACAATCGCTGAAAATGAGCAATGTGTCGAAGCAAGGATAACTGAAAATCCACCCCTTTTTGTTGAGCAATATCAAAACAAAACATAAGAAACCCAAAATATAGACGGTTTTTGGTTTTTGAGACGCGTCCTAGATGTCTAGCCTCATCCACGCTCATACAATCTGACGCAAACGAGAATGAAATGCTAAAATATATATTGCGCTGGGAATGGCAGCCACCGTGGCCATC
This sequence comes from Dendrophyllia cribrosa, assembly GCA_024195265.1. Classification (NCBI taxonomy): domain Eukaryota; kingdom Metazoa; phylum Cnidaria; class Anthozoa; order Scleractinia; family Dendrophylliidae; genus Dendrophyllia; species Dendrophyllia cribrosa. Next base: position 31,462,216 of record JAJLRJ010000011.1, on the reverse strand, counting down.
TCTAGTGTTCCTTGCCGTGCACTTAATTTTAGCACTTTTGCATTATCGGAGTGTTTGGAATAAGTTTCTGAATTTCTGGTCAAAAGTATGGGAAATTGGATGGCTAGATTTATAACAATGAGGTAGTGCAGATAAACGCAAGACAAGAAAGTGGTACTGCTCATTCTTCTCCCGTTGGGATATTGAAATTCTTCGCTAGTGCATGCTTGTCATAGCAATACTTCTCGATCGGTATTATTCTTTTCTACATCGACCGTCGTGGTGCACAAGTGTTCTTAGTAAAACAGTAAAGTTTTCAAAAGTTCTGGATAGAAGTAAATTAGAAAACATTTAAAAATACGACGACACATTTTATTTTATAAGACATGTTTTGAACGAGCATCGATGGAAACATGTTTTACTTTAAAAAATCTGATGGATGCTCGATCGAAACATGTCTTGCAAAATCAAGCGTATCGTCGTATGTCTTAAAACAATAATTACCAATGGTAAAAAAAACAGAGGCTAAATTCTAGATTACGACTGGAAGACTCTCTGCTCTTTAATAGCTACCAGCAATTATTATTATCGGGTTTTTTATTTTAATTTGGTACACCAGCCTTTAACCCTTGTTACCTATTATTTCAAAATTTCACTTTTCAGTAATTTTCTTAAAACGGTCTGATGAATTCAGGACGGAACATAACTTCGGTATTGCATTATAATTAACGCAGTATGAAATAATTAGATATTTGAATTAAACCTTTGTCATAAACACGCCAACAACGTATAAAATCCAATAAACGATCTTTGTTTTATAACACACACTTCAGTAACTTTTTTTAATTAAATCCTCCGACCTAAAGTATTCATTAAACATGATTGGTGATGTTTACATTCACGGAATACGCGACATATTTACTAAATATAATGATTGGTATCAACTGAGTTTTAGTATATCTAGGATGTTTAAGGATTTCAGTGGGTTAACCCCCACCCTAAGCATATCCCTAAGGCCTGGTTCAAGATAGCCTGCTGTACATTGTATAACAGGCACTTTTGGAGGTGCTCCACTGATTGCTAGGTTCAAACTGGCGACATAACGACATAAGAATATGAAAATACCGACATAAAGAAAAGATCATTTTTATTCTCATGTCGTTATGTTTATGTCATTATACTTTGTTGTTTAAGCCGGTGACATAAAACAGTGACAAAAGTTGCGGTTTGCATTTGCGTTACCTCGTCATAATGTCGTTATGTCGTTACGCCGTTATTTCGCTCCCTTGACCACCCAAACAACCACCCAACGCCCATCCCCACCCCCATTCATCTGCTATACACGCACACACACACACACAGGACACATACACCCAGTCTCTGCTTCCAGAATTTTAAAATTAAGCTATATTACGTAGCGTGTACTATCAACAAAAAATTAAAAAAATCGAATAGTTTTAGTTTTATTAGCTTCGCCAAATGAAAAAAATACATTGGCCCTGTTTTTTAATGGAATATTAAGAAAAAAAAATCCAGTTTTTGCTTTCATTGCCACGTGTGGTATAAATACTATTCAACTAGCAAGATGTCCGTAATGGATGAATATTGGTTAATATTTGGAGTTTATGGAGCGAGTCGAGGGTATTAATTAACGCGCCCTTCAATATTAACATTCGGTACAAACATATCTTAAATGCCATGCACTTTCGGTGAAGCCTTTACCAAGATTGTAGGCCACAAATTCGTGAATAGTTGCAGCTACTTCAGCTAAACAAAATAGCTCTTTGGATTTTTTTCTTCGAAAATATACTCATTTTTTTAGTGGATTAATTTCTTGAGCGGTCAACACAGAAAAAATTATTATATGCTTTGTGGATTATTTTATCTTATAAGGTGGAAAATATCTCGGAAAATAAAAGGCAAAGCACATTTCTGAGCAGGGAACAGGGGTAGAAGTTTTCAGTTTTAATTTATTCTCTAGTCATCTTGACACAGCTTTTCTGAAAATTATAAAGATAATAAATGTTCCACTTCCACGTCATTATTACCTTATATGGTAAAGCAAACACGTTCAATATCCAAGAATATTACACTGCAGATTTTAGAATTGCACTTCAATAGTACACCGCTTTTATTTAATGGCCAAATATTACAAATTTACTTATCCCCGAAATTTAACGATCCCTTAGTGAAACAATCAATCATTGTAATCATTTATAGTGCTAGCCCCTGAAGAAACTATTATATTCCACTTTTATTTTATATTTATTTGCTTCTGTTCTGTTTTTCTACCGTAAGGATCAGTTTGCCGTTTCTTTTGTTTCACTTCAAGTATTAATACTGATCTAGGTCTGGAAACCCAGATCCGCCCATTTATTTCATTTCATTTCATTTATTTGTTTACTCCAAACCTTTACAGATGTTAATAATTAAATTTGAATCACGTTGTATTAGGAAGGAGAGGAGAGAGGCACGTCTAGATAAACTAATATTGTGCCCCCCTCAACGGTTTGTTGCAGTGATCGTGCATTATATGTTTCTTTTTAATTCCCTTAGTTTGGCAAACATCAGAAAACTGTTAAAAGTGCCTATTTTACGCTAATTCTACGATAGGAATATCAGAATATTTTATTTTTCACTTGTCTTGCGGTCAACGATATTTGTGTACAGCGGTGCAATCAAGCCAAAAACGTTGAGCATGCGTATTTACATGTTAAAAACAACATGGCGGAATATCTGCAGGCGACAGGAATGTGAAGTGGCAGGAGAATATCACCTGATATGCGGATGTGAATAAAAAAGAGTTGGTATGAAAAACACTGGGATTTTTCCTGAATTCTGCTAGCCGGGAATGGGATTTGGAAAAAAAATGGGCTGGGAAATGGGATTGGTACCCCCCTTCAGGACCCTCATAAAATTATATTATTCAATAGACAACTTATTTAAAACTTCTTCCATTCATAATTAACAAAATATGGTCTAGTTTGGCACCTAATATTTCAGTTCATTATCTTATCTCAATAGTTTGTAACTTCACTGAACATGTGTATATATGGGGAAGAAGTAAATCTGTATTAAATTTTATGAAAACATAAGTGAAGCTTATACTTTATACATTAGCTTTTTTTATTTTTTGAATCAAAAGTGGGAGTTTCGTTAAAATCATAATTATTAATTATCAGCGCTTTTTTTGACTCCCACAAACTTCCGAGCATATCTGTGTTCTTTTCTTGTGGAAATTTCCCTTCCAAAGGAACATGAACATGATAACAGTCAGCGTTTTTTTCTTTCACTCCCACAAAGTTTCCAACATCTGTATTCTTTTCTTGTGGAAATTATTTTTCCATATGAGATAATTTTGACGTATTCTCCATTAAGCACAAATTGAAAAGCAGTGAACATTTTAGGGATTTGTTCGTCTTTAATATCGAAGAAAAAATATGGTCGTTTTGAAAAAGAAAGAAAGAGATAATGAAGACGAAAACTCCCCATTAATTATAACAAATTCGAAAGGTTCTGATTAGTTCATGCAGAACACTATTTCAAAATAATGAATAAAATAGAGACAACTTTAATCCAAATATTAAACATTTGTTTTGCTATGTTTTACGGTGACCAAACCTTAGAAAGATTTATTGAGCAAACTATTATTCATATAATATTTTAAATGGGCGCCTGTCAGTTTTATGTACATCTTGAGAAATTTACAAAAATGGTAAACGCAGAGTTTATTTGCACGTCTTCTAATTTTTCATCAAATAGCAATTGTAAATAATAATCAAGAAGTGGGGTGTTAAAATTTATGCAATTATCTTTTTTTTCAAATTTGGTATCATGTACTACACATGACAAACAAATGCAATAACTGTATCTATCATGGCTTACATTCGCTCTGTATTTTATCTATTTTCCTGTGCTGAGCGTTTCTTTAATTTTTGTAACTTATGAGAAAATTGACTATTTTTGTACGTGTTTTTCTGCGTGTTCTATTGCAAAATTGTGTTGCTGCAAGTATTGTAAACTAAAGCTGTTTTTCTTACATTTAAACTAAAGAAAACCTTATTCTAAAGAGAAACAAAATTCGCACGTGCAAAATCTCATCACCATTTCTTTTTTTCTTTCCATAACTGCTTAAAAGCCCCCCTGGCTAAAGAAACTTCATTTCTGTTTAGAACTGCCAGATACCAATCACATATAGATTATAAAGAAAAGGTAATGAAAGGAATTTTGAGAGAAATTACTCCTACATTGTAAAATAAGAAAGTTTTTTAAATTAATGGGGTGTTCATTAAGTCATGGACGCCATTATTTAATGCACTCAGTTTCACTTATTAGACTTTAATTATAATACCCGTGATTCTAAATTTGTTGACGAAAGTGTGCGAGAGTGACTTCACTTTTCTGTGCTGTTTTCAAAGCGGAAAATTTAGACCCTTTTTGCCCTGAGCAAACAATTTTAATGTCACTTGTCTTTGCATTTGTGATAAAAAATCTTGCCGTTGTTGAGAAAAGTAGTTGTCTAATACCCTGGGGCAATGTTCCATGTTATAATTGTTTGTGAACTTTTTCGACAATTACTGAAAATAAGTGTAATCAAAGGTATATATAATATCGTATTTTCCTGCAAGATTCAAAGGATTAAATTCATGGCGGTCTACCAAAAATTGTTCCCATTGTTGAAAATGCTTTTGAACGTCTGATACGTTAAGTATACGCCTCGATAGCGAACGCCTTTTCGACGCCCGAGTACAAATTACTGAAAATGAGTGTATTGTCAAAAACATAAATTTCTTTTGTGGCACTATATATGACTACTAAATTAAACCGTGCCATTGTTGTCCAATGCATTTGGGTGTTCACCCTAAGGCAATTATTCATTATAGCGATATTTGACGCCACTGCAAAAATTGCTTTAAACGAGTATAAGATATAATCACTGATAATGTTTAAATTTTTGTCAACGGATATTTATAAATAATATATCCGGCTTTGTTGCGACATGGCTCCAGACAGCTTACTAATAACCTGAGGCTAAAGTTATAGTAATGTCTTTAATAGTTATGCCAGTTCGCCCCTTACTCATATAGATGGAACGATTTATAATACAAAATGCGCCAATACAATCCTTACAAAAACTCTGGTTGGATTTGGCCTGTCTTGGACAACAGACCTAATACTGAGTAAAAAAAAACGAAATTGTGAGATTTGTTAAGTCTTAGTCCGGTCAAAGAGAAAAAAAGAAGCCATGCATGAGCTGCGAGGTTATTATTAGTGTTTGTGTTGGTATCTTGGAGTATTTACGTATCTACTCTTTGCCTTTTAAGTCTGTGAATAAAATCTGAAAGTGTGACCATTCATCAAATGAACGCTATTAAGCAGTACCTTACTAAAGTGATCAGATACGTTCATGTCTACATGTATGCAACATGAAATCATGCATAAAGAACAACCATTTAAATAAAAGTCATTGAGAAGTAATTTCATTTAGTCCACATTGGCCTTGCATTGATATCACCGCTTTTTATTAAATTCAGACAAGACAGGTTTTTTAAGTACTGTTGTAAGGGTCTCAAATTTGGATTTACATAATTCGTAGGTAATGAAATTTTCTTTATTCGAGTCGAATGTTAGACCTCTAAAATTAACTCTGCCAACCGGTACCGAAATTTTAAGTCGAGACAGTTCAGAAACACAAACATGTTTCGAATTATTATTAACAAATTAAAAATATTTTTAATAAAATTTTGGAATTGCATTTGTTTGCCAACGTAGGACATCTTGTACAGCATAATATGTATAAACATTACTATAGAGGAACGTTAACTGCTAAGTAGCTTTCGTTGGAATGGTCACACTCTATGATTTTAATTAACCACAGACTCAAAAGAAAAGCACTGCTCAGTAGCTTTCATTTGAATGGTTACACTTTAGGATTTCACCCACAGACTCAAAAGTTAGAACCACCTTGTACAGCAAAATAAACAGTACCACAGGAAAGTACTGCTCAGTAGCTTTCATTTGAATGGTTACACTTTAGGATTTCATCCACAGACGCAAAAGTTAGAACCACCTTATAGCGTAATAACCAGTACCACAGGAAAGTACTGCTCAGTAGCTTTCATTTGAATAATCACACTGTAGGTTTTCATCCACAGACTTAAAAGTTAGAATCATCATGTGCAGCATAATAAACAGCACTTTTGAGGAAAGTTAATTGCTAAGTACCTTTCATATGAAATCTAATTTAGAACTTCATAGCCGATTGAAAATAAGTTTATACGAAACGCGTTTTTTCAATTAAATTTAAGGACTTTTAAGCAGCTTTAAATACATTAATATGCAGAACACGTACCACTCGTTATAACAATTTGAACCTCAAAGAAATGAATAAATAAAACCCTTTATCGGAAAAAAACAGGAGGTTTATATCAAAATAAGTATTGTGTTTGTTCAGAGTGAAGTTCCCGAGACGCTGCGAAAAAAATAGGGTTTTGTTTCTTTTTTGTTTGTGATGTCAATAAGGCAAAGAATTGTCACAACACTTGGCGTCAAAAGAGATTGTCGCAAATTTAATTTATATGTAAAATAAAATATAATTATATTTTTACATAAAATGCATGCTAAGTGATTGGTGTATGATGCCAATTTTTTTTACCTGTTTAGAGATCCACATTTAGCGAACTCTTTCTTAATGTTATCAGCATTTTTCAAAATGAATAACAGTTCATTTTTTACCTAAAAAAAATTCTACCTAATTATATTTTTCTTCCGTTTGTTTTGTCAAGCAGGTCACCTTTCTTTATAGCAGCGGAAATAATATGGAATGAAGAAGTTAAAGGAAAACATCAGCTTCTGCTGTTGTTGATTGGATGAATCAAGGGAAATAAATTGATTAACACATGGTGATATTCTCACTAACACTCCAGACCTGCAATGTGGCCGCTCTACTGGCTAGTTCTTGTTTCGTGTAAGTAGACAAAACTTAATATTTACCGTAAGTTCATTTTTTTTTATATTTGTTTTTTTTTTTTACAAACTGTGAGACACGATTCAAAATATTTTATAAGGACTGCATAGTTATAGGAACAAACGTGAGTTAAAATTATAATTCGCAATCATGATTAAGTCAAAAGAAATTTTATTTTTCATAGAAATAAAATTTAAATTGTTAAAAGGAAAACTTCAGAACTCAAAAACTAACTGACCTACAAAGTTCTCAATATTTGCTATGTTAAAGCAATCTTAAGCCCTCTGGACTGTTTTGCCGTGAGCGCTTAATTAACAGAACGGTGAACGACATTTAAAGCAACTCAATCGAAACAATTTTAAATTAAAATTTGCGCTCCCAACGTGTGAATTAACGTGTTAAACGTTATTAAAAGTCGTCGGAATAATTCCCTTAAGTTTCGGGACCTCGTGTGAGGTTCAGCCTAAATGTTAAATGTGAAATGAAAAACGCCATTTTATACCGAAAAGGTGTGAACTTTGCTTAATAAATAATTAATGTTAACGTTCAGAAAAAAAGAAAAACAGACTTTTTTTAAAAGAAAAAAGTAAGCGCCCTTCAAAATCCGTTACCAATGAAAGCAAAAGCGGATGGAAACTTGATTTGGACGATCATTCTCGGATTTGGTGATCAAATTGCAAGTATAACACTATACCCTTTATCCTGCAAGAGCAACAACTCCCCCTTTGCTCCCACCCCCTTCGCCCCTCCCCCACCCCTTCCTTCTCCCCCTCCCCCAACAAGCAAAAACGTCTTTACATCCCCCAGATGAGTGGGTGGGTATAGCCCTTTTTCGAACAGTTACACAATTGATATAATCTCTGAGTGCAGAATAATTATGTAACTCCTTTACTTCCCCGTGGTGGTTCGTGACGCCTGAAGAAAATATAATTTCCTTCTCTTTTTCTTTGTTCTTTGTTTTGTAACTGGTTTCGTACGTATTTGTTGGTACACTTCATAATTTAGTTCAAGGAACGAAAAAAAGACAATAGAAAACACAGATTTTCATCATTCAATATACATTTTATATATTAACAAGCGGTCGACACCACTCGATAATTTCAATTTGAGCAGTGCATCCGTTTAGTGCTCTTAAATAATACTCTTGAATAATGTTTCGTAAAATTAAATGTGTCGGTTGTTGCTGTTGTTGTTGTTTCAGTTTTAGCATTAAAAAGTAGATGACATATTTATTCCTTTCAGGCCTACCTGGTTACATCGTGGCGATTGAGTATAACATAAATGACGCTAAAGCGACCTGGGAAGAAGCTTACGAATTTTGCCAAAGAAACGGTTCGATTTTGGCGGTGCTCGACTCACAGGAAAAGATTAACGACCTGGAAGGAAGAATCAAGACACTGGGATATGGAAATGATATGTTCTGGATAGGACTCATGTTCAATGCATCTATTGGCCAGTTTGTGTGGAGTACAGGAGACATTGTTCAGGAAGAGTTCCTCAATTCTACCTGCGCAAAAATACCCGGTGCACACTCCAAAGACACGTTTTGTTATGCATTAAAGAATAGAAATCATGCTTCGCCATGTTTTGAAAAAAAGCATTGCTTGAATGCACATCACCAACACAGATATGGTTACATTTGCCAAAATGACTCTTCCAGAGGTAAGGAATTAATCACCCTTTCACTCCCGAGAGTGCGAAGAGCGAAGACTCTGCCAAACAACAAAATTCAAGAGAAAAACCTCAAATTTTATTTTGTAAAATATTGAAAAATAAATGGTGCCATGCAAAAGTGTTGCCGAAGAGGTTTCATTTGAATGGTCACATCATAGGATTTCTTCAACAGACTCAAAAGTTAGAAATACATTACTGCCTCCATAATTGACTCTGGGAGTGAAAAGATTAAAGTGCCTTTCACCCCTAGAAAGTTATTTTCAGAATCAATTCTATGTACATTGAATATCTGAATGGTAAAATATTTCTTGTTTTGAACGTCGTGTTAGTGAGTTATAGAGATTTGAATTTACAAAATGCTAATTAGATGACGTCAACCCGGGAATAATTTATTATACAACTACTTGTTTTCACCTCCAAGTAATGTTTTTTACGAATCAATTGACTATCCACAGTTTATTTTTAGTATTTATCAAATTAATCATCCCCAAGCTGTAAACTGCGTATTGTAAATTGACGTAGAAATAATGGCAAATTCCCGGATTGACGTCATCTAATAAGCATTTTGTAAATTCAAATCTCTTTAACTCACAAACGCGACGTTCAAAACAAGAAATATTTTACCATTCAACTATTCAATGTACATAGAGTTTATTCTGAAAATAACTTTCTATGGGTGATAGGCACTTTAAAGCCCTTTTCAAATAGTGCATGATCACGGCCACGATAGTTAACGATAGTCGATGACAGTCGAAACGCGCAATCTCGTTTGACCACCAACTATCATATGCTATCATCAACTATCACGAGTTATCATTCACTTTGAACTTGCTCAAAATGTTCACGATAGTTGATAATAGTTATAATCGTTTCAGTGGCCACGCGCATAACAGTTGACGAAAGCATCTCGGTCAGACTTTGCGACCTAAAGTAGCGGGCTCAGCTGTAGCTTTACCAAAATAGTCGCAAAAAGTCAACAATCTCTGTCAAGACCCCAAAAAAAGAGAATATCGAGCCCAAAAGTTATTTATTCGTCGTACAAATTCAGTTAAGAGTCAAACAATAAGTCACTGGATGACATTTGACCAACTATCATGCGCTATCCTCACGCACCGTCTGACCAACAACAACAACAACATCCTTTATTTATGCAAGATATAAGTTAAATCAAAAATCTTTCTTGTGGGGTCGTGTTTCTCGCTACAAATTAAAATGTTTCTATATACATTAAAATTAATAATAATTATATGGAGCGTTTTCACTCACGTGACCTTCAGTTCCGTGGGACTCAAATGACAAAGGCCATGGCAGCCATGTTGGTGTTCCTAACAAAAGAAGTTAATTAAAATTATTTTGTACGAGAACACCAATATGGCGGGCTATGACGTCAAGTGAAAACGCTCTATTCATGATTGTTCACATTAGTAAAACTTAAAATCCGTTACGTTCCTACTTTGACCGGAAGCCTTCATGACAGTTAATGATAGTAGATGGTAGTTTGGGATCAAAACTTCCACCCCAAATATGATAGCGTTTCTCTATTGGCTTTGATTATTGTTTAGTCAATTTGAACCGTTTTCTGAGGTTTTGGAGAAATCAAGAAATCCAAGATGGAGGATCCAAGATGGCGGCTGTGCAGAATTGAAGATGCAATTACCACGTCATGTTAATAATTTAAAATATATATGTGAAAATAATATTTAAAATGTTAAATAATTACAAGATAAAAATATAAAATTATATTACGTAAATTGTATAATTATCTCTCAGCTACAACACAGAAAGAAACTCCCACCTTTACAATGAATCACACGGCCACTATCTCACGCACCGCTGCATCAAGTATACTCCAAGTTCTTCCTACCGTAACGACTTGGAAGACTTCTTCTTCAAGTACATCCTCTAATAATGGTGTTAACGACAAAATGCATTCTGATAAGCCGGTGAGTGTGACTTAAAATGTACGTACAGTTAAAGCAATGCAAAGATAAGTATGGCGGGACCACTCACGGGATCTTGTTTTCTTGATTATGACCAGGAGGTTGGTTTAAACTTGCTTATTATCTAGAAATATAAAGAAAATTTACCAAAAGTGATGAAAGCAAAGAAATATTAACCAAAGAGACAGCATAACGGTTAAAATGCTTAAAATTCTATAATAAGGACAATTTTGATTTGTTGTCAAGCTGTCAAGAAATCAAATTTGATGAACGGTAACCCATCCTTGCAATCCTGCATCCTTGCAATCCTGCATCCTTGCAATCCTGCATCCTTGCAATCCTGCATCCTTGCAATCCTGAATCCTTGCAATCCTGAATCCTTGCAATCCTGCACTTAATCTCCAAACTATTGCTAATGTTTTGTGTGGATGCCACCCCCTAAAGTTTTTTTTTTTTAATATTTTTTAAGACCATTTACTTTCGACGTTTAAGTTCATATATAGCGTATATGAATGATATCAGTGACCACTGGTGTGTATTTCTTTTACAGTTACAAGAATTCTCTAGCACGGTGGCATCACTTAATCCAGAAGACCAGCTGTCTCTAAAGGTAGGATCCTTAATGAACCGTTGGATGAAAATGAAAATGGTTTCTGCTGACGGACTGTCACTGACTCGTCCCCAGTCGCCCCGTCTCTTCCCCTTCAGTCTTTCCTTCTCTTCCCTTCTCCAGTGGCTTCTCTTCAGGAGAAGAGAAGATGGACGACTAAGGGCGAGTTAGGGACGGCTTAAATCATAAAGTTCACCACATTCGCCTTAGCAAACAGAGAAGAGGTCGTTGTGTAGACTTTGTAAATTGACATTTCATTTGAGTTCTTATTTTCGCAAACGAAATCAGAAATTAGAATATCTCAAAAACTTGCATCTTTTCGTTTCTTGAAGGATGTATTTTGTTGATCTAGCTATCTGGAATACGTTTAGCCAAGGCTAACAATACAGGCGAATAACAAGTAATTTATTCTGGTGTTAGCTGTTAGGGACCCTACCTTGCCTGTTTAAGTCCGTGTTTTTTTTTACATTTTCTAATTTTTCGCGACGTTACCGCGTTGGGAACCGATGGCTGAATTTTTGAGCCACTCACCTTATCTTCCGCTACTTCCACCCTTCACCTTAATGCCCGAAAAAATATATTTTTCTGTCATAACTTAAGATGCCTTGGAAACAATATTGTGCGGCGAGTATTTATTATTACTATTCTAAGTGGTACTTTTGTCTTATTCACAGCTTGTCACTGATGCATATCGACATTTCATGAATGCTTTTCAATCAAACACCAACGCTAACACTGACGAAAGTATGATAGAATCTGCACGAGTTATCGACGAGTTTGCATTTAGATACGCTTCCTTCAACTTGAATGAGTCACAAAGGGAAAAGAGAACGGAAAACCAACACATAGGTAAACAACTCACCTAACACTGTTTTGTAACAACTATGTCTGCTACCAATGACATCATCAAACATGGCGGATTGTGAGCAAATTTCTATTTTATTACCCTGCATCAAGGTGGTGACTAGAATGGATACTCCAAAATCAGGTTGGGCCACCTCGGACGCCTTATTTAAACTTATATAACGGAGTAACTGGTTAGCTTTCAGTTGAGGTTGGGATTAGCAGTTTATATAGTTAAATTTAGGATTAAGCAATCCGAGAAGCTACGTGGTACAGTTCTACGCTAGGCTATGTAATCCTAATCCTAGCTGAGGTCACAGGTTCAATCCTGAGTGGGGATTTTAGATTTTCTTTTTTACACTCTAAGTGTCGACATTACGTTATATAATTCTCAAAAGTGTCCGAGGTGGTCCAACCTGATTTTGGAGTATCCATTCTAGTCACGACCCCTGCATCAACCTATTCCAAGGGCCTTCTCCGATTCCAAAATGGCGATGCGAGAGTAGAAACCTCGTCATCAATGCTGCCAAGATACAAAAAGAATCGGGGAGTATTTGTTATGTAACATACGATGAAACGGCGTTTTCGGAGATTATTTCTAACAACTGGTAGCCGTGTTTGTTTTCCAGTAATCTGAAACGAGTTGTTCAAACGAAAAGAAGACAATTTATTATCACGCGAAACGTCCTTTCGAATGTTTTATATAGCGTCTCAAACTAATCATTAAATCCAGAGAAAGCGAAGGAATAGAGCAGTTTTCAATTGACCAATCACAGCAGTCGTAAACAATCTAATGAACCAATCAGAGCTCGAAGCAATTACATGTCGGCGGCGCCCAGCGCGGGAAAACGCGTGCGAGCAAGTCACGATTGGTTTTGGTTTAACTTCTGACTGGTCGAGAAAGTAGCGCGAGATTTTTTAGCCAATCATAAAGCGTAGCCAAAATCTATTAGCTTATGATTTTCTTTGTTCAAAATTGATGAATTGTCAATGAGATTGAGAACAAGCATCCCTTTTTTCCATCCTGCCTTGCAGTCCTACAAGTATCGCTGGTGCCAAAAGGTTATAACAGAAATTTTACGTTTGCTAAAGAGGACGATACTGATGAAGTGGCAAGAATCACTTTTCCATCGAATTTGTTTCAGAATCAGGGTAAGTGTGATTATGTCCATAGCTCTTTATCCGACCATAGTTTATAATCCTTCGCACTAAAACGAGGAAATGGTTTAATTCACAAGGATAACACCGTATTGGAATATACAAATTATCTCGTTTTAATTGTTTGCCGGAAAAAGCGAAGCCAAGTTTGACAGTGGATCGGAGAGTGGGCTCACCGATGGAAATGACGAGGCGGCTTGCGACCATCCGGCGTAAAATGATTCTATGCTTGTCCATGGTGTTCATGGACGGGCACAGAAATTTCATGGTGGCGAAAATCATGTTCAGAAACAGGGAACCGAGGGTCGTAGCAATTGCGGCGAGAGCGCAATGTCGCTCTATAACTTCAACAACCTTACTAAAAAAAAGGTCCGCGACGTGTTGAAGTGTCGACCCGAAGACCCAAAAGTTATGCATGTTTATTTGTTTGGGGAATTCTGGGTAATTCTCAAACGTGACGCATTCTTAGGACCTTTCATAGTTACAGCTTTTAACAGAAATAATTTCGTGAAAAATTAATACTATCATTCATGAGGTCAAGTTTTCGTCACTGAATTATTGTTTCTTAATTTTACGAGGCGTGTTCAAACTTTCTTGGTTTATAATTGACATTAGTGACGTGTAGCCCTTACGTTACTATTCACGCTTAACTTTTATGATGTACTTCATGAGGTACGATGCGTAGTGGAAACCTATCGGAGAAAACTTACAATCAACCTCAAAACTCATATTATACGACGTTTATAGTGGGATCAGGTGCATGGTGTTTTTCGCCGGTTCCCGGGGTTGATACAAAAATAAAAGAATTCCATGTAAAGGGGGGGGGGGGGGGTTGGGGGGGGAGGAGTTGCGCCCTTGTGCTTTCCTCTAAATCCGCCTGTGGCAGTCACTTAAAAACTGGAAACGATCACTTATATTCATTGTTATTGGATCAAATCCAATACCTGATGTTTTTTTAGATTTGCATTGGCATTTCACCTGCTCCCTTATTTTCTCCATGGGCAGCCAGTCAGTATGTTGCACATGAAATACACTAAACAAGTCCAATAAACATGCACTTAAAATGGAGGTCAAAATAAAGAGAAGGAAAAGTCAATTATGTATCCAACGTCATCGCTTTTAATTTTTCATCGTGTAATTCAATTCAATGTTCATTCTTGTATTTGTAGACACAGTGGTAGTTAACGTGCTGTACTTGGATCTCTACAAATATGTTGATAAATTAAACCCAAGGTAGGAAACTTGTACAAAGAACTTGGACTAATGTAATAGAAAATTATGCAATATACTGATTTCCACGCGCATTATGAATGGTCATTATCTATGATCTATCAGACTACATACCCAAAGCTGACGTCATAACATGGCGGACAGTTTTAAAAATATGGACGAGATTGTTCCGAAAGGGAAAGTGAAGGCAAAGAAAAAACGTTAAGCAGAGGCTATTGACAATTAAGAAAAAAAAAATCAAAACCGAAGGGAAAAGTGGTTTTGTTGACGTGGAAAATGCCTAAATTAGAACTGATATCCAGTTATGATCACAGTCGAATGGGCGCTACGATGCTAATTTTTTTCTTCCCTGTTATTGTTTAAAACAAATAGAATCCACTTTTTTCGTGCGTCTGTTCAGTTATAGATCACAGAAGACGTCAAAATGTGACACTTACCACATTTTGATCATCACCTATGATCTATAACTTAACAAGCTCTGTTTAATTAACAATCCAAGCGTAACATTTTTCCACCTAACTTAGGTATGAAAATTAAATTGAAAGGGATTTACAAATATATTTTTTTGTTAATTATTTTGTTTTCTAGGAATAGACAAATTGATTCCAGTGTTTTAGGAAGTAGCGTGAAACCCTCTCAGCATGACATTTTTACGGAGAATGTCACGATTGTTCTTCGAACGTTGGAGGTAAATTTAAACTGAATGTTTAAATAAAAGGTTTTAGCTTATATTTTGAATTAGTAATAGTAATTGGACTGAGTGGAGTGCAATTCAGGGAGTAATCGGGCGAGGAATTTCAAATCGGCCGAGCGCGTAGCGCGAGGACAATTTGAAATTAGGAGCACGATTACCCCTGAATTGTACGACACGAAGTTCAATTACTAATTAATCGCATCAATAACAAAATTCGAGATTAATAAGTCTATGTGGAGTTTCTTGCACTCAAAACATCAAGGATATTTTGTCAGTATGAAAGCAGAAGGAAAACAGCGAAAAAAGGAATCTATTTAAGTGCACCTGATTGACGCGCGCGCAACGTAGGTGTCCAATTACAGCTATCCAATTACAAAAAGTTGTAATTGGACAGCTGTAATTGGACACCCACGTGAGAAATAGGCGCGCGGATGACCAATCACAATCAAGAATTTTGTTATTGATACGATTATTTTTATAATTGCTCTGCAAAGCCTTGTGTTATTCATATGAATTTTTAACGTTTTTCTTTCAGCTAAATGACAACAGTGCCAAGAAAGACTGTGTATTTTGGAAATGGAACTTTTCAAATCCGTAAGATAACGTTTTGAATGGTATTAAGTGTACTAAGACTAGTTTAAGAAATACTGGCAACTTTATGGATCAGGGTCTAAACCCTTTGCTCCCTACAATGCCGAAAATCAAAACACAAGAAGAATTATCAAATTTTGGTTCGTAAAATATGCAAAATTAAACTACGCCATTGAAAAGCACTGCTCAATAGCTTTCATTTGAATGGACACACCTTTACGATTTCATTCACGGACTTCAAAGTTAGAGCCGCCTTGTACAACATAATAAGTAACACCACAGCAAAGTACTGCTCAATAGCTTCCATTTGAATGGTAACACTTTAGGATTTCATCCACAGACTTAAAAGTTATAGCCACCTTGTACAGAATAATAAACAGTATCACAGGAAAGTACTGCTCAATAACTTTCATTTCAATGGCCACACTATAGGATTTCATCACCAGACTTAAAAGTTAGAGCCACCTTGTACAACATAATAAACAGCACCAGAGGAAAGTACTGCTCAATAGCTTTCATTTAAATGGTCACACTTTAGGATTTTGTCCACAGACTTAAACGTTAGAGCCACCTTGTGCAGCATAATAAACAGTATCACAGGAAAGTACTACTCAATAGCTTTCATTTGAATGGTGACACTTCAGGATTTCATCCACAGACTTTAAAATTGGAGCCACCTTGTACAACATAAAACAGCAACACAGGAAAGTACTGCTCAATAGCTTTCATTTCAATGGTAACACTTTAGGATTTCATCCACAGACTCAAAACTTAGAACCACCTTGAACAGCATAATAAACAGTACCACAGGAAAGTACTGCTCAATAGCTTTCATTTCAATGGTCACACTATAGGATTAAAATATAGAGCCACCTTGTAGAGCATAATAAACAGTATGAAAGGAAAGTACTGCTCAGTAGCTTTAATTCATTTCAATGCGCCACACTATAGAATGTCATCCACAGACTAGGTAGAACCACCTTGTACAGCATAATAAACATTTCTACAGTATCATAGGACAGAACTACTTCAATACCTCTTTAAGGGTAAAAATGAATGTCAGCCACACCCACAAAACAGGTTTATAGCACCTTTTAGAGGTTCTTTTCAAAATTTCCGACAATCATCCCCGTCAATTTTATATGGGAGTCCTCCCCCCGTTGATGGGGGGGGGAGGGGGATCAAATCTTCACGATGCATGTAAGTACAAGATTGCACTGATCAGGACTCAAGCCACCGACTTTCAGGTTGAAGTGAAATATGCTCAGTATCCACTAGACGACAACATCTGCGATATTAATAACTCCATAAATTAAAACATACGTAACGTCCCTTTTCAGAGCAAATGGGAGCTGGTCAGGTGATGGATGTTCATTGGTGGAAACAAACAGTACCCATGTTGTGTGTTCATGCAATCATCTGACAAATTTTGCAATTTTGATGGAAATTAAACAGCACCAGGTATTGTCAAAAATATTTATATAATAATGGCATTGCCACATGCTTATGAAGTGCAGGCTCGTAGCTAGACTAAAACGTTTATCGGGAGAGTATAAATGCTACAGCCGTTCTGCTTTGGTCACTGGCAGAACAAGGGATGAATCTATGTTTTATGCGACTCCATAGAGTCTGTTATAGTAATTTTATTAGGAGTAATCTACTTAGATATAATATAATCTTGATTACATACGAACAATTCCGACAATGCCGACAATTCATGAGATCGCCTGATCATCAAAATATCCCATCAGTATTTTAATGTTACAATTATCACAAACGTTTCACACCCTTAAAAACAAGGTAGTAAAAAAACAAGACAGTTTAATTATTTCTGTCTTCTTTTACAGCTCCCAGATAAACACAAGCAAGCGTTAAACTATATTACATACATTGGACTTGGAATTTCCTTATTGGGAGAAACTATCACTATTCTTGCATATATGTTACTGTTGTAAGTACAATGTTGCAAAACTGACATTTGGTAACTTTTGAATTCCACTTCTTTTTAGATGTCTTCTTTAAACGTTTTTTTGTTTATGTGATTTACATTTTGATCCAAGAATGTTAGTTTTTCGTCACAGTTTAATTTGTACACAATCCGCAACAACAGCATGAACTATTATCCGTGAAGCTCAGTGAAAATATTTAAGCAATATAATTGATATGCAAATACAAGTTTTCTAGGATCAGTAGTTTGCAGGAATTATTTTGCAAGTTTGCATGAAATCCAACAAAAAATGAAGGTATATCCACTCCTGACAAATCTAACAGCAGTTGGCACATGTATGCATTGTGCACCTCTTTTCAGATGTGCGAAACATGACCAGCAAAGCCATGTCCACGTGAGTTTGGTTGCCACGCTCGCCATGGCACAGATGATCTTTTTGGCGGGAATAGACGCCACACAAGACCAGGTGATGTAGTTCGTTTAGGTTTATACTGATTTCCAAAACCGAACAACACTATCTATTGTTAATGGTGTCATTTTTTCGACACTTGTCATACCTGACAATTCCAGTCTTGAACTTGAAGATAATACGATGAGTTAACTGCTCAAAGAAAAAACGACTTAAATCCAAGATAGTATATTACATAAACATCATCCTTTCTCGGTTTTCAAGGTCTGAGTTTACATGTAATTGTATGTTGAAGGTGAAAGAGACAGTAACCCGGATGACGCATCGTGTTTTAGTGATATATTATGGCCAGAAGCTTGCTTTAAGCTTGCTTTAACCCTCGGACGATACACGAAAACTTATACCCCCACCGTGGTACAAGGGGGCCTTGTGGTTTTGCGATGTTGTAATATTATTGCTCTACAAAATAAGGTAAATATTATGGGTTGTGGGGCTGCTGGGGGTCTGTGACGTCATCCAAAATTGCCGCCAAGATGGCCGCCATCTTGGATTTTACTAAAAAATCAAAATTTTTGGAAAAATGCGGAAATTGCAAATATTGTTTGCTAGAGTTGCAAAATAACATACAATTAAACATTTTGTTGCTTTTGGTAGCATTTTATATGTTTTATCACTGAAAAAGGTAAAAAAAACACGCATTTTTATTCAAAAATGGCTTGACCACATGTTACTAATGACGTCATATCTCGTTTCCATAGCAACCGGTTGTTGCCAAAATTTGTTTCAAGGATAAACGAACAGCTACTGAAAATTGCATGTGATATGTGATAATCTTATGGGAGAAAAACCTTAAGGGGTGGCAAACACCCCCCCCCCCCCCCCCCCTCCGTACGACCGAGGGTTAAGCTTGCTTAAGTCCCGGGGGGGGGGGGTACTCCCCCAAAATACCTATACGGCTATGTGCCGCCCAACGAGGTCGTGATTTTGGGACTCCTGATCTAGAACGGGGTATCCATTTTAGAGACGTTTCCTAGAACGGGGTATAATATTTCGAACGCGCGAAAGCTTCAGATTTTCAGCAGCCATTTTTTCTAGAACGGGGTATTAGAAATTGACCTATTTCTAGAACGGGGTATCATTTTGAGTGCAAATTCTTTCTAAAACGGGGTCCAAATTTGTAGACCAGGGCGGCACATACCCACCCAAAATATACCCGAGTGAAATATTTCTTGTTTTTAACGTCGCGTTAGTGAGTTATAGAGATTTGAATTTACAAAATGCCAATTAGATGACGTCAAATAAAGACTTTACCATTATTTCTACTTCAATTTACAATACGCGGTTCACAGCTTAAGGATAATCAATTTAAGAAATACTAAATATTAAAAACTATTAATAGTCAATTGATTTGTAAAAAATATTACTTGGAGGTGGAAACAAGTAGTTGTATAATAAACGATTCTTGATTTGACGTCATCTTATTAACATTTTGTAAATTCAAACCTCTATAATTCACCAACGCAACGTTTAAAACAAGAAATATTTAACATTTAACTAACAATACTAATACTTTGTCTTCACAGGTGTTGTGTTTAAGTGTAGCAGCTTTAATTCACTACTTCTATCTCTCATCGTTCTGTTGGATGTTAATAGAAGGCGTCATGTTGTATTTATTAATCATCGAAGTCTATAACACCGAACTCAAGCTACCTCTTTGCTACTGTTTTTCATTTGGTAAGATTTAAACCTTGAGATACACTTTGAAGGATTAACCCTTATTACTGTGCTGAATTAAAAAATAACAAGAAACTGTACACAACTTGAACTCGTGGCGTCTTTAACCCGTTGCCGTATTCATTCCCGAGTGTTTTGATTGCTTTTACGGAGAAACATAAGTTTAAAATTATGTCTAAAAGGTAAGACTACACTACATTTACTACATTCACTACATTCAGGAATCGACACTTGAAACCTCGATCGCCAAGCAAATTGTAAGTTATATAAAACACGATATAAAGCGAGTGCTCTCACCTCTACGCCACCCCTGCTCCCCATAAAACCATTAAACCATTAACTCGTTTAATATTCATAACAAGTTTACTAGCTAATTAATCTACATCGTACAAAACAACTTTTTATTGAAATCATTGAATTCGCCCAATTCTTGGGATTAATATAATCACTCAAAATGCAAGAATAACCTTACGTATTGCACATTCGTCTTAGGATTCCCAGGAACACCAAGGTTATTATAATCTGTAACTTACTTAACATTCTGTACACAGGGTTTCCAGGACTAGTTGTTGGAGGAACATTGTTAATTGCCCATTTGAGAGAAGATGAAATTTATCAATACAAAGCCAACAAATGGTAAGAGCCTTTTTCAGTTTAATCTTAATCAAACTAAGAAGACACCTTCAATTCCCGGGTATAGGGTGGGAGGGGCTCAACAAAGTTTTATACGGGGAAGGCTCCGCCCGAAGTCCGAATCTTTACCTTTTATGTATCATTTCTGATATAAAACGTAACCCTCATAGTATCTCTTTCACATATTACACTAGAGGCACCGCATCCCTTATCTACACCGTTGGGTGCGTTAGTTCGATATATTTTGAAAGGCCTTTCAAATACCTAAATGCCAGTTTTTCCTAGTACCCTTTTCTGCACTTCAACTTAAATTAAAACTGTTCTCCAAGGGCGCGTCGTTTTAGGGACATATTCTGGACATTCCAAATGTAGAATACCTCTAAATATTGCAGTTATTCTTCTCGTGAAATATGAAAAGAAGTCACTTCTTCGACTGTGTGTCTGAAAACGTTTTGGTGTGTGAGAAGGCAAACAACATAGTTTTGTTTGCGCATTCTGATTTTCGAATGACGAGAGAATGTCCCAAAAAAGTGCCCTAAGTCTCTGCCTTTTAGAGCCCCTCAATCATAATGACGACCCAAAGCTCTTACAACGTAGACTTCGTTATGAGCAAATATGACCTATTATTTTGTCTTGTCTCGATCAGGTGCTGGCTCTCAACAGAAAAGTATTACATATGGTCCTTTGCGGCACCGGTGATATTAATAACCGCTGTAAGTACATACTAAAGGCTCCACAGGCTCCTCGTTTTTCGAGGGGAAGCGGGAATCAGTCAGGAGCATGGGAATAAGTGCCAAAAGAGAATAGGCGGAGCTTGGGAACGAAAGTTTCTTCTCAGGGGACGAGGCAGGCAATAGATTGGAAAGGAACTGTTTATTTCAGTTGAAGGCTGATCACTGGTTTATACCATTTATACCATTCTTTATATCTCTGATTGGATTCCCATCAGATTTTATCACCTATCAGCGAAGATTTTCACTCGTCGAACTAGTTTTGCATCCTTATATCAACTTTAGGCATCGTAATGTTTCACACTGAAATGACTCAATTTTGTTTTGCTTTTTCAAGATAAATATGTTGGTATTTTGTGCTGTCGTTAAAGAAATGGTTACCATGCCTAGCACGCGGGCGAGAAAACTAGACGCAGTAAAGTAAGTAAATATTCATATTATTTTCTCATATATCTTCTTAATATATGTTTATAGTCTTTACTTCTCATTATAATCAATGACATGGAAACATTAAATCACAGGCGTAGGAAAAACACACGGGAAATTATGAAACCCGCGGTTAGCGCGAGAACGCAGGTGATCCTCTGCCTTATGCAGCCAGATCATGCATGCTCTTGCAGCCAGATTGTGCATGCTCTTACAGCCAGATAATACATGCTATAGTAGCCAGATAATGCATGATCTTGCAACCACATCATGCATGCTGTAACACTCAGCCAGATCATGCATGCTGTAACACTCAGCCAGATCATGCGTAGCCTTGCAGCCGCATCGTGCATGCTCTTACAGCCAGATCATGCATGCTATAGCAATCAGATCATGCATGCTATGGCAGCCAGATCATGCATGCTATATATAGCAGCCAGATCGTGCATTGGATTTCCGACCATGCATGCATGCTCTTAACTTTTTATCATAAAGTGGAAAAACAAAGCTGCATCGGTTTTTAATGTTTGTTTACATTTTAGGACAACTGTTAAGGCCTGTATTGTGTTATTTCCGCTCTTGGGTGTCACGTGGTTGTTTGGTTTGTTGAGTCTTACTGAGGATGGTGTTGTTTCACAATACATCTTCACTGTGCTCAACTCTCTACAGGTATGTGCATGAATTTTCAATTTCCATATATAACCCAGCGCAGTT
Organism: Dendrophyllia cribrosa; assembly: GCA_024195265.1. Taxonomy (NCBI): domain Eukaryota; kingdom Metazoa; phylum Cnidaria; class Anthozoa; order Scleractinia; family Dendrophylliidae; genus Dendrophyllia; species Dendrophyllia cribrosa. Next base: position 31,439,935 of record JAJLRJ010000011.1, on the reverse strand, counting down.
CACATTTGAGTATTAGAGAAAACGTAAGCTCTCAAACGTTCAGAGTTATCGAATAGCTTGCATTTAGATACGCTTCCTTCAACTTGAATGGGTCACAAAGGGAAAAGAGAATGGAAAACTAACACATCGGTAAAAAACTTACCTAACAATTTACACTGTTTTGTAACAACTATGTCTACTGCCAATGAGGTCATCAAACATGGCGGATTGTGAGCAAATTTCTATTTCATTACCCTGCGCCAACCTCGTCCGGATATAAGCCTTTCCCCTCTTTTAAAATGGCGGGGCCGGCAAAGAGACCCCTTTGCAAGGCTGGCAAAATACTCGGCTGCCAAAATACGTTATGTATTTCCACTCGCTGCAGACCTATACTTTTAGGCCGCCTTCGCCAACTGACTAGTGCAAAACCTCCCTTGGTGTATAATACAAGGCTTTATTTTTAATTTGATTACTACTTTGATGTTATTATTGTATATAATGTTTTTTTAGGGATTGTTGATTTTCCTCTTGCATTGTGTGAGAAATACTGAGGTAAGATTGATAACGCCAGTCGGTGAATCGCTGATTGTTTTCTTCGGTCATTGATTCGTTATATTCTGAAGATATACCTGCCAAAAAGTTGCCGGTACTACTGCAATACCTCAGAAGCTCTATATCCTAGTTGTTTATCCGTATGCATATTACAAACATGCCCGCGACCTCTGTTGACTTGGGATCAACACAGGCACCCAGTCGTTTTTTGGATAATTTTATTACTTTTTGTTTAGTTTTTGAGTCTGTAGATGAAATTCTACAGTGTGATCATTCAAATCAAAGCTCTTAAGCAATACTTTTCTACTTTACTGTTTATTTTTGAGTATTTTACAAAACGAAATTTGGAATACTTTTTTTAATGAATTTGATAATAGGCACAGACTCTTGGGAGTAAAACAGGATAAGGCTTTCGCTACTGGAGACCAAACTCCGATTTTCATGCAATATAATTCTATGGACGTACAGAACCCGCTGGTATCACCATCATTCAAGTGAAGGCTATTGACTAGTTCTTTCCATGTTGCTGAACGATTTTTAAAATGATTAACTATCGTCTTCCATCTTGTTTCAGATAAGAACGGCATGGTATAAAAGACTGCTAAATATGAAAAAGCGAGCTTTTCAATTCTTCAAAATAGGAAGACCTCCAAGCTCGTCGAGTACAACTGAAGCGCAGACATACAAACCAGAGCGATCAGAGGTGGAAATGAGTAGAAGAGGTAACAGGATTGCACCTGTTGAGGGGTAGAGAGAAAGTCGCATTGATGGATTACCGAGAAGTCCCCCTAAAATGGCTCCGATTTTCCAGCTTCAGAGGACACGGCCTCAGACGTTCCTCGGTTCTAAAGAGTTTACGTAAAACAGTGGCCAATTAACTCGATGCCGTTTTAAAAACATGAATACCTTAGACAGGAAGGAACTGAGGTGGGGCAGACAAAAATGGCCGTGACATGTCTTTTTTAAATACGTTTTGGCATGTCTTCCTGAGGGAGGAGAGAGCCTAGAGCAGTTTCTGTTTAACTGAAGTGACGCTCGGCCTGCAGATCTGCTTGTGTTCGCAGGGGTGAGACGAAGTAAAGCATTAACGTACAGCAGGGCCAACTCAATGTGTCCACATATAAATATAAGGATAGTCTCTTGATATAAGTTATTAAAAGATTAGAATTAATAATGGTAATTTATAAAAATAAATATATATCAAGAATTGGCACAAGAAAGTCAGATTGTTAGCTACACTTTGTTCTGTGAAAAACAAAAGAGTTGTAATGAGTAAATATGTAATAAACATACAATATCAAATAACGAAAGCTTTGGTTTTACTAGCATTCCTTAACAGTATATGTTTCGTTCATCAGTAAAATAGCCAATTCTTATATTAAACCGGAATTATTTATTTCTCGTTCTGATCTCAGCGTTTTTTGCTGCTATTTTTCAACTCATTTCTTCCCCAGCTTTTCTTGGAGTATGTTTTGGGCCCACTTTTAAGAAAAAGTGTTTACATAAGAAGTCCTGTTTCAACGAAGTTGAAAAGGGGGACAGAGACTAGAGTCCCACCTTAAATAAGGAAGAAAAAAAGGAAGACACTTAGAGTGCCTATCACCCCTAGAAGGTTAATAAAACTGAAACGCGACATTCAAAACAAAAAAATATTTTACCATTCAACTATTCGATGTACATATAGATGATTCTGAAAATAACTTTCTGGGGGTGATAGGCACTTTATATAGCGCACATATCACATATCCCAAGGCGCTTTACATACACTTACGAGAATGAGATCGGACGTCAGTTTATGAAGGTGCCTCTTCAGGCAGCCGCTATTGGTCCATTGTTGATCTCATCTCTCCCACCACACCTGTGAACAATGAGGGTGGTCACAGCCAGGGAGAGGTTCTTTTACGTCCCAACGGAGACTGGACCGCCATTTCCACGTGGTCATCCGAGCCACATCCCTGTTTTTTTAATTAAGTAACAACGATCTACAATAGCCCTTATGCATGTTTACGTCAGACTAGCTAATTTCACCCCCCAAGCCTCGCTTTCGAAGTGTAAACCCGTGGCAATCTCATCAATGTATTTTTAAAGGAGCAAATTTGAAAAGAATACCCACTCAAAAACAACACGAGCTTGTAAAAGGTTGCAAGGAATTTCGTACAAACGAGGCTTGGTGGTGAATTTTGAGCTGATGACGTCATCATGCATAAGGCCTATTCGCAGGTTTCCGAACTTAGACCAAAGCTCCTGACTCATGAAAATGTGTCAGAACATTTTTCAAACACTGTAACTGTAACTGTAATCTAAACTAAACAAGTTACAAAACTAACTACAACTAATCTAAATAATCCTGTTTTTCATGAATGCCGTGTGTAATTTAAATTAAAAATTCAGATAACTATAAGCTGATCGTTTAAAATGACTTAGAGATTTCATTTTTCTCATATCACAGGGTAGGCTGTTCCAGAGAACTGCTCCGATATAACTAAAGCTGTTTTTCATGTAATTAGTTCGTGGGAACGGGACGACAAGTTTGTTATCAAAGTCCTCCAGAGAATAGCGCATTTCATTTCGTTTAACAAATTTAGAGGACAGGTATTCTGGAACAAGACCATTTAAACACTTGTAAACCATTAAGATATTCTGTATTTGAAACTGTGTGCTCAAATCTTTCCAATTGAGTTGTCTAATTAGGCAGTTGGCGTCCGCGTCATAGCTAGAAAACGTTAAAATACGAGCGGAACGGTTTTGAAGCTTCTGTAACCTGTCAAATAAAGTTTTACCACAAATACCCCAAACAAGATTGCAGTAATTGAAGTGAGATTGAATTAGCGCGTTGTATATATAATGAAGAGTAAATGGAGGGACAAAAGGTCTAATTCTTTTTATGGCTGCTATCCCGGAAGCGATCTTTTTAGATAATTTATCAATGTGTATTTGCCACCGTAGATTTTCATCAATAAATATTTCAAGCGATTTGACAGAGGAAACTTGTTCTATTGGAATATTATCAATCAAGAACTCAGGTGGGTTTGACAAAGTACTCAATTTTTGTCTAGAACAATTAGCATGAATTCAATTTTACACATTTCCGAAGAATGCCGAAGAAGATCCGAAGACTGCGGCGTTCAGATGTTTTCATCTGATCACTTCCGAAGAATGCCGAAAAGATCCGAAGATGGCGGCGTTGAAATGTTTTCATCTGCGCATATGCAGAAACAGAAAAATACAATCGTAATGAGAGTAGAAAGGAATAAAGAAGATTAAAAACAAATAACAGGACGAGGGAAATAAGAATTGAAGGAAAAAGAATAGGCTGGCCATCCTCTATAAAATCCACAATGGCCTACTTGGGATCAACAAAGAGCAATACCTCACACCAATGGATCGCCAAAGTCGTCACGTTAATGAATGTGCATCTAGAGCACCGTTTTCACAGACAGATTATTATAAGTTTTCATACTTTCCTCGCACTATAAAGGAATGGAATGCTCTGCCTTCCAGGGTCGTCCGAGCTCCGTCCACGACGGTGTTCTTGGCAGACCTCAATGGAGCTGCTGTCAATAAGTACTGACTCTTAATTACTGATTACAATTATATTGCAAATTTATCCTTAAAGAGACCGCTGACCAAGTGCAATAATCATCTGATTAGATGAAGGCAATTAGGGAGATAGATCGATCTAATCGAAGGTAGGGATAAGAAGGCTTCTTAGCTTTTGGTTTTTGTTTCGGCTGTTTTCCTGCCGTAAGGATCAGTTTACCGTTTCGTTTATTTCACTAAGGATAACTATTAAACCTTACGAATTACTCAGTTTTTAAATATGACCACTTTAGATCTGCCGTTGCTTAGAGATATATACAGCTGTTTCGGGAAGGGTTGTCGGAAAAAAAGCGTAAAAGTGCACGCGACAATCCAGAAAGGCATTGTGGGTAGTCATCCACGCTGTATCCTAAAAACTCATTTTTCCGAATGGCCCGCCATCTATGATTATCCCTGCACGGACGAGGCATCGCGGGTTTCATGTATTTATTTGACTTATTAAAATTCATTGATCATATCCCATATTATTTTTCGGGATTGTCGCGTGCACTTTTGCGCTTTTTTCCGACAACCTTTCTCGAAACAGCTGTATATTTTTGGCCAGCAACGCTTAACTTGTATTTCGTATCATTTTTAAACCATTATTTTGTCTTCATACCGGTGCGTTTAGTTATCATTGAATATTTGGCAAATTTATTTATCATTTTTGCAAACCTTCACCTCAAAACTGCAAGTGGTGCAAATCGCCGCTTTAGAAATATCACAAAGTAAAATTTCATTATGTCTTGCGCCTGAATTAATGTTAAATTTAAAATATTTCGATATTGTATTTCTAATTAAATCTTACACTTCTTTTCCTGCTTGTCCAAAAGAAATATATTTTTAGATGATAATTAATGTATGAGAAATCATATATTGTTCCTTATATATGATATATATTTCTTCATTTGAAATCTTAATAATACGAGTTTTCTTTTTTATAGTTACAGTTTTCTCAACAACAGAGATTAAAAGACACATTTTTAGTTAAAAATAATTCTTGGGGGAAGAAATTTCTATTTCAAAAGTTTAAACTTACATTGCAGATTTTATTCATTATTTATGACTGCAAAGTAATTTCCCATTAGGAAACATTTATATTGTTTTTCTGATGATTTTAAATCTGAAAATAAAGAATAAACTTCCTTTAAAGTGTCACATTTCCATTTACTATATCAAGATATTTCAGCAAACATTTCATCTTCCGTATTTATACGTCAAATGAAACATGCTAGCTCAAAATTCATTTTGTGCTGTGCTCTACGTTAATCTAGTAGAATTCTTGATTACAATAATTTATTTATGTGGTACTCATTCACTTCTAAAGTTGCCGAACTTGATTATATAAGCGTGGTTTTTAATTTTGAGAGACGTGTGGATGAATTGAAAGGTGTGACCATTCACATTAAAGCTATCCGATCGATCTGTACTTTCCTATATTACTGTTTCCGATGCTGTACTAAGGCGTATTATAAGACGTAGTTGTAACTATCGAGTCTGTGATGAAATCGTATGGTGTGACCATTCAAATGAAAGCTATTCAGCTGTATAGTGGTGCTGTTTATTATGCTGTACAATGTGGTTCTAACTTTTGAGTCTGTGGATGAAATCCTAAAGTGTGACCATTCAAATGAAAGCTACTGAGCAGTACTTTCTTGTGGTGCAGTTCGTTTCATAAAATTTAGCACAATCTAATTTACTTTTTACTGACTTTTTTTGGTGCTATTAGCAGAAAAAAGCTTCCATTGACTTTTTTTTCGTGTTATAGTCACCCCTCAAGACTAATCAAAGTGACATAAAAGGTGCTTTGAATCGCAAATTAAAATTCTCACATGGCAGCTTTGGCAAGACAAAAGTAAACTCTAGAGTCTAGATAATTCTATAGTAATTGAAATATTGACATATTGACATTGGCAGTTTTACTTCTCAGTCGTGGGAGGATTGGCGATGTTAGTGCTCTCGAACAGAAATACTCTTCGTAACGTGTTTTCTTGCACTTTTTGAAATATTTATCGATTCGTTAGCTATCGACCTTTTTTGTGAGGTTGAAGAGTTTTTAATATCGAAGATTATTGGTACAACTTGCTTCCGCGTTTATCAATAACTGATTCCCTTTTCAAGACATCTGCACAAGGCAAGTGATCACTGAAAAGAAGTTACAGAAGACAATTATTTTCTAGCTCAAACCTGGAACGAGGATTCATTGATCACTGGCGGAATTAACCTATTTTTTTCTTCCAAGTTCGTTTTTGAAAAAAAATATATCTTTTTTCCATATTACGATTTTTTTCAACAAGAATCAACACCTCAAGGAAGTTCTATTCAATAGCGTTTATCTGAATGGTTACACCTCAGGCTCAAAAGTTCGAGTGACACATAGTTTGGTTCAAGAAGTGTACTTTAAAACCCAAGAGAAGAAATAGAAAGACATTTCAGGGAGCCGAGTTAGGGATTTATCTACCGATTGTTATATTTCGCAATCGGTAATGTGACACTAGAATGCTGTAATATTTCTGTCAGTATCAACTAACACAATGTCAATCGAAACTTCCTTCACAGCAGAAGTGTCAAATCGGAGCCTATCTTCCATCATTTCGGAATCAGCTATATTCGTTATTATCAACTTCACAGCAATTATTGGAAACACGTTTGTGATCGCTTCTATTTCAAGAAATCCAAGACTTCGAAAAATCACACATTGGTACATATTATCTTTGGCGATTGCCGATTGGTTCGTTGCCGTCACCTGCATGCCGCTATCTCTGGGCGCCGCCATAAAAGGACGATGGTTGTACGGTGACGTCACATGCCAAATTCAAGGTCACTTGATGCAAGTATGGGGATGTTTTTCATTGACAATAGTCGCAGTGACAGCTGTCAATCGATATTATCGAGTTGTGCGCCCGATAAGCTACCGAAAGATCTTCACAAAAAGATTTGCCATTATTATCGCGGTGTCATCGCTTGGTTTGTCATCGTTCGTAGCCGTGGGTATGATGTATGTCATAAACGCCCGGTTTAAATTTGGTCCTCACTTTTTCTGCACTCCAGATTTTCCTGACGAATACACAAAGAAAACAGTGGCGCTGCCAATTTTCCTTTCTTTCATAATGATGTCGCTAACAGTTGTCATATTTTGCTATTTTAAAGTGTACCGCACCGTTCGCCGACATGTCATCTTAGTAGCTCCGAATCTAAGGAAAGAAAAATTTAGTCAACGCCGAACTGCGAAGAAACTGCCGTGTCGGTTCGACGAAATCAATGCCACTAAAATGGTCTTTGCAATCATCCTAGTGTTTTGCCTTCTTTGGCTCCCTATGTCTATTATCGGAGCGTTGTATGTTTGCGAAGTATTTTTGCCCCGATGGACGCATCTGATGTACGATTATTTGCTGTTTATAACCGCTGCTACGAATCCACTGATATACGGGCTCATGAATAAGGCATTCCGGAATGAATACTTTCGAATAGTGAGATGTAAAGAACCCTCGGAGAGTTAAATTGCTGACTGACTCCACCGCGTGTCTTTGTCTTGTAATCATAAGAATGGCTTTCTTAAAGCACGTAGGAGCTATTTCTTTTATTATTTGAGGTCTTGATCTGGAATCTCACTGTTTGTTGTGAGTTTAGTCGTTTCTCAGTTATCAGTTATTTTGACAGATCTCAGAACTGTGATGTGTTCCCGGTTTTGGTGTGGTGTACTGTGCACTCTACTTTTGAGCGAGCGATGGGACTGTTATTTTGAAAATACCTCTTTCCTCGAGTCATAAATCACCAAAATAAACCCAGAAAAACAAAGTTAGACAATATGGCAGTTATTTCGAGAATTTTGTTATTTCATTCTCATCAGTTTTAATAGAGGAATGGTGGGCACAGAGGAACTGTAGGCACATAGGAACAGTGGGCACAGAGGAACAGTGGGCACAGAGGAACAGCGCGGGGCACAGAGGAACAGTGGGCACAGAGGATGACGAATACATTGGCGACGATTACAATGATGACGACAACATGGAAGACGAAATCATCGATGGCAACAACATGAAAGACGAATACATTGATGAAGCCAACATGGAGGACGACAAATTTGATTATGGCAACGTTGATGAGCAAAACAGGTCGGTTATAAACGTGCTTTTTGCATTTTGCTACACATCTTTGCTGTTCCCTGCAAAACAAAAACGTCAAATGATCAAATTTATATAGGTTTTCTGGAGAACGTGAACACACTACGGTTAATTTTCCTCTCTCTATTGTCTCTATTGAAAGTTGAAAGCCATCCCTACGAATTCAGATCCGGGACAATTCAGTCACATTAGACAAACTAAACAACAGTGATATATTCTGCACGTCAAACAGGCACCAAGGTGGATTATACTTTTGTAACTTCCTGCTGCGAATACAAGAAAAAATTGAAATAATGTAAGAAATTGCAATTGCAAAAAAGTGCTTGTCTACGTTTCGCCGAAAATGGACAGTTCTTCTGTAATTAATATTAGTAAATTTATTAATGTAATCGTACGTCTGTGTAGTCCGTATAGTATCATATTGTAATGCTGTGATGTAAATAATGTACTGTTTCAAATAAAATTGTTCATTATGAAAAAAAAAAACAACAACAACAGTGAAACAACTACAAAGTGGTTTGAAAGAGCGAAAATTCTTTTTTAAAGTCACGTTTTCCTTGGCGTTGCCGTCTTGGCTGCTAAAGCTCCCTATTATATATGGCGAAGTATTCCCCTGATGATAAAAAGCCTGAGCATCACTGGGATATCAATTTAACCATAACTGGATGAAGATATCAACATCTTCACGTTAGCTGCCATGTTTCGCCTCAACAATGCACTAGGACCAAATTTTTTGTTATTTTATAAAATGAAAATGGTTGTAATGAACCTTACGTCACGCGCGTGCTTTATCAGCTGATCGGAGTGTGCGCAACTTCCAATTTTTCCAGTGTTTAGTTAACCACTCAAACAAGGGACACTAAGGCTATGTTCACACTTGGTGCCCGAGCACGGTTCCCGAGTACGATTATCGCTGGGCACTAATGTGACTAACACACCTTTTTTTCAAGTACCCACGCCAGAATTCGGGCACGGGCACCGTGCCCGAGTACAAGGTCTCGACCTTGTACTCGGGCACTAAAGTGGGTACCGGTTCGCAGTGTGCTCGCATTTTGCGTTAGTTCCGAGGCACTACTCCCACAAACTACTGCTTTTCGTACCCACAATTCCTTATTACACTCAGAATGTGAACATGTTAATATCTTGAGTACCCAGTGTCTGAACGCAGCACCATTTTGTGCCGGTACCCAGGCACTAGTCCTCGGGCACCAAGTGTGAACATAGCCTAAGCCTGTTTTTATTTACAATAGTAGTAGGGAGTTTAAACAATTCAGCAATGCACTGGTTTTTTTTTTAGTATTTTCACTTAATCAATAAAAAATAGTGATAGATAGTTTGCTTATTTGCTGATCAAATAAAAAGGCACGTAGTATGACACGAGTGTAAACAGAAAAGAAATAAAAAGCCCCAGCTCGCTCCCGTAAATCAGTTGTTCCTTTACATGGCATATGGCCAGTAGAATTATGCGGCCTTGTATCCATAAGCTAAATAAAAAAGCGCGTTTTAACTCATTCACTTTCGGAGTCAACTATATATGATGACATGCAATGTAGTTCTAACTTTTTGAGTCTGTCAAAGAAATCCTATGGTGTGAGCATTCAAATAAAGGGGAGCTTAAGCAACCACAACGGCGTCGGTAGCGAGAACGGCACAAAACGATATTTTAAATGAGCGAAGCAGTGCCTTTGCATGTGCGTTTTACATTTTCGTACATTTCTTTGCCTTCCCCTGCAAAACAACAACGTCAAATGATCAAATTATAGGTTTTGTGGAGAACGTGAACACACGACGGTTAATTTTCCTTTTTCCATTTGAACTGGAAAGTCATCCAGTTTAAGGGTTTAAGGGTGGAGGGACCGCCTTCCCGATCCCAGTGTATTTGACATCCTTGTGTTTTCGACCTCAAAGAATCCTGATATCATTTCTGACGAGAAAATTGTTGCGAACTTTCTCTAATCGATCAGCAAAAGCGAAGTAAAGGAAAACTCTTCTCTGTTTACTTCATTTACCTTCAAATAATTTTTGAATAAATCTACATTCAAATAATTTCCCGCTTCTTTTTTTATTATACCCCCGGGACATTTGCATTTTTGTCCCAGTCATGAGGCATTTGCCAATTTTTCCCAAAATGCTAATGCCCGAAGGTTGTCCTGGGGGGACACTGCTGGAATTGACTGATGCATAGTTATGATAACTGACGACCGCGCATGAAAATAATGTATTGGCGTTGACGACTGATTATGAGGGCTACAAAGAGCGATAAACTGAGACAGATCAAAGCGCACGTGATTGGATAAGAGCGCATGAAAGTTGATTGACGTTCATCGGAGGTTATGGAGCGCAAGAATATAGCTGCATGCTGTGAGCGTTTACGACATCACACTAGAGTTGACGAGTAAGCCATCGATATTGATTGAAACACTTGAAAGGTAATGAAAGTACAGTGATTAACGAAAGCGAATGATGCTGCGTGAGAATTGACGTGAGGTTAGCAGAGTTGATATGAGGACATAAAAATTAACTAGATCGAAAAGTTTATTAGCGCGTATGAAAGTTTGTGATACCACGCGAATGTTGCTATACTTAGGAGCACTAAACGTTGTTGGTATACTGAGAAAGAGTTGATAATTCATAGCGCATGAGAGGTAACGAGATCGAATGATCCTGCATTGGTGTTGACGACGCCATAAACAGGTGGTTTTATCAGTGATGTGAGATCGATAAGAGCACACGAAGGTCGACAAAAGGAAGTAGAAATTGATTCGAGTATACAGGAGTTCACAAGGACGCGCGGTAGTTGGTGCGAGCGTGTGATATTTACGGGCAGTGCAATAGGCTGACGAATGAAGTTTGACGACAAGGCTAGAAAGTCTATGACTACCAAGGTAGACTGGAGGGCATGACAGTTTACAAGAGTCTACGAGGGCCGACGAGAGCGCGGAAGAGTTGATGAGAACGGACGAAGGTCGACGAGTGGGCATATTTGAATGATGGGAGCGCATGATTCAACTGATGAATTCGTATGAACTGACAAAAGCCGCCGAGATTCGAGTTGGCGTACGAAGTTGTAAGAGCACATAGGAGTTTCTAAATTCTAATGGTGTGTGCGTATCCACGAGAGCGCAAATTAGTGCACGAAAAAAAACATGTGTATGTAAATTGAAGACAGCGCACGAGGATTGGTGAGAGGGTACGAGAGTTGATGAAGACATACTACGGTTGAAGAGAGCACATACAATTGATGAGAGCGTTTGAAAGGCACGAGCAATTACGAGAACTTGAAGAGACAACCGTGAAGTGAGAGATAAAAAGAGCGCATGCGAATTTAAAGGACAGCGTATGAGAGTTGGCTAGAGTGCATAATACTTGATAACAGCGCACTGGGGGATTGACGAGAGTGGAAAATAGTCGACGAAAGCGTACAAGAGATAACTATATCCAGAGTGCACGAGGGTTGACGAAAAAGAAATGGATTGACGAGAGCAGGCATAGGATCGTATCAAAGTTAACAAGAGCGAATTAGAAATTACGAGAGCCCATGATAATTGACGACAGTGTCCGAAGGTTGATGAGAGCGAATCAGTGAGAGATTGTGAAAGCGCATTACAGTTGATGACAGTCTAAAATAATTGACGAGAGCTAATAAGAGATGACGAAAACGCACGACAGTTAACGACAGTGTAAGAAGGTTGATGAGAACGAATGAGAACGAGAGCACGTGATAGTTGACGACAGTATCCAAACGTTGATGACAACAAATAAGAGCGCATGATAGTTGACGACAGTGTTCGAAGCCCGGGTTCGAAGGTGCATGAGAGTTGACGAGAGCGAATAAAAAAGGACGAGTGTGAATTATAGTTGACAACAGCGAACGAAGGTTGACTGACAAGTCTTAAAGTGAAGGACGGCGTACGAATTTTTACGAAATCGCGTAAGAGATGACAAAAGCATAAGCAAATTGTCGAGAACCCGTAAGAATTGACAAAATCATAAGAAAGTTCACGAGAGGGGATGAGAGTTGACAATAGAATATGACAATTGCCGAAAGGGAATAAGACTGATAATGACAGTGCATGACAGCTAAAGACTGCGTAAAACTCAAGTGCAGAAATGAGAGACAGCGGAAAGAAAGCTTTATAGTCCACATCATCGTGCGAGGTTTAACAAAAAACGAATGATAAATAATGAGAGCGAACGATGTTGACGAGAACGCCTGAGATTCAAAAACAGCTAAAAAGGGTTTAAGAAAGCGCGTGATGAGGAAAGAAGCGAACGAATCTTCACTAAATGTAGAAGACAACTTACAAGGATTAACAATAGCGATAAAAACGAATGGATGAAAGCGCACGAGATTTCATAAGAGCGCATAGGAGCACTTGTGAAGTAATAAGAGTACAGAGCTTGACGAGAGCGAATGTTGAATGAGAGGTAACAAGAGCGAATTCTGTCATGAGAGTTGACAAGAGCTTGCTAGGGTTTACGAAAGCGCAATTAAGTGCTGAGAGGGGAAAATTGATTAACACGCACGAATGTTGCTATAGACAGGAGCGCTTAGCGTTGTTGGTATAACGAAGAGTTGATAATTAAGAGCACACGAGAGTGAATGATCCTGTATAAGATACATAGTGATGGACGAGAGCGCAATTGAGAGTTTATGACAGGGCAGTAAGTTGATATGGGTGCAAATGATGCATGGTTCAACATCTTTCAGCATTTGTTGATCAACAAATGTTGAACGATGCTGCAACTTGTTGAATGAGTAGAAAACACATTCAACATTTTAAAACGATTGACTGACGATATTCAACAAGTTGCAACTTGTCAATTTAACAAAATAGAGCCTGTCATAATTTTTTTTCACAACGTTCAACATATTGAATGGCCTACTTCAACATTCAACTCGGCATGATAATTAAAGTATTCAACATTTGTTAAACAGCAGTCGCAACACATACGCGCTGATCAACAATGTTGAACCCGCGTGTATCATAGCTTAATAGTTGTTTTAAGGCTCAGCCTAAAACAATAATAAGTTCCTCTTTCTACTCGCTCACAGCGAGTCTAAAACAAAATAACAGAAGGCTAATGAGGCCTGGTAGCAGTCATTTTAGAGATCAAGAAAGGCAGACGAGAGGAACAAGATGCTGTATATGTGAGCAGTTTTAAGCATAATTAATTTTTCCTGAAAATATTGAAATTGTTTATCATAAACAGTTTCAATATTTTGGCCTGGAATGCGTCGTAGGGGACTGATGATCAGTCCCCTACGACGCATTTCAGGCCTTTAATATTGCCTCGAAAAATGACTGCTACCCAAGCCAAAGTGGATGAAAATATTTTATTGAATTGCATTAAAATGTGTTACAGAATGATATGGGAAAATGTCGAGAAACTGTTCAATTCAATTATCTTGTTTTTATCCAGCTTTTTTCTGAACAATATAGTTCTTGGCTCGGTATTTTGTAAACTAATCATAGCGCGTGTTCACCCGAGGTTTGCGTCTGTCTCTCTTTCTCAAAGTACTAATTATAGGATGGTATGAAAGTAAGGCAAGAAAATGACAGAAATCCACATTGACATGTTTCAAAACTGAGTTTAAAGTCGATGTTTACTAACGCATTGATATAATAACTATATTGCATGTAAAGTAGTCATTTATTTCTTTAATTTTAGATTGAGTAATTATTTTTTATTTAGTGTTCAGTTAATTTAATTTTGTTTAATTCAGTGTTATAGTTTCAATGAGGTTTTCTGTCTGGATTTCATTCATATTTCGTTGTGGCTAATTTCACTCGCAAGTAGAAAGTATAGAATTCAGTAGAAACAAAACCTTGCTTGATTTGAAAGTCCTGGATTAGTATCAATCAGCTTTCAAAAAACCGAGCCATGTGAATTATACCTTGTAAGCCAGGTAGAAGAAAATATGGTTACTTGAAACAAAGACCTGGAAAAAATATCATACTGTACATAGTAAACTCTAGTTCTCACTCGTGAGATGAAATTTGAAAACCGAGAAGAGAGCAACAGGTAAATTGGGATTTTTTTTTCTTTTTCTACTATATTGATTAACACAAATTGTTTCCCCTTCGAAGCAAAAAAACTCTTCATCGATATAAATTACTTGCAATCACTCTTATGCCACCAATGTGAAAAGTCTTCCAACTCTTTTCCACACATTTTATAATTATATCATTGTCAGAAATGAAATTCTTCGTGTTCTGATTTCATACACAGCAGCTTTGTCTATCTTTGATTCTTCCCAATAGATTGAAGCCGGTTGAAAGGCTAGCGTATGTCGATTTCTTTTCACCCATTTGAAATCCAGCTAAACATCTTCATGGTGACTCCATGACCAAGGAAACGCCCTAAACATAGAAAAGATACAAAAATCAGTAGACGGATGACGGATTTCACTAGACTTGGCCTCCTGTTCTTCGAGCTCTTTAACTATCATTATCCGCGCCTCCTGATCATAACTAATAAGCATTTTCGTTTCCAAAGACCCTGTTGTTGAACAAAAGGAATGCTGTATAAAACAGTATTGGTGATGCTAGAATGTCCGCCTAAAATAGAGATAACTGTGGGAAACATAGTCCCCATATTTTACATATACCACTTTTGAGGCATGCTTACATGAATTTGTGCTCTTTTCTTTAGCAAACGATCCATTTTCCCTCAGAATAAAGGTTAATTTCGCATTTCTGTAACGAATCTGGTTCAGTTTGAATACGAACCTGGAAAAAAATTGAAACCACCAGAGTAAGCAATAAATGATCAAACTGTAATGGCGGGAAAGTGGATATTGATCATGAAGTTCACCTTACAAACGTTATTGGCATGTATTGCCAGTGAGAACATTCGTATAACCTACCCATCAACTCTCGGCCATCTCCAATCCAACAGCCCCTTGCCAATCTCAGCCAGACACACATACAATAAACTGCAGGGTCATTGTATATCTATTTGCGCTGTCTTTCTTGCTGGCGACATTTAGTTCGCTACACCGTGCTGATGAGTTGCAATAACAACGAAACAGCTGTCCACGGACGGGTCCTACTTTATCGGTTTCTGTCGTGATGGTGTCTCGCAAAGTCTTTTTTTACGTAGTCAGATCCAGCCCTGCAGTTTATTGTATGTTTATTTATTTTTTGGCTGGTTAGGTCTCTCGCAGATCCTACGTATTCCGTTAGCAGCATTATCGCCGGTTCGCGGTCCTTTGCAGATTTCGCTTTTACACAGACACACACACCATTTGTTCCCCAGGTTCAGTCCAATCCGGACGTCTTTGGATAAGAGTGTACTGAAGTTTGTTTGTTAAATTATTATTATTAATATTATTATTATTATTATTAGTGGTTACTACTAGAAGAAAAGAAGATTTAGAAAAAAGAAGATTTAGGTTAACAGTTTTGTCTTCTGTGCACGTGAAAATCACTTGCTGGTGATGATTGGCCTAGCTGTCATAAATACGTCAAATTAAACATACCGATTGAACTTGTCGTTATGACTGTAAACCTGCCAAACGTGATGAGAGAAGTTCCAACTCATGTTCAGTTTTATTGTCATTCCACTGAATGTTTCTCTTTCCAGCTGATGATAAATATTGTTTATCTGCAAACTAAAAACGCAATCAGTCAGTCAGGTTATGAAACGGTGGCAAGTTATCCCAATCCTGAAGTCGTGATAATTTATCATCTCCAGTTCTTGTCCGTGATGCCCACAATAGACGACCATAGACAAAAATAATTGCAACTCCTGCAATTGGCCTAGTTCTGTAGGCAATATATTAGTGAGTTGTAGAGCTCTTTCAATTACGGCAGCACTTATAGGAATGTCAGTATGGCAAACTGAACTGTATAGGCTCGAATTCCTTACAAATGAGGGCTTTACTGATAACTGTTTACATTGGCCAAGGTTTCCATGATCATTTTAACTAACTCATTTATTCTTTCATCCGTAGTTCACTTTTTAAAGTAAAATTGTTATATTATTATTACAGAGCAATAAGAAATTTCAATCTAATATTTGCATTTTTTATCAGTCAAAAAATCAAAACGAAATTGTATGACCCTCACTTCAGTACACACTGTCCCCTGGCGGTAGTGGCAGCCATGGTAGAGCTCGTCAGTGACCCGACAAAAAGCCTGCCTTCATAACAGCACGGTATACTATCAGTTGGCTCTGGGTTGAGCTACCCTCCATTCAAGCAACTGTGCCGATTAACGTGCGACCTGCTAGAAGATGTCCCCATTTTCATCCTGGGTTCAGACGGATGATCGTTTGGTGCAGTCTGAGATAAATGTTGCTCTGAAAACTTAAAACACAGCAAGTCACTACTGGATTATAATGATCGGATGTGAGTTTTTCTAAAGTAAATATTGAAAACCCATCATCTCCTCAGTGTTATTGTTTGTGATGTTCTACAAAAGACAATTTAATAATACCAGATAAATTGCTTGAACTGAGTTTAGTTTGCAACATATGGCAAACTTTACGGGTTCGAATCCCGTGCAAGGCAGAATTTAATATTCTGTTTTATTTTACAACTTCCTGGGCCATCGATATTTCCAGGATTGCCGTTTGATTCATTCACCCATTTGTTCATGCGTAGTTTATATGTATGACATTTTCAAGCTAAGTTACTACACCATTATTATCCAGTATTATCTTATTATTAAACTCAGCAACAAGTCTTTCTCTGAAATTGCAATCTGATTTCCAACTGATATATTTTGGGATTTTCGGCGATACATAAAATTGAAACAAAGTCGTGACCCCCGCTTGAATACAGACCGTCCGTTCGGCGGTAGTACTTGATTGCCGGTGCTCTATTATCCCGTGTGACCCGGATGAAACTACCTGTCATCCTAGGCGATCACAGTACAGTATAGTATCGGTTAGCTCTGGATTGAGCCGTCCAGTCAACTGCGTTGATCTGCGATAACTGTACCCGTGTGCAATGCCGCTAGAATGTCACCGGTTTCACCTTGCGGGGCAGCTGACTTCGTAGAGCACTCCAAGCTGTACTCCATACCTACGGGACGAGAAAGTGAGACAAGCACCAAGTGGAACGCACGAAACCCTCCACCTAGCTTTGGGTCACCACATTTGCAGCTATTGGCCATCTTTCCGTTATTGATTTTGTTTTATCGATAATTGTGTGCTCGATTTCTTTAGTTACTTTAGCAGTTGAATCCAACGGCAGAACAAACTAGGTAGCTGAGGTCGCCACCTTTCAATATGACCCGAGTTTGAATCCCGGTGGTAACGGCTTTAATGAATGACTTTTGTGTTAATTTGCATTACACGATATAAATAGAATTATATCTTGCCTTGCAAATCGCGTTGGACGTACTGTCTCTTGAATCCTGACCTTTAACTCGGCATCCTGTAAAGGATTGAAATTCAGTTATTTCCGCCACTTAAGGTTATTTTCTAGCCTTTTGTTTTAATTTCCTAATTCGATTTTTATGTTCAATAGAAAGAGGAAAAAAGTGCTTTTAAGTTTCTCTTGTAATGTCACTACATTTGATATGGGTTTCTCAAAGCTCCCATATAAATTTCGACCCCTAAAGCTATTACAAACTCTGCTTGAAACCATTAAAACTATTCTGTACAAAACTTGGCATTTCGGGTCAAAAAGGTTTTTAGGACGTTTGAGAAAAGCACGCCTGTATATGAGATGTTCAATCCTGGACGATAAAAAGAGGCTTGCTAAGCTTAGGCCTAAGTAGATATCCCCAGTCATAGGGTGGCCGAGCGATAAACGAGACAGGGGACATGCGCGAAACAATTGCCTCGCGCGTGTTCATGATATATCTGTTTTTGCTTGACTATGCCTGATAAAGTAAAACAGATCCTGAGTGCAAGGTAACTGGCAAGATTGATGTCTATTTGTATGTGGAATGTTATTAAAATATCAAAGTTTTACGTACCTCTTACTTTGTGTTTGGAACATAAAATTATTTGTTCTTTGCATCTTCCAGACTAGTACTGCTGAGTACTGGATTTGTGATAGTATGTTATCTTTATACCTATATATATAAAAGGGAAAGACATTTAATCAAATTGATTTAAAGAAAAGACCTTCAGTCTGAATTACAAGATAAGCCTAGTGTTACGTGGCAAGTTTAGTTATTTCTTTCACTGAGGTTATTACTAAAGATTGTTTTCCGCAATAATCTCTGGGTTTGCGCTATTGATGAATTCCTCTAATGCAGGGGAAAGAGAAGATTTGTCATAAGTATTTATATTGCAAATCTCCTGCCTTTTCTATCAGACTTAGACTGATACTGATTCTTCGTTCCTTAGCAATTCTCGGTTTGTTATCTGCAGAACTGGGACAAGAAAAGGGAAATTAACGCAATAATAACGAACCCATTATTTGCCAATTCATAAATAACTTTTTATACCAAGACACTACAATGGTGTTCTTATTGACCAAGGTAAATGATTCACTGAAGACAGTCAGTTCTAAATCTCATTAATAATAATAATTCAGCAAATCACTACCGTGAAGGATATAATTTGCACAGATTTTGGCGATTTTATTCCTTCGTTTTCTCCACATTTAATGATCAGTTTGAGAAGCTCTATCAAACACCCAAAAGCCGGGAGTGTTTCATCAGATATCCAAATACCTCGAAGTGGGCTATAAAACGTCGGCTGCGCCTCGTTTTTCAACCCGCTTTTTGGTGTTTGGATATTCTCAGCTGATTAAACACTCTGCTTGTGTTTGATATGAGGGAGCAAGTTTGAACGCAGCTTCATTATCAAAAGTACTTCTACTGCTGTAAAAGTGCCCGGTCTAAATGACAGACAGATTCGATCAGCAAATTAAAACTATACAAACGAAAAGGTAATCATCGGAAATATATAACAACATTTATACAACTTTAGCTTAGTTATCATCTTTAAATTCGGGCTTTTAAATAATTTCTAAATAGAGTAGCAATTCTTCACAACTTTCCTACCACTTGACTTTGTTTCTAGTTACATATTATCAATTGAGGAGAGCAAATTTGAAATAAAAATAAAGCACATTTCAACGCAGTTTCTTTATCAAAAGTACTTTTATATCTATTAAAGTGACTGGCGTAATGAACGACACATAAGTCTTACTTCTATGTCGGTCAAGAGAAATAAATTTGGTCTTGATTCATACTCAAGATGTCGTGAATTATAACAGAAGAAAAATGTCTGTTGTCCAGGTTACGTTAGCTCGGGCTTTCGATGGTTCTACATATTAAATTAGATATTACTTACCTCGTACACCGTATTTATCACAAACAGTCTTTTCAAAAGGGAGAATAACCTTAAGAATCAGAGTGGCTCTCAACGCAAGTAATTATGAACGGAACCATTTTCCTTGTTAGAGAGACGCTGACATGATAAGGTCCATTCGCAGTCTTGACCTGTGCAGTATCGATTGTACAATTCTTGCACTTAATCCTCATTGTATGCCTGACATAATCCTTTCTTCCCACTTGCCACAAAATCCTGGTGAACTTTGCTTTGATGGTCTAAATTTAAGCGATCAAGGCGAGTTTCGACAGAGCAGCAAACTAAAAGATCGTTATGAAAATTCAAATATCGTCTTGGTATGATTTGCGCATGGGTGAATGAAAAGTTTTAATCATTGCATTAATTCGCAACGGCGAAACTCATGAATAACAATAGCCACATTTATTTGAATGACAATATGAATAACAATATATGAATAACAATAGCCACATTTAGTAGCCACATTTATTTGCGGTCTGTCCCCTTTGAATCATATTCAGTGAAAAATATTCACATTGAAGTGTGTTTTATATATTTTCACTAATTATAATAATGTAAGACAATGCGAAGGCCGGAACGTGCGAGAAAAAAAATTTGAAAACAAAACAAATTATGCTCCATAACGTGCGGAAAAATTGAAACATTTAAAACGTTTTTTAATTGCTATATTCGTTTTTTTTTTCGCATTTGGTTTGACGGCTTTTTTTGTGAACACGCTCCCCCCCCCCCCCCCCCCCCCAGTTAACCATCTCAAGGCAGACACCTCTCTAATGATGATTCCAAGACAAAAGTTTTCCTTTCTAAATAAAGGAGAATTTAAGCAGTGTCGCATTATAAACTATCGTTATTTTGCGAGACGCCCTGCAAGTCCTGAAAACAACACAGCTGATGTGTGATATCCAGGTCCAATGAAATTTGAGGTTCCGACAAGGTGCAAGCCTTCTGTATCTTGCCCGGTTATTTGGTAGCCGATTAAGTAAAGGTCCTAGTAAGAACTAGGCAACCTATCGGCAAGGAATGCAGACTAAAAGGTGTTAATTGTGATGTTGTTGAAATCGTCCACCTCATTGGCTAAAACGTGAAAATCTACCATCACTTAACCAGGTAGTGCATTTCTCTTTAGTTTACTAATTGACTTTGTATGGGGAAAAAGGATAGGATAGGGTAGGGTTTTTCGGTGTTTAGTCTAGTATACGGTAACCGTTGCAAAATGCAGCTAAAATGGTCTAGTATAGGTTAAGGGTCTCAGCGTCCATGCGGCACACCCCCACCGAAAAAAAATTGGCCGGGGATCATTCCAATGAAAGTTACTAATATAGAACTTGACTAACGTTTGAGTCTGTGGATGAAATTCTAAAGTGCCACTTTCAAAGGAAAGCAACTGAGCAATACTTTCCTGTGGTACTGTTTATTATGCTGTACAAGGTGGTTCTAATTTTTGAGTCTTTGGATGAATCCTATCGTGCGACTGTTCAAATTTAAGTTACTGAGCTGTACTTTCCATTCTCAATCCAGGGGCGGATCTAGGGGAGGGGTGAAGGGGGGTGCGCACTTTCAAAGGAAAGCAACTGAGCAATACTTTCCTGTGGTACTGTTTATTATGCTGTACAAGGTGGTTCTAACTTTCGAGTCTGTGGATGAAATCCTAAAGTGTGACCATTCAAATGAAAGCTACTGAGCAGTACTTTCCTGTGGTTCTGTTATTATGCTGTACAAAGTGCTTCTAACTTTCCAGTCTGTGGATGAAATTCTCCCATTTACATAAAGTTGTTGAACAGCACTTTCCTGTGATAGAGACACAGAACAACACAAACACATGTTTTGAAAACAAGGCCGATTTTAATATCACAAGTCAAACGTTAATAGGAAATTCATTTAAGTTATCTTTTTTTGTACAATACAAATTACAAGAGCAAAAAAACGTTAATGTAAATATCTGGAGCCACATTTATATTTCAACTCTTTACCAAACCTATTTCAATAAACCTTCGAAAGGAAAATGAAAGCGAAACAAAAACAATATGCTTCGTTAAATCTTGTACAGTTTTTCATTGAAGGTTATTAGCGTTTCGTTGCAAATTGTGTTAATTGCGCCAACCAATCGCAGACACATAACAATTTGTTAAACCAATCAGAATTAAGACTTAATCAACCGTCCTGTAATTTTCCCGCGTTTTTGTTTCGCGCTTGGCGCGGCCTGCATATTTTTGATTAAGTTCTGATTGGCTCTATGTCATCTTTGTGTCTGTCATTTACCCGCGTTTTTTTTCGCGCTTGACACGGCCCGCATATTTTTGCTTCGAGTTCCGATTGGCACGCTGCCTTCTGTCCGTTTGCTGTAATTCGTTAGATGTCAGTGACATGGTTTTGGTTACACGACAAACAATTTCAAGCCACTCCAATCAAGCTACAAGATTTAAGTTTTTCTCACAACCACCTTACAATGTACAACTGTTAACGGATATTTTTTTCTACAAAACTTAAATAAGGAACACATTGTCTTCGGCAACCATAATTTGATTGGCGTCTTGCATAACGTTCAACGCTGAGTCAATTTCCTGGTTGCTGAATGCCTTCATTGACTTCTTGACAGTGGACAGCGGTAACGTCTGAGCATGAGCAGATGAGAAGGCTCCAAACAAGGCAGCTTTGAACTCACCGAGTCTGAAAAACAGCATTTCAAAATTACCTTCTTGCATTACAAGATATAGCTTCTCGTAAAAGAGTTAACTTTTTAGTGGCCTCGAGTGCGTTTCTCGAAAGTCCCGAAAACTTTTCGGACCCGAAAGCGTTACGTGCTGAATGTTTACCAATAAAGATTCGGTTTTTGTTGATTTTGAAAGCTAAGCAATAAAATATTACGTTTACTACACAACTTTAGCTGATGTGTGGGCGAAACACTTTAACGCCTTTCATTGGAAACTCCATTTAAATAATAGCTTTCGTGCCCGATATAGCCTCTTCCAGGCGTTTGGATAGTGGGGAGCAGCGACAAGCGGGTCGGCGCGAGGGAAGACTGGGAGAGAGGCGAAGAAAGCCTCCCCTCGTTTTTTTTCTCCTGCGCCCGATTTTTCTTTCGCGCCTCACAAACTGAACGCCTGGAACAGGTTATGCCCGATAAGTCTTCGGGAGTTCCCGAAAACTTTTCGGGCCCGAAAAGCTGTGTTATGTGAAGAAACAACAACAAGGATTCAATATTCTTTGATTTAAAAGCTAAACCGGCAAACAAATTCAAAATTGACGAAAAACGCTGCGTTGTTTTGCGGGATAAAAACTTTATCGCCACTCGAAATAAATTGAATTTTAAAAATGCTTTCGGCCCCGAAAAGCCTTCCGGAGTTTTGAGAAAAGCACGCCTGCACTTTCAGGGAAGTGAAGCTGAAGTTGACGTTGTTTTGATACAAACCCGACTTAGATGAAAAAGCAGAAGGGTTTATCTCAAAACAAAGTCAACTCCAGCCTCATTTTCACTCACTGTATTGAAATCTAATTTCTCCTGACAAAAGAATCCTATTATCAAGCAACTAGCTATCGAGAAATGAGAAATTGATCGACTTGCGAATGTATAACTTCAGATGCACAACGAAATTCTCCAAATGTCAATAAAAAAAAGAAATGTGTCAATTGGTAATGAGAAGTGATATTTTGAGCTTATGACGTTACCTCTCGGATGACAGAGTAACAGGCGCTTTATCTTCACTCGTGTCCATGGCTTCTTCGGTGTCGCTTGTCTTCGTTGATCGACGGCGTTTCATCTTTTCAACAACATCTGAAGAAAGAAAACATTGATCATGGTTACTCAGTAATAGAGGTTTTGCACGGCAGCCATGTTGCATGGCAGGAACAATAGATTCTTTTCCCTATGGGAAAGAATGTTCTTTCTAATGCAAAACATTTCCATTGTTCCTGCCATGCAACATGGCTGCCGTGCAAAACCTCTATAGGCGGTCCAAACAACTTTAAAGAGCTATGTCACCAGTCTTTGTGTTACTTCAAAAAGCCCAAAAATAATGATCCAGTTTTGTATGAAATTATTCTACTGGTGCTCAAAGAGTAAAAACTAAAGGCCGGTTATTTAAACGAAGTTTAGACGGTGTTTAACAATACCGCGGTCTAACCGCGGTCTAAGTTAGACTACGTTTAAATAACCAGCCCTAATGGTCTTGGGCTGCAGATGGCCGGAATGGTTACTTTCGATCTCGTTTAACCCTGGCTTGAGATACAAGAAGAAGAGAAGAGATTCTGAGAAGCGTGTGCTTCAGTTCCACGGTAAATTGTATGTTAAACACTAACAGATGTCGAACCAGAGGTAATTACAAACCTTGTTTGAGCGGTTTTCAGTTCTGTGTCATAAAACCAAAACCAAAGTAATTACTCCGACCAATCACAACAGACGCAGACAATCCAATGAACCAATAGAACTCGAAGCAAATACATGTCGCCGGCGCCAAGCGCGGGAAAACGCATGCAGGCAAGTCACGATTGGTTTTAGTTTAGTTTTTTTTTTTTTGATTGGTTGAGAAAGTGGCGCGAGATTTTTTAGCCAATCACAAGGCGAAGCAATGCAAAACCAAAGCAATTGCAAAAATACTATTGACACTTAATTAAAACTGCTCTTTACTATCTTAAAACTGACTTATTTTGTATTGTGTGTAGAACGCTCTTACCTCCTGATTCTTGTTCTCCGTCATCGCTATCAAAATCATACGGATCGTAGCCTTCTTCTCCTTTCTTCTTCTTGGCAACCTTTTGTTTCTTGGCTTGTGGTTTGCTCGTTTTTCTGAAAACAAACAAACAAAAAAAACAGTCACCAATTACAACTCTTTCACCACCAGTCTACCAGAGTCAATTATGTGGTGTAGTTCTAACTTTAGAGTCTGTTGATGAAATCCTATGGTGTGACCATTCAAATGAAACCTCTTCAGCAGTACTTTTGCATGGTACCATTTGTTCTAACTTTTGAGTCTGTTAACGAAATCCTATGGTGTGACCATTCAAATGAAACCTCTTCGGCAGTACTTTTGAATGGTACCATGGTACAAATTTGGGATTTCTTCTTGAACTTTTATTTTTGGCACTCTTGCTAGTTAAAGGTAAAGTATTTTTAACGTCTATAAACACTTCAAAACTGCAAAGTCTTTGAAGCGGTTTGAGTCCGTGAAACCGTGTTGACCCGCGTTTACACAGGTATAAATCCTACACGAGTTAATCACGCGGATATTCTTACGTCTTGGCTGTTCGTTGTTGTGATTGGCTTGGTTGGCTTTCCTCCTCCTCTTCTTCACCTTCACTTTGTTCATCATCGGAATCGCTCTTTCTTTTTTTCTTTTCTCTTTTCTCCACCTGAACACAGAAAAGGGTGAGGAAACATTTTTGGATTTTAAATTCATTTTTTTTTTACTTTCAAATCATTTCACAGTCTACCATTGGAAGTGGATGTAGTTTTTACCTTGTGAAAGTAGGCAAATGAGACCATGTCTATTGCCGCATCTGCATCATCCTGGAAAGAAGGACAGCCACGTTAAAAAAGAAAGCATATATCACCATCGAACTCATTAATAGGCGACCCTTCAAATTAAAACTCTTTTTAGGAGTGGTAAGCAATACTCTGCCGTCGATTATACCGTGAAACCGACTTTCTATGGCTGGGCTTTGCTAGCTTGTCTTCAACCCTTTTGAAAAATGTTGTGGAGCGCCCTATTCCTCGAGGGGATTTTGTTTCCGAAGTTAAACTAAGCTGAATGAATTTGCTAGCGAAGCAGCGATTAATCAATCAAGTTTGAATATTGTTTTTCCTCGCAAGAAAATCAACTAATAACCAAACATTCCATGTCATCACATCGGCAAAATAGGAAGCACTTCTTATTTCCAAACACTTGAAACATTTGAATTACTGCGTTAACTTAGAATTTTATTGCTTAGCTTTCAAAACCGACAAAACTTGAATCTTTAATGTTGACATTGCGCACATAATATAAAACAGCTCTACGGGCTTAAGATAGCAAATGTTGACAAAAACGAAACACTAATCTTTGGGTTTATTTTCCTGCAAATATGTCTGGTTTTTCAAAGTGATAATACACAATCCACCGTAGGAAAAAAGATGGCGGCTGTTCATTTTACCACAATACCTTGCGGACCTAACACAGCACATAAGGCACAAAGAAAGCCAAATTTTTACAATATTTTTCCAGTACTGTAATAAGCTTGAGGTTATTATAGGACGCGAGACACAGGCAACAGATGTTAACAAACCAGCATTTAATGACTGTCAAGATGGCGGCCTAGTCGAACACACAGTAGAACCGAAAAGCACTATGGGTAACATAACACGTGTAACATAATGCGTGATGCGTGACAGCTAACATGCCTTCTTTTTTTTTTTCTTTTTTTTAAAAAAAACAAAACAACGAGAACGATAACTAAAACGAAAGAAAAAAATCAGTGTCATCAATGATTAATGTCTAAGACAGTTCCAAATGGACGGTCCTGACCAGAGTCAAATCATCAAAATGTGGTAAATAATTAATGTCTGAGACAGTTCCAAATGGACGGTCCATGAGTGGCCATTCTTTCTGTGTCTACAGCAGCGGGTACAGGTCACCTGCAATGGAAGGTCAATTAATCAATCAGTCGGCGTAGCGAGCAGGTTTTCGAACAACTCGACCACTACGGGTAGTGATTTGAGGAGCTGGTTGACTGGGTGACTGAGGAAGAGCATGAGGGATGGGAGTGTTGTGAAGGCAGGGTGGTATCGGTTGTTCAGGGGCTGGTCTGGGCGGTGCTGCTGCAGATGAAGGGGAGGGGTTTACATCACTCTGTGCTGTAGTTGGAGCTTCAGATGAAGCAAATGATGGACTCGCATCACTTGATGTTGTAGTGGGAGTCGCAGATGAAGTAGATGATGAGGTAGGATTTAAGGAGCAGGATCGCAGTTTGTCAGGAAGGTTGGAGTTGTTTGTTGTCTCAGGTGGCGGTTCAGCATTGTTGAAGGGGGGTGCCAGTTGCACTTGAACACGGTTTCGCCTGATTTGCCCAGTGCCAGTTTTGATGAAGTAAGATCGAGGGCCAGCAAAACCAGTGATCTGCCCAGGGACCCAGGCCTTTGACCGTGAATTAGGGGGAGGCTTAGCATAGACATAGCTGCCCGGTGGGAAATCAGGAAGGATGTGCCTTGCATGTTTATCATAGGCTTGCTTTTGCTGTAGCTTTCGGTGCACGTGTTCAGATACCACTTTGTCACGAGGAAAATGGCGAGGATCCAAAGTCGTTAGTGGTTGGGGTAAGTTGCTACGGAGTACACGGCCAAACAATCTCTGAGCAGGGGAAAATGTGTGACCAGCAGGTGGAGTGTTACGCACTGACAAAAGTGCCAGGTCCACATCTTGAGCTGTGCGAAGGATGTGTTTGGCTGACTTCACAGCCGCTTCAGCTCGTCCATTGGATTGTGACCAGTAGGGAGATGAGGTGATGTGATTGAACTTGTATGTTGTGGAAAATTGCTTGAATAGGTCAGAGGTGTATTGAGAGCCATTGTCGGTTAGCAAGGTGTGAGGAATTCCATGACGTCCGAAATGCTGCTTGGTGGTTTGTACTACAGCTGATGATTGGATGGAGGGGAGGCGATCAATTTCGTAATAGTCACTGAAGTGATCAACAGTTACCAAATAAGCAACACCATCAAGTTCGAATAAGTCTTGTGATACCAGTTGCCATGGCGAGGTAGGCACAGGGTATGGTTGAAGGGGTTCGCGGGGGTGTTGGTGCCTGTATTGAGCACAGGTAACACAGGTCTTACACAAGTCAGTAATCTGGTTGTTGATCCCTGGCCAGAAAACACAGCTGCGGGCATGTCGTAGGGTGAACTCTGGACCACGATGAGCAGCATGTAGCTTATGGAGGATGGTGGGACGAGCTGAGGAGGGAACAATGACACGCCCTTGTTTAAACAGGAGCCCGTCATGTGAAGTGAGTTCATGGCGGAAAGTCCAGTATGGGCATGCTAGTTCAGGAACTGCTGCCTTGTCATTGGGCCAGCCGGTTTCAACAAGAGATCTCAGAGTAGTCTGTTCAGGGTCAGTGAGAGAAGCAACTCTTAGCTCCTGTAGTGTTGCATCCTGAAAACCAGAGAGATCAGGGTGTTCAGCCTCAAGTTCCACGCGATAAACGAGCTCGTCATGAACTTGTTTGTGTGAGGTGGTGGGTGGAGGAGCCCGAGAGAGAGTGTCAGCAATGTGAAGTGTTGACCCCTTGCGGTACTCTACTGTGAATGTGTAGCGCTGTAGAGTGAGCATCATGCTTTGGAGGCGCCTTGGTGCGGAGGCAAGAGGACGCTTGAAGATTATCTCTAGAGGTTTGTGGTCACTGTGGACAACAACGTCAGCCTTACCGAAGAGAAGTTGGTCAAACTTGTGGAATGCATGCACGATAGCCAGGGTCTCCTTTTCAATTTGGGCATATCTTTGTTCTGTTGGAGTGAGTGAGCTTGAGCTGTAGGCTACAGGTTGCCACAAGATGTCAGTGGGGTTGGAAGAGTGGGTAGCTGGTTGCAGCAGGGCAGCACCAAGTCCATATTCGGATGCATCAACCTGTAATACCACTGGGGCGGTGACATCAAAGTAGCGAAGGCAAGGTGCCTCAGCAACTAGTTCCTTTGCATGTCTGAATGCTTCAGTGTGTTGGTCAGCCCACAGAAACTCCTGGTTGAGGTGGGTGAGGTCCCGTAGAGGACGAACTATCTCACTAAGCCGAGGGCAGAACTTTGACAGATAGGTAATAGTGCCTAGGAAACGCCGTGTTGCTGCTTTGTCGTGAGGTTGAGGCATGCTGAGAACTGCACTGGCAATGTCAGTGCTTGGTTTGAGGCCTTCAGGTGTGAGGGTGTGGCCCATGAAGGGTGCCGTGTGGGTTTTAAACTTGATTTTGTCCTGGTTGAGTCTGAGTCCATGCTGCGCGAGTCGTTCCATGAGTTCTATGACAGTGCGGTCATGGTCCTGGGTTGCTTCGGTTAGGGTTTTACCCCTACCAATTACTATGATGTCATCGGCAATGTTAACGACACCTTCCAAGCCACAGAGAACATCATGGATACGACGTTGGAACTCCTCAGGGGCTGAACTTATCCCAAAAGGAAGACGAGTCCAGCGGTAGCGCCCCCAGGGTGTGTGCATGGTAGTCAACAGGGAGGACTCCTCTGTTAGTCGGATTGTTTGGAAGGCGTCTTTGATGTCAAAGGTTGAGAAGATCTTCGCCTTATGAAAGCGGTGAAGATTCTCTTCCAAAGTAGGGATGGGGTAAACTGGTCTCATTATTGCTTTGTTAACTGTCTGTGAGGGATCCAGGCAGATGCGAACTTTAGCAGGCTTCGTTGCTGTTGCAGGTCGTTCGCGTACCACCATGTTTGATATCCACGGGGTGGGTGCATTTACCCGAATTAGTTGACCTGAGTGGATGAGTTTGTCAAGGGCATCTTTGATAATAGGTAGCTTTGGAGCGGCATAGCGGTGGGGAGCAGCTTGGATAGGCTTGATGGTGGGGTCCAGCGTTAATGAGAGGGGTTCCCCCAGCTCACCCAGCCCCTCAAATAAATGTGAATAGTTATGGTTTAATTGATTCAAATGTCAACTCACCGAGAGGTGGCAGAGAGGGTGTGGAAGGGGCCTGAAGTTGATTGACAGTGTCAATGTCATAGTTTAAGATGCCCATGCGAGTACTATCAGCCAATCCAAGGAGCGGTGCATAGTAGTTGTCTGCAGTTATGACTTGGACCACAACGTCATAGGGCTTGCCTCGGTGAGTGCAATGCAACGTGGCTTGACCTCCAGTGGGAATGATGGTTTTGGAGTAGTCAAGGAGACGAACACTGGAAGGTGCGACTTTCACCGGAGCCATTTCCTTGAGATCATTCACGTGTATGGTGTTGCAAGAACATCCAGAATCCACCTGAAAGCGGACAGAGTGAGCCGATGCTGAGGTGAGGGAGGAGCTGAGATCTAGGTCTACAAATATGCCTCTGGGTGCAGACTGGACTTGGGCGACATCATGAATGGTGACATGGGCAGTGCTTGTCTCAAGAACAGTGTCGGCCTGAGCCACTACATTGGCAGTTGATGCTCGACAAACTTGTTGCCAGTGGCCCCTTTTTCCACAGCGGTGACAGGTATCATTGGCTGCAGGGCAGTCACGACGAGCTGCGTGTGATGTGCGGCCGCACCAGAAGCAGGTCAGCGAACCACGGGTCTGTGGGGCAGATGGCCCTGGTGGTTTGTATGGGCGCCGAGGGATTTTTGGTTTGACAGCATCGGGTGTGACCTTGTGTGCTGTTTCCTCGTCAGGTGTGATTTGGTGTACTGATTCTTCTAGCTGTTGTCTGGTGATTGCTGATTCGGTTTTGAGGCTAGCTTCAAAGTCGCGAGCCTTACTGATGACTTGTGTGAAGGTGAGAGTGGTCAGATTCTCCCGAGAGATGAGGTCGCTTCTGAAGTGTTTGAAAGTGTCATTGAGACCAATTACAAAAATGTCTCTCTGTAGCCTGTCATCCACTGCTGGTGGGAAATTACATTTCTGGTACTCTAGTCGCACTAGAGTGTGCCACTGCTGAACGCTCATCCCTGGATCTTGTTTTAAGAGGCGTAGAAAATTATGAGTTGACTGTATAACAGGTTCCTCTCCGAGATAGTGGCTTGACAGTTTCGCTAGCCATTTGGCGGGGTGCTGTTTGTCTTCATCGGCGATTTGGGAGTCGATAGTAGTTGTGAGAACGTCCCATTCTGCCTGGGGGAAAGCTCTCCGGAGCGCTGCCATAGCCTTGGGGCGTTTCGCCGATATCCAGTAATCGTCGGTGTCAATATCCTTAGCCGGGTTCACGTAGTCCTCCATAATGCAGAAGTCTCTGAAATTAGCGATAAAAAACTTGAACGCTCGACGGCGATCTTCTGAGGAGGCATCGAACACGGGTCGATCTTTACCCATTCTGACCAAGAGGGTCGATTAGTGTGCTGAACGTGCTGCTTGCGAAGACAAGAGTGCTTCGTCGATCGCCAATATTGGTTCGTCGAGAAAGAGTTGTGGCGAACTCACTGTGGAACAGCTAGGTTCAATCGATGAAGATTCGGGTTCCAAACTTCTGACACCATGTAATAAGCTTGAGGTTATTATAGGACGCGAGACACAGGCAACAGATGTTAACAAACCAGCATTTAATGACTGTCAAGATGGCGGCCTAGTCGAACACACAGTAGAACCGAAAAGCACTATGGGTAACATAACACGTGTAACATAATGCGTGATGCGTGACAGCTAACAGTACTAAGGACAATGTGTAGACTAGGTTTGAAGATTTTATAACTTTTCTTTACATTTTTATGAACGTTGTTAAGGTTTTTGTGCGCTAAGAATTATGGGTAAATGTACCAGTCGCCATCTTTTTTCCTACCGAGGATTGCCACGAGACAGCTGAGAAGAATGACCTTACCTCATCAATAACTTTACTCATTCTTGCTTTAGCATGAGCAGTTGCCAAACGGATCATTGTTTCCAAAGTTCTTGCTGTTACAGGCATAGTCTAACGGAAAAAAAGACAACCATCATTTGACATAGAGGTAGGAAGATTAAACCACTTTATTTTAACCTGATCTACTTATCTTAAGTAGCTATGAAGCAATTCTCAAAAATTGCCCAGTTAAATTTGTCACAAATGGTTATGTTTTTGTGCAT
Organism: Dendrophyllia cribrosa; assembly: GCA_024195265.1. Taxonomy (NCBI): domain Eukaryota; kingdom Metazoa; phylum Cnidaria; class Anthozoa; order Scleractinia; family Dendrophylliidae; genus Dendrophyllia; species Dendrophyllia cribrosa. The sequence goes on along the minus strand of JAJLRJ010000011.1, from coordinate 31,408,703 downwards.
GAACTGCTAAACTTCTTAGAAATCGCCACAGCATTGCAAGTACTTTAAGGTCTTACGGGAGCGTTTTTGTTTTAACTATTAAATCATTGTAACCTCATGGTGAGTTACAAACTTAAAATGGAAAAATTAGAGAAAATGGCTAGATTTGAGTTGCTGCTAATGATTTTGTTCTTGTTCAACATACCTTTGCTTTCTCATTTCCAACATTTTCCTGGTCTCTCAGGGCAGAGTAGCTTTTCGAAATTTTGTCAGCTGCTTCTTTTGTCAAACGAGGCTAGAATAGAATGAGAAAACAGTGTTTAACATGCTTAGCAGGTGTGACTGGTACGCATAATACAAATACTTACCTTGATGCCTTTAGCGACGTGAATGTACTTCTTCATAAATGCCATGGACACATATCTCTCCCTAAAGTAAATGAAACAACAAAGATGAATATTACTGGTGCATTACTGATAAATCACAGTGGCTGAAGGTTTTTAAATTAACATGCACTGTGTCATCTTAAAAACCCAAAACGGAAATCTAAAATCCCAAATCTTACTTGCGTTCTTTGCGTTGTCCATGCAACATTGCATCGAATTTCTCAAAGATAGGCGTGTCTGTTTCTTCCGCCTCTGCTTCAGGATCCTGTGTTGCTAACGTTTCTGATGTCACTCCAAATGGTAAGGCTAACAAGATATAATGATAATTAGAAATTATAACAGATTTTTTTTTTTGGATGTTGAAGAATCCCTTGACACCCCAGGGTGCGACAAAAGTGACAGGGGGGGTAATGCCTTCCTACGTTGGCTTTTGGCAGTAGGTACTTTGTTGGTATAAAATTATGGGTTAACCCTATTCGGTCTGGGGGGGGGGGGGGGGGGGAGGCACAAAGTGCCCGCGCTAACTTTCAACATTCATAACTTCTTTAATATGTATTCAAACGCCATCAAACTTTGTGACTTTTCCTAAAATTTATCTGGCAACAATGTCATATGACAATTTTTTGATCACGTGACTTGATGTTTCCATGGCAACAAGATTTTGACAGCCATGTTTTTTGAAATTTGCACATTTATACCTTTGAATGAAGAAAAACAATGTTTATTGATATAACTTTTGTATTTTTATGTCATTTAGCGTTTATTTATTGGTTTTGATTAATTTTGCATCAATTTGGACAGTTTTTAAGAGGTTTTAAAACATTTCAGAAATCCAAGATGGCGGCCGTATAACTAATTACCTAATAACTACGTCATATGATGTCATCATTCCATTGTGCGGACCACAAAAGAGACAGTTTTGGACATACTATGTACCCTCTAGGTTTCATTGTCATAGCCTTAATGTTCTTGAAGTTACGAAGGGGGGGGCACAATGTGCCCCCCCCCCTCCCAGGCTCAGGAACTCAAAAAAAGCCCAGGCTGAATAGGGTTAACGTATTTGGTACAACATTAATAACCTAGTCCCTTAAGGGCCTTATCCTTGTTCAAAATTGTTGCCCATTTATTGACATGCCTGGTTAAGGCTGCCGATCTGTACTCCAAGAATCGCGGAATATCTTTTCACATCACACATGATGAAATGGAGTCTCCAGAGGTTATTTTAGTGGTTGGCAGTCAAATTTGTTTCTTTGCAATCTGGAACCCTTGTAGAACACATGTCATGTGTCAAAATACTACACAATTCTTAAAGTATGTTGGCAGCCTTGTCTAGGGGATTCTTTGAGTGCTGTCAATTTAAGAGAAGGTCCTCAGAGAATAAAGTTGCAAAATTAAAGTTCCCCCCCCCCCCCCCCCCAAGGATTGAATGACTCACCCTCCCCCTCTTGCTCTCCAGGTTTTCGGTATCGGTGCATCCTTAGAACATGCTCAGAGATTTTGCGATCATTGTCTGGGTCCATCTATTTTTCAAAGGAAGAAATATACAGTTTGTTAGGAAAAAGTAACACTAAAATGAAATAATACTCTGGGGGGGGGGGGGGGGGGGGGTGGTGGTACTCCCATATATGAGCTATATAGGTATGTGCCACTGTGAAGGGTATGGTTTTTAGGCAGTTTAGTCTGGGATAGGGTAATAGTAATCAGATAATTTTGGTCTAGAATAGAGTATCATTTTTTGTGAAACTGATCAGTTGCATAAATATTTTAGTCTAGACAAGGTTTACTGACAAATGGCATTTAAAAATTGGTATGGCAGGCAGTACGGCATTTTTACTGACCCCTGGTAACTAATAACAAAGAAGGTGTTCAAAATTTTGGTCTAGGATAGGGTAGGGTTTTTCGGCGTTTATATAGTCTAGAATAGGGTTGCAAAATGCAGCTAAAATGGTCTAGTATAGGTTAAGGGTCTCAGAGTCCCAGTGGCACACCCCCATCCAAAAATTTGCAAAGTACCCCCCCCCCCCCCCCCCCTCCCCTCGGGCTAACAGTATACAACTCTGAAGCAAACAAACGGATATTTTCTTTTTCGAGTTTCATGTGGCTAGCAAGGAGCAACTGTACTGTGAGGATATCCGGTGTGCTGCATGGACTCTGATACCTTTATCCTACACCAGATTACACTCAGCTGTATTTTACAACCCTATTCTAGACTACATACAAAAAATTCCTACCGAATCCCAGATTCACAACTATTTTTCAGTGACTTTTTCTTTATACCACTGATCAGTTTCCGAGTAAATGATACCCTTTTCTTTTCAAATCTCTCTGATTTCTTTACCCTCTCCCAGACTAAACTGCTTGAAAACCATATTTTTCACGGCGGCAGAAACACTACCCATATAATTATACAGCACCTGCATATATGAGAGTACTTCCCGGAGTGTGTGTGTACTATCGAGACCTTGGCCCAATAAGACCATCACACTCAGTTAACCCTTTTACTCCCAGAGTCAATTATGGAGACATGTAGTGTAGTTGTAACTTTTGAGTCTGTGGATAAAATCTTATGGGCGTGTGACCATTCAAATAAAAGCTCTTTGGCAGTACTTTTGCATGGTACCATTTGTTGTTAAATATTTTACAAAATGAAATTTGGAATTTTCTTGAATCTTGATTTTTGGCACTCTTGGTTAATAAGATATATCTTTTGACCATTGTAATCCAGAGGGTTGGCTCACCTGATCAAGTACAATGAACAGCAGATCAAAACGAGACAGAAGAGAATCTTGCATACCAATGTTATCCATGGGGTTCTTGTACTCATCATACTACACAGACGGGAGATAGAAAATAAAAATAGAATGTTAAATGTGTCTTCCCTTATAGCTTTCTACAGATCCAAAACCTTCTGTGGGAGGAAGGGGTATGGATAATTTTTAACCAACACATTGTCTTTGTTTGGTTGTCAGCATGAATCTCTTACCCTTCCATAAACGGGATTAGCAGCAGCTAAAACTGAGCAGCGAGCATTGAGCTTGGCATGAATTCCTGCCTTTGAGATTGTGACTCGACCCTGCTCCATGACTTCATGAATGGCTGTTCGATCAAGATCACTCATCTAGAAAACAACAAAGAAACATTCTTGGCTCTTTTTCACTAACTGCCTACTTACAATAAGGCAGAACACAACAAGAAATCAAGTGCCATTTTCACTAAAATTTATTAATAAGCAAATTATACATTTATGTTCTTAGCTGAATAAAATCGGCAATCTTAAAGTCATTCATAACATTCATAACAAAAGACCAACAGTACCTTGTCAAACTCATCAATGCACACCACACCTCTGTCAGCAAGCACCATAGCTCCTGCTTCCAGACGACGCTCACCTATAAAACACATCAAATCAAGATACACAATATTAGTACCAATCAAAATCAATATATTACCATTGGCCCGGCCAAGAAACAGAAAAAAAAAGAAAGTATAAAATAAAAATAAGTGTACTTATACCTGTTTCTGGATCTGTGGTGACTGCGGCTGTCAAGCCCACCCCTGATGAGCCACGCCCAGTGGTCGGAATGGCACGGGGGGCAGAATGGAGAACAAACCTGAAACCCAACAAAATTGATTTAATTTACAATTTATAATTTTTAATATAAAATTGTAACATTGATTTGTAGCAAGGTTGTTTTGGATGTCCCTACTAAATTATCTTGTTTGGTTCTAGCTATAAGCATAAGAATGTTTCATGTTTTTGCACCAAAAGCCTTACAAATGTACACCTCCATTAATAACTCGACAGCAGGAATGAAAGCAACAAGGAAATGAAACAAGCATGTCATGCTTTCCTTACCTCAGCATCTGCGACTTGGCCGTAGAGGGATCACCAATCAAAAGAACATTGATGTCACTGAAATGAAATGCAAGAATGACAATAACATAAGGATAACAGTTTCTCAAACAAGAATCAATGGAAAACGGTTTACACAGTTGGACAGAAATCCAAGGCTATCAAAGGTGTCCAAAGGTGATTTATAAACTAATTCCCTAATGGGTGCAGGTGGTGAGAGGGGTAAGAGGGCAAGGGGAAGAGGAAAGGGGAGGGGAGGGGTGGGGGGTGGTTTGCAGTGTTCAAACCAAAAAGGAGGTACTGTATGTATATTTTCTGGAGCAACATAATCAAACATAATCATAAATATATTTTTATGGTGTTTTTTAATGTTTAATCATTTGTACAATGATTCAACTTTAACTTGGCTTGAGCAGTTTTGCCAAAACACAACAACAAGAACTTACCCTCTGAGTCTTGTTCCATTTTCCAGCACTTTCTCTGTTCCTCCCAACAGGAGACATAAAACAGCTCTCTTGATGTATTCATGGCCATGAATTGACGGCGCTAATGACTGTGATAGGGTTTCGAACACATCCTGCAAGAAAAAAAAATTGATGAATTTAAGTAAACATATTTTTTGCTGATCAGAAGCACAGAGAATTACAGGGTTAATGAAGGCAAGTTTACCAGTATAAGAACTATCAAAATATCACAAAAAAATACCTTCTTTCGGCGGCTGAATTTCTTGATGTTAGACACGTCGCTGGCGGAGAAATTGGGTGCTATTTCTTTACTCATCACTTGGATATGATTGGCAATCATAATAGTTCTGTGAACAAAACAAAATCATTAAGACTGAAATAAAATTGATCTCATATTCTACATATTTTTCCTGGAAAATGCAGCTATATGAAAATGATTAAGGGGGAAAGACCTAGCTAATTGACAACAGACAGGTCTTATACAATACGTGGGGCATGAAGAGGGAAAACAGAAATTTTGATAGGAACCCCGAAAAGGTACCCGAAACCTGTTTTGTGGGTGTGGCTGAAATGAATTTTTACCCCTATGAGGTACCAATTCTCCTGAAAAGTTGTTCCTGTCAACTTTTTTCCTGGTTTAATACCCTAAAAGGTACAGTGGAATCCCGATAAATCCAACCCTCGATAACTCGAACCACCCACTAACTCGAACCAAACTTTTTTCCCTTGGCTAAAGATTGCTTGCAAATTTACCCTTGATAACTCGAACCTTCGATATCGTGAATCACATTTCCCTCTCCCCTGGAGGTTCAAGTTATTGGGATTCTATTGTATACACAAAAACTCTGACAGTGGTCACTGTCATTTTAAACACCCTTAGTGGTACCAAACCACAAATTTTAAGCCCTAAAAGGTATGAAGATTACTCCCATCACTTATATATATGGGAGTACCCCCCACCCCCTGGGATACCAGCCTAATTTACCGCCTCAAAATATTTATTAAAAAATTGATCATTACCTGAACGTTCCTGGTGTAAATCCAGATCTCTTGGAGGGCAAGCAGCGATACATTCCAATAACTTGCACTCTATCACCCGGCTGAATGAAAAAGACATTACATGTGAGTTTAAATTAACTAACCTTGCTTGCTTGTTATAATACAGTGACATCTACCTAAGCCAGAACTCTTGAGACCAGCTTTATCTGTCCACCTTAGAGAGGTGTCTGCCTTATAGAGAGTTCAGTTACAGACAATTAAGTGAAATTCGGCTAGAACCAGCTGGTCAATGATGTTCACCTTAGAGAAGTGTCCACCTGACATGTATACTACAGGGGTGTCAACCTTACAGGGGTGACCGCCTTACAGGGATGTCCACCTTACATGGACGTCTGCCTTAGAGGTGTCTACCTTACAGGGGTGTCTAACTTACATGGGTGTCTGCCTCACAGTCATGTCTGCCTTACAGGGGTGTCTGCCTTAGCGAGGTGTCTGCCTTACAGGGGTGCCCACCTTGCAAGTGTGTATGCCTTAGACAGGTATCCGCCTAACAGGGATATCCACCTTACAGGGGTGTCCACGTTAGAGAGGGGTCTGCCTTATAGGGGTATTTGCCTTACAGTGGTGTCTGCTATGCAGAGGTGTCCACCTGACAGGGGTGTCTGCCTTTCAGGGGTGTCCACCTTGGAGAGGTGTCCACCTAACAGGGGTGTCCACCTTGCAAGGGTATCCGCCTTGCAGGGGTGTACATCTCAGACAGGTGTCCACCTTGGAGAGGTGTTTTCCTAACAGGGGTGTCCACCTGCTGTTAGGGGTGTCCATCTTACAGGGGGGTTTGCCTTACAGGGGTGTCTGCCTTCCAGAGGTGTCTGTTTTGTTTAGAGAAATGACTGTACTCAAATTGCTTATAGTTTATGCAGTACTACCTTGCATTTATCTACCAGGTCATTATCAGAAATGATGTCAACTGAACGTGGAAGTTGTCCTGCTGGGGCTTTTTCTGGCATTTCCTGAAAAAAAAAAATATGAAAATACAATGCATCTCTGTTTGTGCAAGTAATTCATTCATTTACTTAAAAGAACACTATAAAATTTCCAAGACTTAAAATTAAAATTAAAATGATACCTGAATTGTAAATGTTTGGTGATCTTTGTAAGTGGATAAACCATATTCAGTTTCCAGAGGATTACCATCTTCATCCTTTGGATCACAAGAACAACAATAATTAACACTGCAAGAACAATAATATCGTAATTTGATGATCTACCAGTGGTCATGTTAACTGAGAACCAGTGTATCACAAATTGAGGTCATAAACTTGTCAGTAATCTAACCTGGAAAAAATACTCAGGGAGGGGTTACCCAAAACAATTTTAGATAAAGGTCCCATACTACAAAGTACAAAGAATTTTAGAAATAAAGTGTTTGAAATACCTTTGTAGGGTAGACTGTACTGCTTGGAAAGGCGTCGAGGGATGTTAGATCTGTGTACCTACGAATCAATGTTTTCTTTGTCTGTGGACAATAGTGGACACTGCGAACAACCTTGGGTCTCACAAGAGAACCTAACAAATGATAACAACATACTCATGGGCACTTTTAACTATTTACTGGGGCAACAGGAAAAATATCTAAGACCACATATTAAGAGAAAGGTAGTCAATTAAAGTATGGTCCATTCTGACAGGATCTTTAGCTTCTATAATATTACTACCCCCCCCCCCTCCACCGGATGGGATGCTAGTCAATTGCAGTGTTACCCCCAGTATTTTACTGCTAGTACCTATTAATACACCCGTGTGCTGCGAGGGAATGTGGAATAAATTTTCTTGTTTATGGTAGCACCTGATAGTAAGAAAAAGATGATAAATATAAGTCTATTTTCTCTTGACCAGAGCACTAAATCCTTTTAATTTGACTTACATTTGGTCACAATACCCTCTACACAAACCATGTTGCCAATAAAATGGGCAGAGAGTGATCTGGGTGTCACATGCTTTGAACCAAAACTGCAAAAAAAAAAATTATACAAAAGAAGGTTAGCTATGAATTCCATTATCACTGGAATATTAATTTCTCTGTCAGCGTGACTACATTCAAATTACAAAGTTTAAATATTCAGAATTTAATAAATTCATAGATAGTTTATGCTATTACCTTCCATCAAATCCAACAAAGAACTCTTCATGTTTTTTGCCATAAGCAGTATCAGCTGAGCTTACAAACTCTTTTAAAGCATTCTACGAAAAAAAAAGAGATGGTTTTAACCACAGAAGGTTGTATCTTTGAATCATAATTATGAGCCTGTAGTAATTTCAAGCACAAAATATAAAACTATTGGCGCAAAATATGGTTAAAAAGGGCTGTTGCACTGCACAGGGTGGTTCAACTGTACATAAATAAATACATTAAAAAGTAAAAACATACCTGAAATGCAATTAGCTCCTCAAAAGAATTGTTCAGAATTCTGAAAAAAAAAATGGAATCATTGTATTAATAACAGTGATACAGCCATATTGAAGGTACCAGTCTATTTATAATACTGGCGGGTTTTTTATCCAATTTAAAAAGGAAATTGTTTGCTTTAGTTTTTCATCACATTGGTTGACTGGTAAAAAGACCAACTGAGTCATGGGTCATGTTGGTTTATTGAATTGTCTGCATCTGCAACAACTTACTAAAATGTGTATGTTTTTGCTAATAAAATTAGCATTTGAAAATCCCTTTGTAAATCTTCAAGTTGCTCCTCCTTAATATGTTAATATTAATAAAAAAAAGTCCCCCATCCCAAATTCTCTGTCACCTTAGGTCTCCCCCAACCCCCCCCCCATCCCCCCCCCCCCCCCCCCCCCAAATCCCTAACTAGACCACCCTTCCTTTGACCATTCCTACAAACAGCAACATCTCAGTTAATCTGAGAATTTACTTACTCTATTGCTCTTTTCTCGCTTTTTCTTCTCAGGTCATTTATGTTTACAATCAATCTGCATTCGTTCTTGCTGATCATGTCACGAACTTTGCCATGATAAATTCCTTGGTCCTCCTGAGAACAAAAATATCCACAGGAATTTATGTGCAAGTTCGTTTGAAAGTAAGAAAACTTCAAAAATGATTAATCCCTTCGCTCCGAGAGTGATTCGTAAAAGTTTCCAACGTGGTTCGATAACTTTTCTGCATAATATTATGTGGTGTGACCACTGCAACAAAGGTCGAGCAGTACTTTATCGATCGCATCGATGTCATGCGTTTTAAATTCTTCCCAGGAAAACATTTAAAATTATTTTTCATGTTGTGCCGAGGTACTGTAAAGAGGCAAACGAAGCTGGAGTGAAATCTATCAGAAAGAAAAAAAGTTTGTCGGAGGCAACGTACAAATTCATGCAAATTAGTACAGTGCAATAAATTATAATTTTCCCGGGAATCTGAACACATGTGAGTGTTGTGAACGAGGATTTTAAATAAGTTTGTGATCAGTTTAACAAAATCTAACAACATACAAATGCTAACTCGTAGATTACAGGAAACCAACGAGTTTAACAACAACAAAGCGCTTGAAATGCACACATCCACACAGCGAGATAAATCTCGAAGTACATGTGCCACCGACGACAGCTCAACTCAACTCAACGCGCGATTTCATCGAAAGCAATCAGGAAATTAACTTACATCGTCATCCAGAAAGTCGAGGTATTCCCTCTGAAGTTGTCGCAAGTATTGTTCATTGTCTAAAGCCATTTTCAACGCAATAATTTCACCAAAATCGAAGATGAGAACTTTCACTGATCGAAGCTTCGATGCGGCAAACTGTTTAACCACGTGATCAGATTTCGCGCCAAAAATTCTGTCCCCTTATTTGGTAATGCCCTAATTAGGAGGGAAGGTAAAGAGAAAATTCAAGATGGCGGGGGAGAAGGTGGTTCGTGATGTCGCTGGAGTGTATTTACGACTTTTTGACCATCGAGCCGTCTTGCAGAGCGAATGCAAATTCGTAATTCGCGAATTTGAAGGAAAAAGGAACGATAGGGAAACGTTGAAGCTGACCGAAGCTTCAAGCAAAGTAAATGAAATTGAGGAACGAATTCCGCAATGCATGGAGTTGGCTGAAAGATTGAACGAAGTTCAAGACGAACTGAAAGATGCGAGACAACGATGCCATAATATTTTGGAAAAAGAAGAGCAGGATTTAAATAGAACGAGAAGGGAAGAGATCAAAGAGCAGTCTAAAAAACAGTGGGATGAGTTCTTGAAGGAAATGGATAAAGAAGAGGAAAAAATCGAGAAGGATTTCATGACAAAGTCGTTCAAACTGAAAGAAAAATATGGGATGGTCACTATGAGCGAGACAGAATAAGCCGCATCGCAGAGAATTAAAAATTCAGGAAAAAATATAAGCAAAGGAATTACATGATTGATATTATTTTTGAAGTTGTATGAAAGCAATATATTAATGTTGTATCAGATCAGGGAAAAAGCTTAAAACATGGAGAGCTTTGGTAAAGTGACATCAAAATGGGGTGTTATTGAGCACTTCTTAATAAGTTAATTATTATAACTATTATTTTCGCTCGACTAACTGAAAGAAGAATAAAAGACACCTTGCAGTCCACCTCTTCGTATGAGCCAGGCAAAAGGGTGACCCATTTTCCCGTTTTTTTTTTTTGGTTTTTTCTTTTTTTGGGGGGGGGGGGGGGGGGGGGGGGGGGGGTGTATTAAATTAACAGAGGTAATCATTGGAAATTTAGAATGGAACCTCTATGAAAGGAACCAGAAACTTGTTTTGTGGGTGTGGCACACTTTAATTGGTACCCCAAAGAGGTCAGCATATTTTTTTCTGGCTTACTACAACAAAATAAAAAGGTATCAGTATAGCTGTGACAGTGGTTATTTTCAATTTAAACACCCTTAGCGGTACCAAACCACAAATTTTAACCCCTAAAATGTACAAGAATCACCCTTGTCACGGCTTGGTTTGCGCAGCTGGGTTGGAAAAATTCCCAGAAAATAACAGGACAGACTGATTGCTAGAATGAAAAGAACTTCAAAAATGCAATAGATTATTAATGTCATTATGCAAGGGTGAAGGTCAAATCATTCCCAACAATTTCTTGTATTCTCCAGATCAAATAAAAAGTTAATGATTTTTTCATTGTAGTTGCATTATTAGTGTAATGTTTCTCTAATTTGTCCCCAGAGTTTACCCTGCTGCCAAAATGGACGGGTGGCCTTAGAAACCCCTGGGGCAAGGCGAAAATGGCAGGGTTAGCATAGAAACCCCTGGGGCAAGGCAAAAATGTTAGGGTTAGCATAGAAACCCCTTAATGCAACTTTTGTCGCAAGTGTGAACTAGCGGTGATTTCCCGTGCGGTTTGGGTGAGTCATTTGCTTTGATTTTCCAAAAATCTCCGCCAAGTTGCATCAGGTTTCAAACCTTTGCGACACCGCGAGACAAGTCACGTCCAAATTTGCACTGAAATCGCCGCCTGTTTACACATGCGATTTGAAGATGCAACTTGTGCGCTACAAAAATTGCATCGACAAGTGGGACAAAAATTGCACCGAAAATCGCCTGTGTGAACGGGGACTTGAGGTGCAAACCAGTGGTTGGCAGGTCTTGGCCAAATTTCACTTGTTGGTCTGTAATTAAACTCTGAACTCTGTGTCCAGCTTGTTTGTTTTCTGAAATCTTCATCGCCATTTTAACAGTTACATAGAGAAGGGGGGGGGGGAGGGTGGGACCAAATACTTAACTGGACAGCAACAACAAATACGCTGGTATATTTTAACTGATCTCATTTATTCCGTATGAGAAGAGTTTATAAAATTCAAATGTTTGTGAAATAAATTGTTTAGATGTAAAGATTATGATACAGATGACATTATTTACAGTGTGGCTTTTTTAATAATTTAAAAGCCATACCTTTAAAATGTCCTAACTAAAAATATGTATTTACAATAGAAAATATCATAAAAACTATCTAAGATATTAGCTTAATAAATAAGTTATAATGTAAAAATAAATATCACTAACTTAAAATTATGTCAAAGTCGTCTGACTCTTTCTTTGCACTTTTTGCTTCCAACAATGTCCCTGTTAGGTTTTCGAGATCTAAGTTGTCGTTCAGTTGAAGCAGTTGGAGTTATTGCAAGTCCATCGCACTGGTTACCACCTGTGTGCTGTTCAGTTTCTCTTAAGCAAACCGAACAAAATCTGAGGCCACATTTTTGACAAAGACAATGTCCCTCTTTTGTTTTAGGCAAGTTCGAGGGTGATGTGCATTTTGGGCAGGGCCTAAGGTCAACCAAAGTCTGTCTTGACACTGGATGGCTGCAAGTCTGTAATTCTGTAGTCACACCCCCCGAAGCAGTCTTGTCCAGTTCATCGCGGCTTTTAGGGAGTTTGTTATGGTTTATGGTTTTCAGTGGTGATCTTCTCAGATCATCATTAGATGTTGATCTTAGGTGGCTTGGAGTGCCCTGATTTTCCTATGGAACAAAATCATTATAACTTTGAATTCATCTTTCACATTTACTTTTGCATTGCAATTTAATAATGTCACTGTTTATGTGAATTATGCCAAAATTTCCCAAACTGACTCAATCACACAAATGTTTAGGTGTTGTACTACATGTAGATGAGAAATTATCCTTGGAAATGCATATTCAACGGTGTATGTAAAAAAGCCAGTGCTTGTATTGGCATTATTAGGTGAATCAAGCTACACCACATTGACAAAATACATGTATATTATTGTTCTCCCTTGTGGGATACCCAAGGGAAGGGCCAGACTTTTAGCCAGAAATTGAAAAGTGGGTGCAATTTTCATGAATTTCTTCAAATAGTGGGTGTCCATAGAACGCCTGGACACCCTGCTGGCTAAAAGCTTGGGAAAGGCCTTAATGACAAACTACAGATTCCAATGCCATGCTGCATGAGTCATCACCAGCACTAGCTATGACATAAGATCTGCTGACATCTTGGCTGGGAAACTTTACATGCGAGGCAAGTGCACTACTAACAAAATCAGTGTTGATGCATAAAATAGTAAATGACTCCTCCACTCCCTTACAGGTAATATTGTTAGTATAGTAATTGGACTGAATGGAGTACAATTCAGGGAGTAATCAGGAAAGTTATTTTAAATCGGGGCTGAGCATAGCGCGAGGGCGATCTGAAATTACGAGCACGATTATTCCTGAATTGTGATTATTCCTGAATTGTACCACATGAAGTCAAATTACGTGTACCAATTACCAGTAATTGCATCAATAACAAAATTCGACAATAAAAAATCCATGTGAATTGTGTTCTACTAAAAACTTACAGAATATTTTCTATCAGTTGGAAACCAGTAGTTAAACAGCAAAACAGAACCCATTTAAGTGCACCTGATTGACGCGCATCACAACATGTGTCCAATTACAAAATGTTGCAATTGGACAGCTGCAATCGGGCACCCACGTGACTGGCGTGCCAATAACATACAGTGTAAGACATAGGGACGCAGATGACCAAACACAATTATTGAGAATTCTGTTAGTGATAGGATTAAACTACAAAACAAGTGTCCAAGAAGATACAATTTGAGAAACTACCAAAAGCAGAATCAGGAGTTGTGTCATCGCAGCTGTGTTACATAACATCATTAATTGGCTATGCATCTAGTTGGATAGCCCATGATACATTTATGATCAAAATTAAGCTTATATAAAAGAAAATGGAAGAATGTGTCAAAATTGAAACATTTGAACCTGAAAGGTTTGTTTTGGTTCTGAAATCAAATCATATTTTGCTTCCAAAATAATATGAAACAGGGTAATAAACATTTTAGAATACTGAGTGTAAAAGTATACTTCTGATTAAAATTTACCTTTCCCTTGAGAGTAAAGTGTTGTTTGCATTCTTCTAAGAATCCTTTCCACTTGTTTTGGACTTTGGTCTCTTGTTTTACAAAAGTTCTCCATTTTGAACACACAGAAGCAAATCTAAACAAGATAAAAAGAAGAGAAAAGTTAGAAATAACACATTCCTACAAAAAGGCCTTGTTTCAGGTTACAGACAACATTCGATCGATGCCCAAATAAGCTTTTAATTGATTAAATTAAGCCTAAGTGATAACAAAGCTCAAGAAAGTGAGTGAAGGCGTGATTTATTCATTTATTCACTTTTGATCGCAGAAGACAACAACGAAGTCATGAGCCCAGCGAAAAAAGAGCAATTAAATTTACCTGCACAGATCTTGAGGTTCCAGATAACTGCAGATTCGCTGGCAAATCTTATGACAATTAACAACCATTAGATCCGAGATAAAGTCTACTCTTCCCTTTCCAATAAGCCTTCCAATGATTCTGTCCTCTGGCAACAAAGGCGAACGGTGAACGCTTTTTTGGACTGATCTCTCCCGATCTCCATCTTCAAGCTCAAAATTGAGCTTTGGCAATCCTTGAAGATCAAGCGAATGAAGTTTTGTACTGAAAACCTTTTCTTGAGAACATGGTGGAGTCAGGAAACATGAAGATGGCGATGCATCGAAGGATAGAGTCATGCGACCAAAGACGTGTTGATCTCCGGGCGATTCCGGACTCATAAAACAGCTCGGTAATTCCGATGGATTGTATTTCTTCTTCTGATTTACATCAGTTTGCTCCATTGCGACAATTTTATCGTAGATTTGCTGTAAAAAATCTCGTTTCTTTCCCGTTGTTCACGTTGTTTATTGAACTGACGACAGACGCTTGATGTTTTTCAGATTCAACCGCCAAAAGCGGTACGCTAGCGTCAGCCAATCACGTATAGTATCGATATTCCACCAATCACAAGCGAGCGGGTTGCTTCCCGCCAAAATTGCATTTCGGAGAGTGAAACCGCTGAAGGTTAGAAGCCGCTGTAAAATGACCTAGAATCTTTCTGATTGGAAATTCATTCTCGAATCAGCATATCAAGTTTATATCGAGTGCGTACCACGAGCGCGATCCCATTTTTTTATGGCGTCTATCTGAACTCGCCAGTCTATTAAAATTTCCCGCCGTTTTGACCAATGGTCCGGTCCTGGCCAACCCAAGACCGGCTTGCAGGAACGTCGAAATTGGGAAATTGGGCAATTGGACTGCTAAAATTCTGCGTCAGATTACCAGCCAGCAGACCTTCTTATTTGTGTGTCTCTTCGCTCGCCACTCTTGGCTCAGCCAGCACAACAGACGCTTTCATGGCGAGCGAGCGCGAAACGGGTTTGAGGCACGCGAGAGGTGGGAAGGAATAAAAGGCGTTTCCACCTTCCTTCTCTTTGAGTGCCCTCCTTGTTCGCATGCACCGGTATCTGTACTGATGGGAGCCAAGGCTAATGAATTACAGTCGAACCCCGCTTTATGGACAATTGCTTAATACGGACACTCCGTTATTGTTTATCACGGACAATTGTCTTGGTACCGGCCGAAAGCAGAGACATTTTCTCTGATATTTATCCGCTTATAAATACGGACACCCGTTCGATACGGACAACGGACAGTTTTTCCCTTTACTGGCCGTATAGTTATCTTGTATAGTTATATAGGTATTTTTTCTGTAATATTCTTAGTTATTAATAGTAACAATGACAATAATAATAAAGTTTTCTATCTATCCGTTCTAGAAAGGGAAGAAAGGGTTGGAAGTGGAGAGAGAAATAAATTCACTTATTTTTGGCTCGGTTTTCTTTGTTCTTTTCGGGTGAATGTATTCAATAGCCCCTGACCATTATAAACTGTTTGAAGAGCTGATGGCGGCTTTGATTGTATTAAACAGGGGAGTGCGGGGCTGAAACAATAGCTGATAACAATAGCGAAACAATGGAATATATTCCCCTCGACTTAGTCCCCATAATAGAATAACACAAACGGGAAGACAAAATATCCGAACGATATTTGGTTTTTATGCGTGTAGCAAAGTTATTTTTCCGCTAACTCGTGACTTTCAAAGTGTTTTCCAGAGAGATATTCAAAGTTTCATACAAATCTCGGACGTCACAAAGAAATATTATTAAAAATGTTCATTTCAGTCTTTTGGATTACTGGTCACGCGTGACGGAGCACGGATGTAAGGGTTATAGGCTCTATTCTTGGTTTTCACATTATTATTAACTAATATTTTAATAGGATGCCCTTTCATAACATGATTTTCAAAGAGGCCCTACAAAATATAATCAATGACACATTGATCACATGACATCATAAAAATTAAAAAATCTAAAGTATACGTCTTACAAAGCTGTTTCTAACATGGTATGTGGATACAAGTGTTATAATCTTTCACAGAAAGTTTCAGGTTTTAACGATGTTTTGCTTCCGATTTACAAAGGTTTTAAATGTGTCACGCAATTCGTCACGCTATTTCAGATAAGCCGCGAAAATAAACAAATTTGAATTAGCTGAAAGTTATTGTTTGCATAATAAGTGTTTATAAGGCGAGTTAATGGAGCTTATAGCAAATAAAATATTTTTTTTTATTTGATTTTTGGTGCAATTAAGATTTTGAATTTTTGGCCGCCATTTTTGTGCCCCTGAGTGAGGCACAAAGATGGCCGCTCCATACATTTCTTACTAAAAATGTCTATACTCATTCGCCTAGAACTCTTGAATTAAATGCTCTTGCACTTCAAAATTTGGCGAAGATGTGGTTTTACACTCTACAATTCCATAAACATTTCGGGTTTGAAATCTATTTTTTAACGCTTCTGAATTTTGATATGACGTAAGTGAAAACCAAGAATAAAGCTACTGCTAAAGCTAACCTGAATGGACTTTTCGGTTGTCCAAAACATGTATTTAACGGAAACTTGAAATTATTGGCGCGAGTCACGTCAAGATTATATCGATGATTCTACCAATTGGCCCTAACTGGAAAAAAAGAAAGAGCAAACGGATCGGAAGAATTGATGGGGTGTCCGCTAAACACAGGTTTCACTGTAGAACTTCATTGCAAGTTAGCTATTTCTGATAGCCTGTGAGCAGGAGTTTTGGGCTGGGCAAAGCTCGTTTATTGTTTGACCGCCATTTCGGTCTCGTAAAACGTCCGAGGGGTGGAGGGGGGGCTGGTAGGAGTGAATGAGGATGTGGAATCCCGCCTCTTTTGACTCGCTCTTGTCCGCCTCAGGCATGAACACAGGTAGCCTACATACTAACCGCGGTCAAACGAGAGAAATTTGTAAAAGTTAAGCAAAGTACTTAAAAGTTAAGGTTGTCATTTTCACTGTTTAAAAAGTTTAATGTATTGCCAGTATACTGTCAATTTACCAAACGTTTTGAAAGTTTACCAAAAAAAGTTTTAAGCATTGAAAAACTGAACTGCAGAATTGTTGGCACCATTTGCCACTGCATAATTTTGATCAGGTGCAAAGAGTTTTGGTCAGTTTTTAACGGATAAAAGCTCATCAGTTAGAGAAAAATTAAAAGATAGTAACAAACAAATTTTTATTATACATCCTTGCCCATATTTCCATTTAATATTGAATAAAATTCCACTGAATAAAACTAAAAACGCCTCAGACGTTTGACCGCGGTGGAGACTACATATAACTCAGTAGCTAACACAGGCAGAGCCATTTCATTTCAACCTCGTTCCCAGGGTCTCATCTTCCCACCACCCTGGAATGAGAGACCCTGGGAACAAGGTTGATTTCATTTTGCACTGTGCTTCAAACCATCATCGCTAAACAAAAATTCAAAATAATAAACACCATCTTAATTTTTAACAGAATGATGAAAAACAACTTTATTGTATCATTCTGAAATCACTTGTCACATCCATGTTCAAAATAATTAACATTTGGTTTCTGCAAAAGTCTTGTCCGGTAAAAGTGAACCTTAGGCGACACACGCAGGCACACTTCAGTTCTTCATTTCTGTAGTCTTCTCCTTAGCGCTGTGGGCACGCAGTACAGACACAGCCTCTTGGGTTTTGGCAGCCAGGGCCTCGCGGGACTCCAGCATGTGCAGGAGCTCTGCATTGTCAATCTCCAACAGCATACCTGTAATCTTGCCAGCCTGATCAGGGTGGGTGTTCTGGATCAAGGGGAACAGACGCTCACCTAGCATCTGTTTCTGGTCTTGAGGAGAGGCTGCAGCCAGAGCACTGGGGTTGAGGGGATCCTGTCCCTAAAATAAAGCAATGCACAAGACATCAATGAAATGCGGATCCAGCGTCACAAAATCAAAACCAAGGAAAGATATACGTAGGGGCAACTTATTTGTATTTGTGTGCTTTCTAGGAAAAACCCTTTCAGACCAAAGTACAATAATACTAGTAGTAATCATAGATTATAGTGCGTCTCCTTATCCCGTGACACCTCGTCTTAGCCTAGTACCTCAGTTTCATGAATTAATTCAGCCACTGTTCAAAAGGGCTATGTTGCGAGATATGTCACGCAGGCAAAAACGTCGGGCCGTCATCAAACAAATTCACACTATCGCCGTGGAATCGGGCAAAATCCTGCCGTGCTGTGTACTCCGAAAGGTCTCAGATTTTTCCGACATATAAATAGTATATTTGTCTTGATTTCATTTCGGTTATTTCTCCGATTCTGAAATCATACTCCTCAGTACATGTACTAATACCGGAACCGGAAATGAGAAATTTCTGAGAAAGCCTGTTCTTGGACACCGCGTTAATGGAGCATGAAATAGACATTTAAGTCACGCAACATTCAACGTGAATTTCGCAAGATTTTTCGGATAAAATTACAACTACCAATTGCAAGACACAAGACTATTTAATATAATTCCTTTTTTAGCTAGACAAATTTTAGTCACAAAACTGCGAAATCTTTAGTCGCAAATGCACCCGATACAGGCGCAATTTCGAGCACTGTAAAGTTAAATTATCTGCGTTCGCCTGGCACGGCCGGTCAGTGAATTATTGCTACAAGACATAAGCGAATTGCACCGTACCGTAGAACATTGCGAAGAACGACGTCGGTATTTAGGTGAAAGCTTCCCAAATCAGGCAGAGAACCACTGACAGCAAAATCAAGATAGAACATTTAAAACATACCAGAATGGTAGCGAGGAAAATCTGTAACTTCTTGCTTGATTCCAAAGAGACCCAACAACTTACTTGGTCCGGAGAAGAACCTTCGACAAATTTTTCCACTGCGTACTTTTACTAGGCATTAAAATATTGAGCCGTACGATTCCAAAATAGGGAAAATATCCGAAACTAAATCAAGACATAGATTATTCACATGTGACATTTCGGAACCCCAGCTCCCTAGGATGATGCCTGATTTCCACGCGATGCTGGATACTATTGTGACGTTTCAAGATGGCGCAGATTTGGTACCGACACTTTTCTCGATTCGTTCCGCTTAGACGATGCGCTAAGCATGCTGGATACTATTGTGACGTTTCAAGATGGCGCAGATTTGGTACCGACACTTTTCTCGATTCGTTCCGCCCAGCCAACAAGATTAGGAAGCGTCTCCTTCATCGACGCAACAATACAAATTTTATTAACACTCCCCATGGCTTGACCCTTTCAATCTCAGAGTGAAATTATGAAGACATTGCAGTGTAGTTCTTACCTTTGAGTCTGGACGAAATGCTATGATGTGAGCATTCAAATGAAACCTCTTTGGCAGTATTTTTGCATGGTGCCATTTGTTTTTCAATACTAATTTTTTCAAAATGATATTTAAGATTTTTCTTCAGTTTCGATTTGTGGTACTCTTGGGAATTAAGGAATAAAGCAATTCTACTCACAGGGATGTGAATGGCCTGTGGAACCTGCTCTTGAGGCTGCATGGACACTGCTCCAGGATGGGCCTGTGGCTGGTTACGCACATTCTGCTGAAACTTATAAGCTGGTCTTTGTCCCTGGCCCTGCATGGCTCCAGGACCGCGCACCTGTTGCTGACCCATACCTCCCACACGCTGACCAGGACCTCCTGCTCCTCCAGGTTGCTGCTGCTGCTGGCCAGGCACTCCCCTGGGGGGAACCTGACGGATGCCTCTTGCACGTGGAACCTGCCCACCTCCTGGTATTGCTTGCATTCCAGAGGGTCGCATCTGCTGCTGCTGCTGTTGCATTGGCTGCCAGCGAGGACGCATTTGCTGCATTTGAGGTGTGAAGAATGGGCGTTGTCCAGCCTGAGAAAACAAACAAGTCATGCAAGGTTAATAAGACAAATCCAGCCTGAGCTGAAATGCTCAATTTGTGGGATTAACTTTTCAGAAACAGCACTATTACGAAGCAAGTACCACTAATGAGAAGCTAAAAACACTAACATGCAATACATAACACATTGCACAAAGGTTTCATTTACTTCACTCCCTACAGCAGGGGATATAGCACATGGTGAATTAAAATAATTGTGTATCTTTACCTGAGCCAATGGCTGCATGTAAAATGCTCCTGCTTGAGGGAATACTTGACCAACTTGTTGACCAGCAGCCTAAACCAAGGAAATACAAACAAGTTAATGAATTGTATCCATGAGTATCACCTGAGTGAGACAAGTCCTAAAGCAGGGCTGTGCTCCAGCAGTGCCCGGGTGCCATTGACAACTAACAAGACAAACATAGTTTTTGTGCATACATGTAGCTGCTAGGCACCCTAAATAATAGCAGTCTTGCTAAAGGATCTCTTGATGGTGACTGACTGAAATTTGGACTACCTGTCTGGTGGAGTCTAGCAAGTTCACCCTGTCTTCACCTCCTAGTCACTCACAAAGGCACTAGCAATCTTTACCCAAAATGAGGGCATAATCAACAAATAAACAATGTTCCTGCTTTCATACTAATAGAGTGCTATACCAGGAGGCAATCTACTGCATAATTGAACAGGAAAACTATCTGCCCCTCTATCAACTGTGGGTACCCAATATCAAGCAAAGTACCACAGAGAAACC
The DNA here is from genome assembly GCA_024195265.1 of Dendrophyllia cribrosa. NCBI lineage: Eukaryota > Metazoa > Cnidaria > Anthozoa > Scleractinia > Dendrophylliidae > Dendrophyllia > Dendrophyllia cribrosa. The sequence goes on along the minus strand of JAJLRJ010000011.1, from coordinate 31,388,145 downwards.
ACAGGGCATTAAAACGTGCGGAGACATAGCACCCATCTACTGGAAAAAGACAAATTTCCACACATATCAAAATACAACATGTATATTTTTTTTCCAAAGCTAATACCTGCTGCATTCGCAAGCCAGCTATACGCTGCATGTGCTGTGCAGCCAGCTGGGCCTTGCGCTCCTCCTTGCGCTGAGCCAGAGCAACATACAATGGCTTGGACACCAAAATCCTGCCATTCATCTCAGTAACAGCTTTGGTGGCCTCCTCTGGAGATGAGAAGCACACAAAACCGAATCCTACAAGGATAAAAAGTACATCAAGCAAATCAGACAAACCTCTCCTTATGGGCACCTCAATAATATGGACACCTCTTTTGCTGATGGTTCTCTTGGCTCTAAAGGTACAGTACCAAAATTCATTCAATCCCTACCCCTATAATACAGCCAGCTGTTTAATAGGGACAATTCAGGCTGTCCCTTTGGTTTCCATAAAGGGGGTTTAAATGTATCAATAAACTGCCATTGTGTAAACAACTGTCAAGCAACATGGACATGGCTAAGGAGAACAGTTCCTTAAACCCGGTTTGCAACACGCTGTTTGCATCATATTGCAGTCCAGACCAGTTTTCATGTGAAGGTATGGTACATTTTGTCACATAAAATACATGTAGTTGGGACTGGTATGAACCAGGGAAGCATTTACACAGTGCTCTTGAACTGAAATGATCGCACAATCCTTGCTATTACAGGGTTCGTATTCTTTTCGGATTTTAAAATTCTTAGACTTTCCAAGACCTTTTATGTGCCTTTTCAAATTTTCCACAACCCAGAGTTAAGCTGTTGTTTTCAAAATTCTGTCAAAACAATCATTTTTTAATTTTTCATCTTGCTTTATTATTCCCAAAATGTAAATGTATGCCGCCTTAGTAATTTTGTACCATAAGCATTATTTTCCATGACTTGCACTTAAATTCCACGAATTTCCATGTCTGGAAAATTAGATTATACAATTCCATAACTTTCCAGGTTTTTCCATGACCGTAGGAACCCAGTATTATGGCTGGCAACTACAATGCAGATGACCGGCAAATCCAAGTTTAAACACGAATGAAGGACAGCAACCAGGGTAGGCTATTTTGAGTTTGAGTTACTGGCTATTGTTCTTGTGTACTTGGCAACCTTAAAGCGACAGCCCTGTGCAGAAGGGCTTTTTGTTTGAAGCAACCAGGCCACATTTTAGCTGAGAGTTTGCCATCAAATTACAGCCAAAAAACGGTTACAACACCAGTGCTGGAAATAAGTTCTTGCTTAGAAGGACATGTGTCCTTTCAAACCTCCCTTTTGATCGGACATTTTACAAAATTGGTCTGACTTTTGGTCCTTCATTTTGGATTTTTCCTGAGACACAATCGGTAAGCATACACGACATCCTAGAAGAAGTTTTGCAATGCATTGTAGGGCGATTTCAAATGACACAGCCTTTTCTGAATTTCTCGAATCAAAAGAGCCATTTACAGCAAAATAAATTGACAAACAGCATAAATTCTATGTTTTTGGAATCAAATGCGACGAGCTAACAAGACTTTCAAGGCCAAAGCTAAGTAATTTTTGTGCTCGGTCACCACGACTGAACATAATTTAAAATTGGTCGGATAATGTCCGATGACCAACTGTTATTTCCAGCACTGCAACTCTCTAATGTTACATATCCAAAAGCCTACCTTTGGAGTTGTCCTTGTCATCCATCATAACCTTGGCACTAGTGATTGTCCCATAAGCGCTGAACTCTTCACGCAGACGTGCATCATCAATGGTATCATCCAAGTTCTTCACGTACAGGTTCACACCTTGGTAACGGTTGATGCGCTCAATCTTCCTCTTTTCAAACTGAGACTTTAGGTCCATCTGCCTCTCAGCTTTCTTCTGTGCTCTGGCAGCATACAGCTTTTGACCATTCCACTCTTTTCCAGAGAGCTCTTCAACAGCCTACAACAGTTATATAAATATTTAAGTTATTCATTTTAAAGTGATCAGTGTGGCCAATGCCAAAATTGAAGCCCCAATAAACAAGTGTTGGTTTGAACTGAAACTCTTTGGGCATTATTTTTATTACCATAAACACTGGTGTATAAGCTGCACTTTTTTGCCCGACATTTTTGCTCAAAATCGAGGGTGCGGCTTATCTACGGGAACATCTGCAAAAGGTTATCATAACTTCTGGTGATATAAGTTGACCAGACTTTTTAAGAAAAAATTAAGATTTTATTAGTCTTATTAGAGGTGTAACAGTGCAGCCAGAGCGCCTCCGAGACCAAAAATCAAATTGAACAATCTGCATTGACACGTAACGCATAAACGTAAGTGTTGTGTTTATAATAAATTGCAAAATTTAGCCTCAAATTGTCAATACCTGTGTTAAAAAAGTACTCACTATCTTTGCCAGACATTTCAAAGCTTTTAGCAGTGAAGGAACACCGAAGACAAACAAAAGAAGCCAAGGATCTGTAAACAAGCGACCATCTTGGTTTACCTTAGTAACCAGGCTAAATAAAAACATGTTCTCAAGAAATTTGCACGGTTACCAAGCTTGTTTTGGCCGTAATGAACGGCGGGCAAATGATAGCCTGTTCCAGGCGTTCAGATAGTGGGGAAAGCACGAAACGAGGAAGGCGCAAAAAGCACTTCCCCACTATCTGAACGCCTGGAACAGGCTAGGCTGCGCTGAAAACTGCTAAAACTGTATTTTTTTTTCAAATACACGATGATTCAATGGATAGAAGCACAATCTAGCTCATGTTTTGCAGAGCCAATTCTCTGACTTACATTTTTATTTTAAAAAACTTTTTTCCCCCAAAATTTGAGCTTCAAAATTTGGGGTGCGACTTATCTACAAGTGCGGCTTATACACCGGTGTTAACGGTAACTCTAGTGAAAACACCACTGTAATGAAAGAGAGATAATCTCAACACACACCCACAGTCACCAAAGCTGGAAATAACCATAGGACAATAAATTTCTGCTAAGTTTGGTATTTTGACTAGTGAAAGCTTAACCTGGCCTGACAGACAGACTGGCTACAAGTAGTCCTGCTACAATTAAATTCAGACAAAATACAGTATTTTCTCTCTGTGAAACATGGAATACTTTCCATACTTAGCTTTGTACACCATGCACGTTTCAGTAAACATGAACCATGCAGAACAAAATGGTCCGACCAGACATTGCCCCTGGACTGAAATGATTTGCAGGCTTGGTCTACAACTTATACCCCATTCACACCAGCGATTAAACATGTTAAATGTTGGTTAGTTTTAAAACAGGTTTAGAAAAATATCTCCTAACCTCCCGTAATATTTGGAGGGAAATACTTATTAAAAGCAACTTCATTGACTTTTATTACAATTCCAGGTAGTTTGAGTCATATTCATTTGAAAACATTCAAGATAGAGGCTAAAAACCAAGTAAAAACTAAACTACATTTAAACATGTTTAACTGTTGGTGTGAATGGGGCTTCAGTTTCTGATGATGCACTATTGACCACTAGGACATGTAACAATTTACCAGCATTTTCTAGTTTTGGAAAGTGCCAGGGCAAAATTCAAGTATTTCGAGGACCTGTATGAACTCTGAATGCTGATTTTGTTTACATAGATATACAAATATTGTATACAGTACCTGTTGAGCTTCTTCAGGAGTCTCGTAAGAAACAAATCCAAATCCTCGTGCACGTCCAGTGTCGCTTGTAACCACCTTCAAGCTCAGAACTTTACCAAATTTATCAGCAAGATCTTTAAACCTATCTTCATCCATGTCTTCACCGAAGTTCTTGACATACACATTGGTAAACTTCTTGGGTTGGTTTCCAAGCTTTTCAAGACGTTCTCTGCGAGACATCCATTTGGTAGCATACCTAACAGCAAGTAGATAATCATGTAAAATTAGACCTTTCTATTGTGCAGGGTTCTCACTAAGTTTTAGAGTAGACAGTTAAAATATAATAGTAGGCGGCTTGGCAATCGAGTGCTGAAGGCACGCCAATTTCTAGGGTGTTCTGGGGGTATGCTTCCCAGGAAAATTTGAAAATCTAGAGGCTCAGAATTGCCATTTCATGCATTTTTGGCAAGACATTTTTCATACAGCCCTCAACTGAGGGATTACCTTCGTTGTGAAAACAAATTGATGAGAAACCTTTCTGTTTATTAGTTTTTCGTTCAACTTTCACTGTTCATTCAGGTTTGTTTAACCCATTCACACCTGAGGATTTTTACGTTTTTGAGTGATTTTCTGCATACACACGCCCCATAGGATTTCGTGACTGCATATTTGGAGTTACCATTGAAAGTGCTGCTGTTCTAAAACACTGAAGGCTCGAGTTTACTGGAAACGTCATTGTGACGATCTCATTTTGCTTGCTTGATTTGCAATAAAGGGTCCAATATGAATTATCTACGATTTTTGGTAAGTTCACAGCCATTTTTCATCTTTAGTAGCTGCCTGGTGAGCATCATTAAGCTTGGAGGTAGTTCAGAGTCCACTTCTCAATGAAGCGAGTTAGTTGTTGTACTTCGTTTGCGAATTTGGCTCGTTGCTCGTTGAACTGGAAAAATGGCCGCCTGGAAACGAAGCAGCTTTGGGACTCGACTCTGGATGAATTTCTCGACCTACTGCGGCATATTTTGGAAGTTGCGACCACAGGAGAACACAACAAGCGCGAAATTTCGGCGGTGGGTCGGAGTGGCTGTGGACTTAGTATAAATATGAAATGTGTGCGGAAAGAAACGAACGCTGTCAAAATTCTTGGCCATTTCCCAGCATGCAGTGCGGTGGTGATATTGAAAATTGAGGCAAGGTCAGTATGCATTAGAACGAGAGGCTAGAGCTCGGCCCGAGCAACGAATAAGAGCAAAAAAATTCACTGCTAAGCTAGGACTGGGACTGAATTTTGCTGTGAATGTTGATTTTTGGGTTTGCCATGATGATTTGAATAAAAAAAAATAAAGGCAAAAACGTGATTTTTGTTGTTTTTCTATGACGTTAAAAACGGTAATTTTTGTTATTGTCCAAATTCAAACGCTGATATTCTGCAAAAATCGCTGACTTTTTTGTGTTTATTGGGTATCTCAATTTGAAAGACTTTCTAGTCAATGCTCACAACTGCTAGTTAAGGCAATGTTCGCACGATTGAGAAAGTTACAATTTTTTAAAGCAGTGGAGTCTTGTACGGGCGGTTCAGGTGTCAATGGGTTAACACATATTAAGCCTTTTCACTGAAAAGTAGGCTGCTCAAAATTCGAAGTAGCCGGTTTTTTAGCCGGCTGCCGGCACTTAATGTGAACCCTGATTGTGTATACAAAATGAATTGTACAGTTAACCTGTGTTACACAGTCACCCTTGGGACCCTCGCAAGTGTTCGCTAATAGAGGGGTCCGCTGAATACAGGTTCGTTTTAAAATATGGGAAGAAAATTTAAGGACAAAAGCAGCTGGTGTTCGCGGAATAGAGGGTGTCTACTTAATGAGGTCACTTAATACAGGTTTCACTGCATCGTCTTATAAGACTACAGGAAGACTAGTGTAAATAAATGGTGTTCCATTGTAAAGAAATCAGAGCAACAAGGCAAATACTTTCACTTTCACAATTCAGCACTCCCAGACATGAGTGGCACTTCTGAATATAAAGGGATTCAAAAGCTGACATTATGAGTGCTTGCCCTTCGTAAGAGCAAATCAAGAAATTGTGGTTCATATATCGAACAGTGGAGTTACGCTGTTTGCTCTATATTTTTAGGGCTTTTTATGTTACGCTGGTGTAGGGAAAGGCTACAGATCGCCATGTGTTGTTCAGAATGAGTTGGGCGATTAAAGCGCCGAGAAACTGGTTATTCCTATTTTAATGGATTAACATTATTTCAGGAAATCAATACTCATTTGTATGATTAAATCTCCTTCACCACTTTTCGATATATGGGAACCATACCGGAGACTCTTGGCTAATAATGTTTAAAAAATGCTGGTCTATACAGTAAAGTGACAGAGTAACAGGACAGGTGATTTTGAGGATTCTGACAATATAGTTCAAGTAAAAACCACCTGTAACAGGTTACAGAACTTAAGTAACGAGTCCTCGTAAATAAAACCTACAAAGGTTGGTTTCAATTGGCTTTGTATATGTACATGTAGCAATAAGGAAACAAACTTTTCAAAAGGGCATCGTACTGAAAAGTTATGATTTTCAATGGGGGAGGGGGTTCGTTTCACATTATATTACAGTATCTACCAGTGCATGTGTTCCGGGAGTGGTTAAAAAATCCACACAATAAAATACTTTGTTGTAATAATTTGTGTTTACAAATAGAACTCTTAACTGAGATAAGCTAGACAATTTTTGGTTATTTTTTTATAACGACCAAAGGTGAGTTTTAAAACGCTGGACGTGACAACAGCAAAATACCTTGAATAGCTGTTATGTTTCATTGATAGCGTCATGGGTCATTCGACACGAGAATGAAGAACTTACGTTACTATTTTACAAGATACACGAGTATTTGCTCCTTTTCTTTAACTAAATACAACAAACAAACGTTCAAAACGTTCAAAATCTTAATAATTCTTAGGAAAAAACAAACTTCATCTTACACTTTCTTGTCGTTCAGCAACATGCCGTTGACTTTGTCGATAGCATTCTCGGCAGCTTCTTCGGTGTCGAAGTGAACGAAACCATAACCTTTGGAGTTGCCATCGTCTCCTTGAGCAATCTTGCATGAGAGAATGTTTCCGAAGGCACTGAATGTGTCGTAAAGGGCTTTGTTGTCGATACTTTTGTCTAGATTCTTGATGAAAATGTTGCCCACGCCAGACTTGCGAAGAGATGGATCTCTTTGCGACCACATGATACGACAAGGTCTTCCCTTGATGGGGTCAAAATTCATCGTATCAAGAGCTCTTTCCGCTACAGGGGGAAGAAACGACGAGAAAATACAATTTTAAACGAGTGTTCTTCTAGCTAAGACCTTAAATCGTATTTAGGAAGGATAACACGGCTTCGTTAGTTGGTTTCTTAGCTTACCGGCAGCGGGTTGCTGAAAGTTCACGTAAGCATAGCCCAGCGAACGGCGAGTTACTATATCACGGCAAACTCTGATGGACAGAACAGCGCCAACGGTGCTGAATTTCTCGAACAGCATAGCTTCGGTGACATCAGCTGCTAGATCACCAACGTACAGAGACGCTATGGGATAGTTTGGTGCACCTGGAGCGGGATTCATCTTCAAATTTCTTTGGGTTCACTTTGTACTTGTGGTGACTGTTTCTTCAAGTTGGTTTCGTTTGGAATTTTTTTTTAGTAGATTTTGTAATTTTTTTGGCGATTTTCTCGGATTTTAAACTTTTTTTCGACCTTTTTTCTACGTTTTACAAATTTTTTTGGCGGCTTTTAGCGTCGCTAAAGCAAAAGAACGCTAAAAAACCGTTGAATTCTTAGAATAAACCTACACCGGCAACGATTTCTCGAAGGTGAGAGGAAGTCTTGCGCCACGAGTTTCTTTATGTATCCGCGGGGGCTCCCTCTGAGATTTGCAGGGCTGTAATCTGATTGGGTAAAATCAAGCCAAATTTACTTCCGGTTGCGTCACCCCTTCGCACGTGCACTCACGCGCACTGCAAGGAGGGCACTTTCACGACAAAAGAAGTAATTATTTCCGGTTTAAAACTGGAAAGAAACTTCTTACTTCCCATTTTTATTAGAAGACTGTTCAGTTTACTTAATAAGGATTTATTACGCGACATCTGATCAGTAAGAAATTACTTCTTTTTTTTTTCTATAAAAGGTTTTTAACATTGTTTGCTTCAAACATGAAATAATGGTACAACATTCAAAATCAAACAAGGTTTAGTTTAGTTTAGAAAGTAATATTTGGCAACCAAAAAAATATATTCTGAAAGTTCAATAAATATTGTTGGGGTCAGAATTTGGACTGTACACACTGGCTGTATTTATCTTATTAATTTTATGTAAAATATGAAAAATCATTAGTATTTTGGAGACAAATGGCACTTATTTCCAGGATTGCAGATAATTAGATGCATGACAAATTTTGATATCCAACACGAAGTGTTAACTTTTTTTTTTTTTGAAATGTAAGGTAAGCATTAGTGTTAGTGTTGTTTTTGGGTTAGGGTAAACGCACCTGTTTATCTTTACTTAAAGAGCAGAATTTAGGGGACACTTCGTGACATTTATTGTCTGAATTTTTGAAAACAAGTGATGTTGAAGTTGAGTTGAAAAGCAAGAGGACACTTGGTGATGCTTATTAAATTTGCCATGCATCTAATTATCTGCAATCCTGGACATAACTTGCAGGGGGGGGGGGGGGCATCCAAACTTTGATTTAGAAAACATTCCCTCCCCCCCCCCCCCCCTAAGTCGATCCTGTCAATGCAAGAATTTCTGTGTCAAACAAGCAGTAAAAAAAGAAAACCACAGGTCCAATGTGGGGGGGGGATCTGGACCCCCCGGACCCTCCCCTTAGTTACAACCTAAGGGACTCTGAGGATAAACTTAATGTTCCATTGCCGCGCACAAACTATTATAAAAATAGTTTCAGTTATAGTGGCGCCATGCTCTGGAACAGCCTTTCTCATAATGTAAGGAAAGCTGAGTCCCTTGGGCAATTTAAACGACTTCTCAAAGAGGAACTATAAGGCACGGCATTCGTGGAAAGCAGCTTTTTATTATTTATTAAATTCTTCATATATAGATATTTTTTAATATTAGTTTATTGCTTTGTGTTAGTATTATAATGATTTTTAGCTGACGAATTTTTACCGTGTTTAAATAAAGATTATCTATCTATCTATCTATCTACCCCCTGGATCCGCCACTGCTTGAAAGAAGAACAAATTATGGTCTGTTGTAGCCCATTTTGGAAACAAAAAGGTGAAAACTTGAAAAAAGTTCAAAAGGCTAACTTTTTACAATTTGTAATCCATTCAGACCAAGTATGTCTACCACTTGAGACACTCATTGAGAGTTTTAGTGTACTAGGGTGATAAAATCACAAAACTGAACCAACATTTCATGGTTTCTGTTAATAAATGTGTCATTCCAGAAAATATCCATACCCTATAAAGCTGCTAAAAATCTTCCACATAATAAATCCGACAATCAGGATTACCCAGAAAACTAAGCCAATCATAAAGATGATGTCGGATGGTCCAGCCACCGCTTTTGCCAAAGCCGGGACTTTTTTTGGTTTGGACACCACCCCCCCCCCCCCCCCACCCCACCCACCACACCCACCCCCCCCCCCCCCCCCCCCCCCCCCACTCCCCCCTCTGGAATTTCCAATTTGGCTTCATATTTTCCTTTCAAAACCTTGGCTTTTGAGAACCCCTTATATCCCTCAGTATTTTCAATCATGGATATTTTCTAGAACCACACAATACAAAAACCTTTTATATAAATTTTGAAATGACCCAAGATCCGGCTCAAGTTTTCTTTCCCTTGATAAACCATTCCCTCAGGAAATGCAAATAAGAACACTTCTAAAATTGAAAAACTAAAGGTTTGCTGAAGAACTTCAGTAAGAATATAAAAATTATAGTTGTCTGATGTTTTGATGTTTCTAATATCATTTTCGAGGCGAAGAGTGAAAATATTGAGGTGGCATAAGAATACAAATTCATATAACACGCACACAAAAAAATGTCAACTATGTTTTCACTCATTTATATTTTTATACCACCTCGATATTTTCACTCTGCCTTGAAAATGTTAGAAACATCGAAACGTCGGACAACTATAATTTTTATATTTTTACTTCTAAAATTGGACCTGATTATAAGTTAAGAGTTCTTCTTTCTTGCAGATTGGTTGTACCTTTTCCCCTGAATGACAACATTCAACAATGACATGCATCAAAACATTGACTAGCACTTATTATTACATTTCTCCTTAGCTTCCGTCAGTCGAAAAAAAAATATGTTAAGCGATTCCCACCAGACTATACAGCAAAGGATTATTCTTGTGATTAAAACATTTATAAAAACTATAAACAAAACAAATTTTCCTTTAGAAGCATCACAATAATATTATTGTTGGTTCTCATTTTTTAATTTTTCTTCCAGTTCTTTCCATGGATCTTCAACCATTGAATGTTTGTAGTAAGCTTCAATTCCCAATGAATCTTGACCTCTGTGGCCTCCTCTACCCTGTTTGTTGAAAAGAGTAACAAAAAATAACATAATATGTTTATAAATTACATTCAGGGCTCCAAAAAAGTCCTGTCTGCTTGTGTCAGGCAAGCATAACTTTCTTCACTCAATTGCCCATTGGGCAAGGATACAGACAAGCCGCCTGTGAGCTAAGCTTAAGTAATAATTTAGTAAAACTTGTCCAGGCAAGTAAAACATAAGACTTCGTTGCTTAAAGTTTAGATTTTTTTCCAGTCCAGTATATCCCTAACGAAGTCCAATACCGGTACATAACAAAAATATACAGTGATATCCTGATAATTGGATCTAAAAAGTGCAGTGGCCGTGTGGCAGTTGGTTGGCAATTGTTGAAATCAAAATGCTAAAATTGCCCTTTGCCTTTCTTCAGTGGATATCTGTTCATAAATCTTTAAGTAGTAGATAAAATATGAGCGCGAGATCTGTATGGGCATTTACAATGGCAAGCCGAAGGCGAGCCATTGTAAACGCCCATACAGATTGGACGGGAACATTTTATCGTACTTGTGAAATGAAACAATAAGTAGAGATCTGTATGAAAAGTTAATGAATACTAATTAGCTGAGCAGGTGTTGTATCAAAAGTTAATTCTACTGTTTAATAATTCATCAACTCAGTTGATTTGTATTAGTGTTTACAAAGGTATACATGTGACTCAAATACTGCCTATTTATTGGTCATAACAGTTGTTTATTATTAATGAATTTTACAATTTAATTTTTCATATGCAATGACATCTGAATAACTGGAACTTCCTTGCTCTACCATGTTGCAAGTTTGCAATTTCACTGAATTTCCATTTCGCTTTCCAAATTCTAGTTGAGTTCTCAGTTTAAAAAAATACCGTTGAAATCTCCTACCTTTTTGACATATAAACACTGTTGCATCAAAATTTGCACAAAAGAAATAGAAGTTAGGCACTGGTACCCGGGTCACCTTCCCTCCATGTAAACAGGCCCTAAGACCCCCAGATTTATTAGTCGGCGGCACCTATAATGTCAACCAGTTGATCGCACTGTAACTAGAATGGAAGAATGATATTTTCCAGTGAGACTTTTTCGCAATTAGGGGCCACTTTCGAGCCTACCGAAAGACTGAATTCAACATGTCCCGTTCACGCCACTACCCTGATTGGCATGACCTGAATGTGGGACGCCTCAACTGGAAACTGAGTATTTGTTTAGAAAATTAAAGTAGGGAGTAGGGGGGGGGGGGGGGGATTGTTGGGTGGTAGTTCTCGAGTGGTCTATCTACAGACGTTTCTTCTTTTTTTTTTTTTTCGAAGATCACCACCTCGTCCACCCGAAGTAAATGAAGCATAATTATTCACAAAATGACAGTTATTTCAACGACCTTAATGATTGCAATAATTTTCTAACAAATACTCAGTCTCCGGTTGAGGCGTCACACATTCAGGTCACGCCAATCGGGGTCACAGCATGAAACAGACATGTTGAATTTCTTTCGGTCGGCTTGAAAGTGGCCCCTAATTGCGAAAAAGTCTCACCGGAAAATATTATTCTTCCATTCTAGTTACAGTGCGATCAACTGGTTGACATTATAGGCGCCGCCGACTAATAAATCTGGGGGTCTTAGTTTTTGTGCTTACAAAAACTAAGACTGTGGGTCTTAGTTTTCGTAATCACGAAAGAGTAAATTTACCCGTAAGAGTAAATTTACCCGTAAATATAACTTTACATTCAAAGAAACGGACCGGACGGATGATATGGAATATAATATGAGTTTATACATATGCATTGTAATCTTAAGACCAAATGAAAGATAACGTAACCGATGCAAATGAAAGTATGATATGGTTTGCTAGTTTCAGATTCATTGTAAAAATTGTTATTCTGAGCTTTATTGCTTTCATTAAATCATTGTAGTTTCAGTGCGATCAACTGGTTGACATTATAGGCGCCGCCGACTAATAAATCTGGGGGTCGTGATCACGAAAACTAAGATGGGTCTTAGGTCTTAGTTTTCGAGGGTCTTAGTTTTCGTAACACCCCATGCAAAAGTACTGCTGAAGAGGTTTCACGTGAATGGTCACACCATAGGATTTTATCAACAGATTCAAAAGTTAGAACAAATGGTACCATGCAAAAGTACTGCTGATGAGGTTTCATTTGAATGGTCACACCATAGGATTTCATCAACAGACTCAAAAGTTAGAACAAATGGTACCATGCAAAAGTACTGCTGATGAGGTTTCATTTGAATGGTCACACCATGGGATTTCGTCCACAGGCTCAAAAGTTATGCGCCGATCAATTCGAAACATCAACATCCCCCCCCCGGGCAATGCCCCGGGCATTTGAACTTTTGAAGATCGACTTGTTCAAATTCCCGCCCCGTTGGGCCAAAATTGCATTCAAATACCCCACCCTAGCACTGGTTTTGACTGTCAAATGCCCCTCCTAACGATAAAATGTTTTTAGTGAGATTAAAAAATACACTTTGCATTCACTTTTTCTGATTTATTCTAGCTATTGTTTTCCTCGAGAATATACTCAACTGAACCGCGTATACTTTGCAACTGATATTTCACGGCACTCCTGTGGCACTCCTGTGGCACTCCTGTGGCACTCCTGTGGTTGTCTTGGGGATTTACTTTTCGATATTTTTTTAATTGAGTAATTTCTCGTGTGATCAACAAATATTGCAAAAATATTTAGCAACACGGTTGATTCATTTTTGGAAGCGTTAATTTCCACAAGGTGAAAATTTATTATTCTAAACGCGTTTTATATCAACTGACAAAAAATGTTTCCTTAAAGAATTTTCTGTTTGAGAGAGTTCATTTTGCAGTGTTTTTTCTTTCAATCAATGGCCGTTTAAGATCTGCATACATTTAATAGACTGGCACAGGACTGGCAATGCAGTCAGCCATCTTGACTTCGAAATCTAAAACGCGTTGAATAGCAGTTGAATTTAACTTTTCATACAAACCTTCAAAAACACTGTAAAGCTTTGTCAGCCCATTTTACTAAATCCTGTGAACAGGCTTCTTTTGGGGGAATTGGGTTAGGTTAAAATCGGCGAGCGAAGCGAGGACTGGGGAAGAGGGAAGGGGCGGTGAAGCCTGTGGACTCACCTTTGATGCCGCCGTTCCGCCCCCTAGTAATTATCCTGCTTTTTTATTGTCAACAAGTTAATTAATAGGCTAAACACGACTCCCACTCTTCGCAAAAAAGTATTTAGAAAGCCTAAAGTATAAAGCTTTCCCAGTAAGACTTCAGAGAGAATTGCGCCTTAAGATCACAGTTTAATATGAATTTGTTCTCTTCGATAATATTGACCTTTTGATCTCGGCGGATTGTAGTGTTTCCGGCCACGCGGTAATAGGCATCTTAGATCCGAGTCTCAAAAAGCCGAAGTCTATAATTCCACTGCAATGAAATCATGAATTATTTCTGAGTCAATAGTTTTTAGCTCCTTAGTAAGTTCTGCAGTTGAGTGGTGTGTCTCAATGGAACTAGGATAAACCCCCGTTGATTTGGCATCCAACAGATAATCTGCAGCATGGTTGCTGTTTTGTAAATCCAGTCGGCAAAATTAAAAAAAAAAATCCTGCTTTTTTGCCACAGACTTTTATAGACACAGCTTTTGCTCTTATTAAAGTCTCGGTATATGCGAAAAATTTCGCAACGAATCGCTCAAAGCTTTCTCAAAATCGAGATCTGAAAATTGCATGCGAAGAGTCGCCTTGTTTGTTTATCATTTGAGCCAGCAAATGGAATAATTATGCAAATATAGGGCGCCAGGCATTTGAGATGTCAACATGTGTCGTCAATCACCGCATACCTGTCAACAATAAGTGATCTGACCAATCAGCTCATGATACCAGACTCTGGTATCATGGAACGGCGGCATCAAAGGCGAGTCCACAGGCTTCGCCGCCCCTTCCCTCTTCCCTAGTCCGCGCTTGGCTCGCTTCGCTCGCCAATTTTAACATAACCCAATTCCCTGAAAAGAAGCCTGTTCACAGGCTAATTTTACTAGCCATTCACTAACAAAAACGATAGTTTCCCCTTTAAATTGCTCCATGTTGAATCTGAACTGCTACCACGTGTGTTTGATAGGCGCCGGCCAAAAAAATATATTTTGAACACTTCCGGTTCAAATTCCCCACCCCACCCAGGCAAAGTCAAATTCCCCACCCCTGGGATGGCCTTTCACATCAAATTCCCGACTCCCCGGGCACAGAAAATGTTCAAATACCCGGGGCTTGCCCGGGGGGGGGGGGGGGGGGGGGGGGGGGGGGATGTTGATGTTTCGAATTGATCGGCGCATTAGAACAAATGGTACCATGCAAAAGTACTGCTGAAGAGGTTTCATTTGAATGGTCACACCATAGGATTTCATCAACAGACTCAAAAGTTAGAACAAATGGTACCATGCAAAAGTACTGCTGAAGAGGTTTCATTTGAATGGTCACACCATAGCATTTCGTCCACAGGCTCAAAAGTTAGAACTGCATGTACACTACATGTCTGCATATTAAATTAACTCTGGGAGTGAATTTACCCTGTTTCTATGTTGATCATGGAATCCAGTGGGTCGAAAACCTTGTCTTGCTCCAGGTGACTGCCATGCTCTAGGCTGGAACCCTGTCCCCGGCCCTTGTGGGCGAGTGTCCATACCAAAAGGCCCCTGTGTTTGTGAGTAGGAATGTCTTGGACAAAATCCCCCGCGGAACTGTGATGGGTAAACATTGTGTTGCGGGGGTGGAAATCGTGGGCTCTCAAATCGTGGTCTGAAATTCGGAGAAAGAGGTCGCGATCTGCCTTGAAAAGGCGACGAATTTGGGCGCCGAGGACCACCATACATCTTCAATAAACTTCAAATGTTTGCTTTAACTTTCTCAAAGTCGTTCGATCACTTCTTCCGCCATGTTGAAGCTTGGTAACCGTGTTCTCCTAAACCTCATTCCCAGGGTCTTCTCGATATCTACGTAGCTTTCGAAGCGTAGCCTGAGCCTGAATCATAATGCAAGGCGCAGAGGAGTACAATGATAGAGATTTTCCATGGGCATAGGTATCTTCAGCTTTTGCCTATTCATTTTTTTTTTTCTTATTCATACCACTCTTTGATTTGCACAGTTTACTTGACGCCAATCAGCGACTATAGAACTTTGCTCGGGGATATTGTGTACTGCATGCTAACAGCTTTAAATAGTTGTCATTTTCAACCTTTTACTCAGTCAGAGGTTAAGGTGGTTTTGCATCGGTTTGAAGAATATGTTTCCAGTTTTCTTTTCTCCGAGTTAGGCCCAAATCGCACTTGCGAACAACTTTTGAATTGTCCGCGACAATTTAGACAGAAATTGGCCGTTTTTATACTAGAGACGCATTATCCGTCCAGACGAATAATGCGTCTGTTATGTTATGCGTCTAGTGTAAAGACGGGACGAACAACTAGAGACGCACTATCCGTCTGGACGAACTTGGGCAAACATTTGTAGTTCGTCTGGTTATGCGTCTCTAGTATAAAGACGGGCACAAGACGCACTATCCGTCTAGACGAACTATCTTTCCAAATGCGTCTTGAACGACGCACTAAGAAAGGTAGTTCGTGTAGACGGATAATGCGTCTTGTGCCCGTCTTTATACTAGAGACGAATAACCAGACGAACTACAAATGTTTGCCCAAGTTCGTCCAGACGGATAATGCGTCTCTAGTATAAAAACGGCCAATTGGTATACAAAATTGTCCGAGACAACTTGTCAATTTCGGAGCTAAAATTTGCAAGACAATACGAAAATTGCACATTACGGTATGGAAACAATTTTAAAGGTGTGGAGCACTTCGACTTTCAATCTGAGCATCAAGCCTTTTCAAAGCGCACGTGGCTTTAAATCTTATTAGTATGTATTTTATGCAGTATGAAACTGGCTTGTCATTGAACACCGCTAAGGAAGAACATGATTCGATTAAAAAATAACGCAAAGTATTTTTTTATTTCTAAGCCTTTTCAAGGGTTTTTCTACTTTTAGTGATTAAATTGTTTTTGCACATTGCGATTTGCCGTGATAAATTTGAATAAAAAGAAACGTGCTGCATATTGATTTGTTTTTCTCAAGGAAGAGCACAATGGTTAATCAAGAAGGCGTTGTTATCTGGATTCGCGGGTGCGTTGGAATGTATCGGACAAGCGTGTTGTCCTGCCAGGAGGCAGGACTTCGGCTCCTTTGAAAATTCGGCTGTTTTGTCGAAACTTTTTCGACTTGGCAAAAGTAGGTCGCACTTGTCTTTGCGGTGATTTTCCGTTATAATGACGAACGAATTGCACGTGCAACGTGGACCAATCAGCGGGCGGCGGTGTTTTTAAAGTTTTATTTGTCTGCCCAGTTCGTTTCTCTGAAAAGTGTAGGTCGCACTTGTCTTTGCCAAGTCAGACACTTAAATAAATTGAAATTCGATAAAAATGTACAAAATTGTCGAAAGTGGGGCCTTAGCTACAACGTTAAGTAAACGTAAATGCATAGACCCTTTTAATAAATACCAGAATGCTGCATATTCCGTTATCGATGTCAAATGTATTCTTTTGAATTGTAAAGAAATTCAAAAGAATATGTTTGACGTCATTAGCGGAAAATGATGCATCGTGGCATTTATTAAAAATGTCTATAGTGCGTTTTTCAACAGTCTTCCCTTGTGTGGGCTAGGTTTGCGATGTGCTTACGCAGACATACATTGTAAGAGTTATATTTTGACAGCGAATAAAATAGCTGGATGGCTAGTCGACTCCCTCCAATTGTCTATAGTGTTTACAAGGGAAATGTTGTCTATTCGGCTGAGTGCAGTGATAGAGAATGGAATTTCATTTGACCGAAATTCCGGCTAATATCACCGTGCAAATCAATAGATGGTTCTCACTCACGTGACCTTCAGTCCTGTGGGACTCAAATGACAAGGGCCATGGCGGCCATGTTGGTGCACATAACAAAAGAAGTTCATTAAAAATTATTTCGTAGGTGTAGCACCAACATGGCCGCCGTGACGTAACGTGAAAACCACCTATAGACCATTTCCGAGTTGTCTTTAGCCTCTCTATCAAAGCGAGGCTAGGTGCTAAACCTTTCATATGAAAATGAGTTTTCATTCACATGGAAATAAGTTTTATTTGCATGTGAATGAAAACTCATTTTCATATGAAAGGGTTCGCACCTAGCCTCGCTTTGATAGAGAGGCTAAAGACAACTCGAGCTCGGAAATGGCCTTTTGATTTCATAATAAAAACCGGAGAAGGGGAGGGAGGGGCAGTGTACACAGGCTATCTTGTTGGAGCAGGAGGATGATTTTAAGCCGCCTATTGAATTGACTGTATTACGTATTGAGAATGAATTTAGATTCGAGGTTTGGAGAGAAATAAAATGAAATAAAAAATGAACATCAAGAGAAGATAGCATACGATGTTTCATTTTAACCCTTTATTTTATTCCTTCACACTTTTAACGCTGTGTTTAACAGCTGCATGAAACCGATATGATACCGCAATACCCAACACCAAGTATTGTAGTTGATAAATGATATTCATTTTAACCAGCATACCAAAAATCGAAAACTTCATGACGCTCATACATTGCATCACTGATGTACGATGTGATTATAAGTTCTCGGTATAAATTCCACATTTAGGAGATGAACCATCCGGAAATCATCGTGGAATCACCAGATTCCACTCCTTCAAAATAGTCGTCTAATAACCTTTAAATTAAAGTACAGTTCACCACCTAATTACTTCACGAAGCTCAGCACAATTACTACATTGGTGCCAAGTTTCTTATGATGGTTAATAATAAACCCAAAATCCCAACAAAGATAAACAAGAAAGATCATGAAGCCCATACATTGCATCATGATGTGGTTATAAATTCCCAGCAAAATCATTTAGTTGATAAATTCAAGTTTAGCAATTAACTTTCAGAGAAATTAAAGACTATTCACCACGATTACGTTACGGAACTCAACACAATTACTACGTCGCCGGTGCCAAGTTTCTTATGATATAGATACCCGCAAATCCCAACACTGAACTAAAAAAAAAAAGAAAGAAAAATCATGGAGCCCTTACATTGCATTATAATGTGATTAAAAAATTCCCAACGTAAATCCCATAGTTTAGTCGATAAATTCAAGCTAACCAAAATTACCTTTAAATTGAAGACTATTCAACACAGAAGTCAGCACAATTACTACCGTTACTGCTAAGTCTTATGATGGTTTATAAAAAAGATACCCGCCATCCCAACAAAAATAAGACAAGAAAATCACGAAGCTCTTGCGGCATCATGGTGTGACTACAAAGCTACTGTTATAGGAATTGATTCAAAATCAATACAAAATTGGTAGACCATCTCTAGGTTAATAAACTACATCCCCTATTTAGCTAAGATTTTTTTGTCCCAAAACCTGGTGGGGGGGGGGGGGGGGGGGGAGGATCATCACGTTATGAATGTTGAAATTTAGCACGGGCACTTCCCCTCCCTTACTCCCCTCAAGGGTTCAATGGAAGACTGTTTACGGTGCCAAACTAATATACGTAAACTGGTCTATAGTGGCTATTCTAATAGTAAGATCAAAATGAAAATAATAAACATGCCCAATTGTAAGTGAAACTGATAGACAACTCTCACTAAAAAAACGGAATCCCGAAAAGGTAACAAAGCCCATATATTGCATCACTGATATGTAATAATAAAGTTTCTTTAAGAGATATAACCCCTGTCCATCTTAACATTACACTTAAAAAGGTGACGCCCAATAACACCGATTGTTTTACGATCAACGCAGTTACTTAAATACACGACATTTCTTTCGATGGGATATAAGAAAGATGAGATATAATAAAGAAACCTTTTTAGCGAGCTTAAAGGTTTAGTAACAACTGCTTGTTTAAGTCTAATTTATCGCTTGTTGGTCGCCATAAAGAAAGCATCGATTGTAGGAGATGGGATGCACTGTGATTGCACGATTACAAAAACTTCAACTTAGCAAGAATACATGAGCCGAGCTAGCCAGACTCTTCTAATCGGCCCCTAACTTAAGTTAAGAAAAAACTTAGTCTTTGACGTCATACATTCACCTGTTGATGAGAAGAGAAAGCCTGGGTACTAA
This sequence comes from Dendrophyllia cribrosa, assembly GCA_024195265.1. NCBI lineage: Eukaryota > Metazoa > Cnidaria > Anthozoa > Scleractinia > Dendrophylliidae > Dendrophyllia > Dendrophyllia cribrosa. The sequence continues at coordinate 31,368,804 of JAJLRJ010000011.1, read as the reverse complement.
TATAAGCTGATTGAAATTTTTTTTTTTGCTAAATGTCAATTGAAATACATGAGCCGAGCTAGCCCGACTCTTGTAATCGGCCCCTAACTTACGTTGAGAAACAAAATCAGTATTTGACGTCATACATTCACCTGTTGATTAGAAAAGAAAGTCTGGGTACTAAGTATAAGCTGATTGAAAAATTTTTTTTGCTAAATGTCAATTGAAAAGCCAAACATCTTTTGAAACAAAACCTGAACTACATGCGCTCAACAGAATGCTTATACAGTTTCACCTCAGTCATGCTAATCACGTGACGAGCTCTTCTTTGACACGCTATTCTTTGCAATCAAGTTAATCCCACTTCTAAGTTAAGAGGCATTTGAGCCTAACAGGGACCAGTTTGGAATTCAGATTATGCTATAAGTCAGCTAAAACGTTAATTACTGATTAAAACAATCTGCTGCATGCCCTAATTTTACTTCTTTTTTTTTTCATTTATATTATTATTAAAACTACTGTTATGTTTTGTGTTTTCGCTTGCCGTGTAAGCTAGGATAAGCTAAGACTAAATTCTAGATGGCGCCGTTTCTTTGGTTGTTTCATAAAAGGTTTCTACCTCGTCAGGTGTAAAGTAGAAGTTACTTCCTCCTGCCAGGAATGTTTTGGTGAAGGTGCTGCCATGGCTGTGTCCGCTCGGTGGACTGTAAACTGCGCCAAGGTTTGTGAAAGAATTACTGTTGGATGATGCTTGGTCGGATACTCGGATGTCATTTCCTCCGAATAAGGGTCCATACGATGAACCACTGTATATGGAAGACCTCAGGTTTCTATACTGAGGCAGTTTGACAGGTGCCCACCCTGGTTTGTTCACCAATGAGAACAAAAACGCTTTGGAATCGTATTGCCACCCAGAACTGGAATCTGTTGGGAAAACAGGAAATGAAAATCATGTGACATTTTCCAAATTCTCAGTTACAATACGAATTCAGCCGTCATGTACACTTTGTATGGGATGCGAGGTTAGATACTTACTAACTTATTGTATAGTTACAACTTTAAAGGATTTTTAATTCAGTGACTCTATCTAAAAAAAATAATTATAGAAAATTTTAAAATTTTTAAAATTATATAAAGGCGAAAATATGAAAAGAGAGTTAAATTTGTTTTGAATGGGTGTAATTTTTTAAAAATTCAAATCCTTTTAGATCTACTCACCAAAGACCATAAAATGTGCAGAGCTGAATTTGTCACAAAAATCACATAAAGTCCATCTCTCTATCTTGCACTACTCGTTTGGTACAATACAATACAATACAATATCCTTTATTAGTTTTCCTAAATGGGATCTTCAATCAATCAATCAATCAATCAATCAAACAAACTTTATTTAAAAAAACAGGGTATACGTATACGTAGCCCATGAATGGGGTTAGTTTCTAGAGAAACGGAGGTGCTACGTCGGTGGGGGAATGAAAACCTAAATATACGAGGCCCATTCAGCCGAAGCTGGTATCCAGAGGGGTCCTGTATAATAAATAAATCTATAGAAATATACAATATCTAAACATACAAATATAACAATATAAATGAAACAAGTGAAGAAACAAATACAAATTTGAACATCACAAAATTTAAAAATCATAATTTCTAATATTGGTCTTGAAAGATGACAACGAAGTTAGTTCTTTGATTTTTGGCGGGAGGGAATTGAATAACAGTGTTCCAGAGTATAAGGTACATTTCCCAAGGCTTAGCTTAGGTTTGAATTGGGAAGATGGATGTCATTTATTCTTCTAGTGTTGTACTTGTGAGAAATGCTGCTGTTCTTCCAAACTCCTAGTCTCCCTGGTGGGGGATGTATAAAATATATCAAGATGCTATGTACTTATTGACTAAGTTAGGTCGGGAAGGATGGGAAAATATTTGGCTCGAAGTCATGGCGTAAATTTTGACACGCGATTCCGTACGCTTTTGTAGTAGGGTCGTACGTCTTTTTCCGGCCCCGCTCGCGCAAATGCGTATGGCCCTCATAAAGGGGACTTTCACCAATGGTTTTGTAAAGAAAAGTCTCGCAGAGCCGTTCGGGCATATGATAAACACCTTTATCAATGACTTACATTACATGAATCATAGTTAATGCATGAATACATATTAATTAAGAAGTTATGAATGTTGAAAGTTAGCGCGGGCACTTTGTGCCACCCAGGCAAAATAGGGTTAATTTGTGAGAATAAATTACCATCTAACTAACATAAACGCCTCATACCCTGATAAAAGGCAATTAATCTATTTTGGAAACCAATACGTCAGCTTAGCTTGAAGCGAATCTCCCCGAAGTTTGTAAATTCAATATAGGTACAAAGGTTCGAAGTTGTTTTACCTGTTAAAGTTCCAATATTTAGACATAATTATGCAATAGGATTAAGTCAGTTAAAATCTCAATGTCAGTTAAAATCTCAAGTTAAAATCTCAAGTTAAAATCTCAAGTTAAAATCTCAATTTAAAATCTCAAGTTAAAATCTCAAGTTAAAATCTCAAGTCAGTTAAAATCTCAATGTCAGTTAAAATCTCAAGTTGGACGACTGTTATTCGTTTTTTGGTGCTATTTTTGTGATATTTGACATTCCTGTTTTTACCATATTAGTACATAGCACTACACAGTTACCCTTTTATTCTATTTTATTAAAATCTCAATAAACTACTAGAAAACTTACCTCGTAATTCTATAAGCATTATATCGAACAAGAGGAAGAGTGTTTCATCATGATATCTAAACACCGAGAAGTACGAGGCGCAGCCGAGCTTTTTTAACCCACTTCGAGGTGTTTGCATATCCGATGAGATACTCTTTCGATTGTTTGATATAGCTTCCCAAAACCATTGATAATTCTTGGAGAAATTCAAAGAAAGATTAAAAAAACTTCCTTCGCGGTCAGTATTTCTTTGTTTTCTCTTCAAGAATAATGAATGAATGAGTTATGTAACCATTCAGTTATAAATACAAACTGGTAAGTATTTATAAAATGACCTTTATGCAAATAATATAACTAACCCCATGATAGGCTGGTGTATCCTCCAAATATATATTTTCCGCCGACTCTTATTATTGTCACAGTTGCACCCTTGCCGTCACATTTAGCATGAAACGTTCTAGAAGCCCATCCGTCCACGGACGCTCGCCAGCAGCGCTTCCAGGCAGAATTAACGCTTTGTTTCACGGGAGACAACCAATTGTTTAAGTTAGTCAAGTGGTTTTTGTTCTTTCCAACAATGACAGAGCCTGCTAAGCCTGGAGAAAATTCGACCACAAGTTAATGTCAGATTATCATACTTTGGAGAGAGGTAATTCAGTTAGAACAGTTCAACTACATTTAAACCGGCGAAGCTAATATTTTCACTAGTGAAAGTATTGCTGGTTTTCACCGTCACGCCGTCAAAAAATAAATCCAAAACCATCCGATGAAAAAAGCTGATAAATTCACATGTTATAAAATGTTAATAAATAAACAATATATCCAAATTTCAGGTCTGTGCGATTTACCGTTCCTGAGTTATACGCCGAAACATTTTACGCAAATTTATAGAGCTTAGTATGGAGACGCCATGTTGGTGCCCAGTCATATGGGCACCAACATGGCGGCTGTAAAACGGGGAAAACATCTGGCACTCACTTTTACTATAAAGGGGATTGGCCTTTCTTTACGAAGCTAGTATATATTTCCATAAACATCTCTCTCAATACTTAAACTGTTTAAACGGCAAAAAATTTCCAGAAAAGACCTTTTTTCGAGCTTGACAACTTTGTCACGCCGCCATCTTGATGTCACGTAGGGCGGAAATCTCGAAAGTTCAACATGATGTATTTTCATCACAAATGAAGTTATCTAGCTGGAAATTTGTGAACAGATACGCTTTAAGGATGTCTTTCATGTGGTGACAATCAAAGTTAAGCAGGCTAAGCGATTTTTGATTTCAGAATTTAATGACGTCACGTGAAAACCAAGAATATATTTAAGAATATCCAGGCCTTTATGAGTATTTTTATTGCCATAACGCAAATTAAATGCATAATAAAAAAACACTGGAACATAATGGCATAAACATATAAAGACATAAGGAAAAAGACGGACATTTTCTTTGTGTCGATATGTCAGGTCGCTAGTGCTTTAGGCGGGCCAGCCCGGCTATGTGCGCCAGTATAGAATATCACTTTAGAACAAACTTCCCCGCCGTCAATTTGTACATTTTTGTCCCAAATGACAAAAAACAACAGCAGACTTATAGATGAAAAAGCACGAAAAAAAAAAATAGAACAATGCATCTAGTGAAAAATAGTTATTCAAAGCATTCTATGTTATGGAGTTATGGAGTGATTTTCGAAACAACGTCTTCCCGCCAAATTTATCTCGCGCCGGGCCGGCTTGTTGCAGAAAAATTCATACCTTCATTGTCAGTACATTCAAAGCCATCTCCGATCAATCCTTGGTTGCAGGTGCAATTAAAAGAACCTCGATCATTGACACAAGTGGCATCCCGATGACAGAAGTTTCTCTGCACGTCGCACTCATTTACATCTGGTGGAAAATAAATGAATTGATGGTGGTACAAAATGTTTTATATATAAAGGACTAGAAACAGGTTTAGTTCGTGCATAATGTGGAAAATTGTTATCCTTTGTTACCTTTTCTTTTCTTCATCTACTCGACTTTCATAATCTCTGGCACGAGTTTAGTATGCATTTAACCCGCGGACGTACAAGTGGGAATGGGCGGTGGCAGAAAAGATGGATTCCATCCTCCTTTATTGAGGTTTTTCTCCAACATTTTTCAATAACATTTATTGTTAGCAAATGGCGTTGAGACACATTTTTGTATCGTTTGGTGACAATCTTTTTTTTTATTAATTATTAAGAAAATAGCTTATTACAAATACTACTTAATTACAGGAAAAAAGGAAAAAAAGCTACAATCTTAGTATTTAAGGAGCAGACACACGTGAAAAAAGAAGAAGAAGAAGAAGAAGAAGAAGAAGAAAATTACGAAAGATTTCCATTCAGTGTATGTACAATAAAACCTTGTAAGGTGACAATCGGTTGCTATGGTAACGAGATACGTCATAAGCAGCATGAGGTGAAGCCATTTTTTTAAATTAAACTACGTGTTTTTTTTTTTTACCTTTTTCGGTAAAAAAATACAAAGCGCTACCAAAAGGAGCAAAATGTTTAATTGTAACATATGTTACAATTCTAGCAAAGTTATTTGCAATTTCCGATAAATTTTAATTTTCAGCAAAATCCAAGATCGTGACCATGTTGGCCGCCATTTTGGATGACGTTGCTTCTAGGACTTGTTGTTCACTCTCTCTGTTTTAAAGCTTTTTATTTATACTTTACCTTTCTTACAAGTATATTGATGACAGTCACCGCATTTCACGTCATTCCATTCGTAATTGCGTTCAACACCAAGTGTATGCACACAGTCTTCTTCCCCAAAGTTGTTTGGCTGATTTTTGGCCCAAGCTGTAAAGTTCCCAGCTCCGCGATCCGCCCAAGTGAAGTTTCCGTCTTTGGAGATGTCATTCAAACCTAGCCAGGATTTTGCCCCATTGTGGACATGTTGCAAATATACGTTTTCCTCATTACTGTTGACATCAACAAGCACTGAGTTCTCTTGCCGACATTTAGCCAGTGCTGTGGTCCAGTTTGTGCACGTTTTACTTGTAAAGTAGCAAAACCCATTGAAATAGCTCCAGCTAGGATCACAGATATCTATAGTATGAAAACAGTGTAGAAATATAAATAAGTATACAAACGCTTTCAGTACGATTCATGCAAGTTAATGTTTAAATACTTGACTATATCCCGTGGGTAACATCCGCACTTGTATGGAGGTGCGACTATAGGTTTAAAATTACTATACGAACTCCACAACTATCGGCTTTTCAACAATTATAAAGGACTAAGACTAAGAAACAAGTCTCAGCTTTGGACTCAGTTTTGAAACGATTTACTGAATAATTGCCCATTTATTTATCTTTTATTGGAAACTATCACGTTGATAAATGCATTAGTTACTGACCTGTGAGCACCGCATATCTCACTGACAAGGGATCATATCTGGTCTCGTACAACTCCTTGACACAGGCTCTGAATCCAGAGACATTCATGTTCTGAAAACATACAGTGAGTTACCATAATGATAGAGCCGTGGTATAAGTGAACTAGGAAAGATGGATCTTACATGGCCGGAGCGAGGTCCAAAAAACAGGAAAAGATCATGGACAACTGACATTGCGACCTTATGCACTACGTCGGGGACGAAGATACTGAAATGTTCAAATATTGCCTGCCTTTCTAGCTTGGCCGGATGTTGAGTTAACACAACATGAAGACTGATGCTTAATGGACAATGTTTCAAGAAAATGCAAGTGGACTTTAATATTGTATCATGTCAAAAAGTCGAATTTTTCAACCTTTATTGAAAAATACACTGTACACTGTGGCTGATCTTTATGGTTTCGATTTTAACTCGGTAAAAGTATAGAGATGACAGATAGACATAACGTTCATAACTTAGTGGTTAATAAAGTTAAAACGAAGAAAAACTTTTAAAATCGATTTCGTCAGATTATGTGGGATAATCTTTCTCAACAGTTTTGTACTTGAAAATATGATTTGACGAGAGCTCCAACTTAATAGAGAAGCCCTAAAACATATTTCACCTCGATCCACGTGCTGATTCCATTGTGGATTTTTGCTGAGTTCCCAGAAGCCGTTGTGCTATGGTTTGCGGAGATGAGCACTGTCGGGGTCGTGTTATAACTTCTCTGGAATAAAACGAACTGCAAAATGCAAGCAATCATTCAGTCGGACTGCTTAGCTTGTTTTACAGTTTCTTGATTAAGGTTAAGTCTAAAATTGTGATCTCTGCCGTATTAATATTGAAGAAAATGGAAAATCCACCATTAATTAAAAACTATTCACCGAAGTGGAGGTGGGTAGTGGTGGATATTTACCGAGACGCGAAGCGGCGAGTTAAATATCCACCACTACCCACCTACACTGAGGTGAATAATTGTTTTAGTATATACTGAAACAGTGAGATAATATAACGAAAATGATGCTTCTTCCTTACTCCATTCTTTTATGTACTTAATCCAATTTTAGCTTTTCTTTATTAATATTAGTCAATTAAGAGGTTTCCGATGTCCTTTGCTTTACCGTTTTTGGGGGAAGAGATCTAATGTATGAATATATTTAATTTAAGGCGAGAAAATATCATCTTAATCCAACAAAACAAGATGGAAGATGTAGAAGATAAGTACCCCAAAATACTTACTGTTGATTAATTATATTTTATGTACCCCATTTTCCCTTAAACATTTTAACGGTTGTCGTTCAATTTCAGGTCACGTGACAAGAATTTGAACTTTTGGAATGTGTCATAATAAAGGTCATAATCATGTGTCATAATAAAGGTTGTCGTTCAATTTTATGTCACGTGACAAGAATTTGAACTTTTGAAATGTGTCATAATAAAGGCTTACAATACCAAATAAGCCAGTGAATCATGCCTTAAATTACCCGAGTACATTTTTACACTACTCGACAAGCCCATAGCTAAGTGAATTTGCATAACAATACACTGTACTTGCATCCAATGCCAAAAAACTCCGTTATGCGTTTTGGATGCAAAGTATGTCACAGGACTCCACACTAGAATCCTTTGTAAAAGGACTTTGTGTGTCGATACTACGTCATAGTTCTCCACACTCAGCACACTCTGCAATATGACTCGGCTACATTAAGCATACTTTGTCACAAAGCACCATGCTCAGTATATTTCACCAAAGGACACCATGCTCAGCATACTATGTCACAGAAGTCTATTTTCAGCATGATTTTGCCAAGAGACGCATGCAAGTGGAATTTTAAATATTTATTATTCTCACCTCGCAATAAGCGTTATTCATTTCATCCAATGGCGGGTTTGTATTTGGAAATTTTATGGCACCATGTTCCGTAAAGAGCGGCTTGTGCAATTTAGAAAAAGCGAACCAGTTCTGTCAACAAGAATACACAAAAAATTAGTGATAAAAGCTGTAGTTTATAACAGTCTTAACATCTGCACAAAGAAATTGCTTCAAATGCACCGATTTTTCTGAGTAGTACGCGTTGGTTCGTACAGTTAAAGATTAAACAAAAACACTGTTTGAACACTCTTAGCTTTCTGCAAACAGGATATTAGATATTCATTATTTCTTCTTTCCACGGAGGACAGTTTAAGTATAATGATTGCACCCATGGAACCCTGACGCCGGAAATTCCTAGAATCCTTCCCCAAAAAAAGTCCTCATAACTGTTTTACAATGCTATAATACGATTATAGTGACTATTACCTTGCAACAGTTTGTTCTTTTTCTTTTCTTTCCTTTGATTTTTGTTTTTTTTTTCCTTTTTTTCCTGGATCTTGCCTTCCATGCAAAGGGTTTGCACTATTACCATTCTAAGTTCAAAACGATGTCTAGATGCTGGACATTTGTTTATGACTTTGAAGGCTTAGACACGATTGTGTCATGTCTCTTTACACATTGCTCACAATTTTAAATACATCTTTCTTTATTTATCAATGACGTTCTAGTTCATAGGTACATTTGGTGCATACCACATTAATATCCTCATGTCTCCCATCAAAGTTCTGCATTTCTCGAAGACAGGCTGTAAATGAGCTCTTGGTTATATCTTCTGTCCAGATGAGAGCAGCATCATATTTCTTACCAGTCCTCAGGTGTTCTGATGTCACAAGGACTACTGGCGCCTCATCAAACTTGTCCTGCATACATGTAAGAAGATATAGACTTAATTGCAGGCAGAATGAACTCTTTGACTGACCCTACTTTTTCAACTTTAGAATTTCTGATGTTTGTGCGAAGGTCACTGGGATATTTCTAGTTCATGGCTTTCGTTTTTCGAAGACTACGGTAGATATGAATATCCCCGAGCGAGATCTAAATATAATTCGACTACATTCGTAGACAGCGGACGTACATACTATATCTATAAACGTGGTCGGTATAACATACGTTTTGTTTCATTTTTAATTATCAATCAGAAGACTTACGTTTACCCTATTCGGCCTGGCGGGGGGGGGGTGGGGCACAAAGTGCCCGCGCTAACTTTCAACGTTCACAACTTCTTTAATATGTATTCAAACGCCATGAAACTTTCTGACTTTTCCTGAAATTTATCTGGCAACAATTTCATATGACAGTTTTTGATCACGTGACTTCATGTTTCCATGGCAACAAGATTTTTACAGCCATGTGTTTTGAAATTTGCATATTTATACCTTTGAATGAAGAAAAACAATGTTTATTAGTATAACTTTTGTATTTTTATGTCAGTTAGCGTTTATTTATTGGTTTTGATTAATTTTGCGTCAATTTGGCAATTTTTTGGAGGGTTTTAAAAAAATTCAGAAATCCAAGATGGCGGATCCAAGATGGCGGCCGTATAACTAATTACCTAATAACTACGTCATATGACGTCATCGTTTCATCGTGTCGACCGCAAAGGAGACAGTTTTGGACGTACTATGTACCCTCTAGGTTTCATTGTCATAGCCTTAATGCTCTTGAAGTTACGAACGGGAGGGGGGTCAGGAACTCAAAAAAAGCCCAGGCTGAATAGGGTTAAGTCATTTTGATATTAAATGTTTACATATTACCTTGGGAAACGTCACATTTGCGCAGTTTGTCCCAGACCACCATTTCTGCAACTGGATAGTTCCCGTCAATCCTTGGGGCGGTGCTCCTTGATAAGCAACCCAATCAAGAGTGGCAAATGGGTTAAAGTTTTGTCCTTTCCTCCCAGATTGCATGGCACAAACTGTGAAATTCTTAGTGTTGATGTTTTCTGTCCATGAAGTAACAGCGTCGTGGACTGTCACAGAGTCGTTTAGTTTCATATGATTGACGGTTATTTGGACATGAACCTGTTTATCCGGATAGAAGCGGTATGGCGGGAATGCGACTGTCTGACAGCTCGAATCACACCATTTTGGAACACGGAGAAGTTCTTCTCTGCCTCGCACAATCAGGAAACCTGTATGATGAATTAAACACATAAAAAATGAATTGTAATTTTAAAAGTGCATCATAGAGCCTGCTTGGTACTCGCTAAAAAGGCCAGAGTTGACAGTAACCAAGATAAAAATGATCTTCATTTTTTCTTAAAGTAACCCAAAGAGAGAGTCCTAACAGCGTAGGTTTGAGCTATTTTATTTTTGCTGGGTAACTTACTTACCTTCACAGCTTCCTGGGTGGTAGACAAGGTTATTCTCAAGTCCTCTGCAGTAGCTTAACTCGTGCCAGCATTTGTTGTCGTATGTTGTTCCGTTCGCAGTGCACACTGGATCCTGATACGAGGGACATTGGTCGTTACACTCACAGCGTGCGTCATGCGCACTGTAGGTCTTACAGACTCCAAACCTTGGACAGTGCACGTCAAGGCAAGGATTCAAATCTGTGCCAATGAACAAATTTATCTTATCATTTTCGTGATGGAAAATGAGACGCTACATAAACAAGTATATCCTATGATATATTTAATCAAAATTGGGCAAAACCAAAATATGTTTTTTCTGTTCCGTTATTCATTTTTACAAGAGACATGTAACTCAAATATATCTCACGGAGAATGAGCCAATCAGTTGCTTTGGCAAATGGCGTTTACAATGCTATAACTGGCCGGCTGGACCACTCAATCCGTAAATATTATGCCATAATATTTTTTATCAGAACTGGTCGGCCAGACTGGTGAATTTGGAAACAATATGCACCCTTTTGATGGATCATTAAAAGCCGCATTCTTGTTACAAACTGACTGGTCTGGCTGACCAGTTCTGACAAATGATAAGCACCCTAAGTTTTAATTTGTGGGTATCTGATCTTCGTCTAAAACTAACCTCCTGTCACAGCGTAGCTAATAGTCAAGGGATCATGATATGGTCCCGATCCACTCAAATCTTTAACACATATCCTCATGGATTCCAAACCAACTTCCTACAGAAAAGAAATATTTAAAAAGTGTGATTTATGACCACTAACATTTTTCTTGATATTTTCTTTTTTGTAAGACATGTTTATAATGTTTGGGCTGTTGAGTAATATTCCAGTCGAAGAAATTGAATTCGATTTTGAAATAAAAGTAATACCTTTTCCTCGATTTTTTGTCAGGCCGGATTTTGAAATTATTTGCTTGTTAATGGTGTAGTAATGCGCTAACACACACACGTCACTATCGAGAACAAGTACAAAGTACAAACCTACCTCTACCCAGGTCGATATAATGTTATTTTCTGGAAGAGTGAGGCCCTTCGTCTTACGGTTATATCGGTGATGAACGGAAACAAAGACAACTGGCGACTTGTAGAATGTTGTATTGAAAAGCACTTCCTGTAAATTAGCAGCAGAAGTAAGAGAGTAAACAAAACGTAAAAAAGTTACCCCCTTAAAATTTCAATAATTCAGTTTTGTCGGATTAATGCTTGAACCTGAGGAAAAAAAATAACTGTTCTGCTTCATAATATTATGACATTTGTTAGGAGAAATCAGGTTTTCATCAGTAAAAGGCAATAGCAGCAGTTTTCAGTCTTGTATTTCTTTAAAGGAGAGTAACTGACAGCTGTCACTCACCTGACAGAAGCCGTAGTTGTTCTGAGCTGAAGGGTTACCATTGTTTGGAAAGAACTCTTCTCCTGTAATCGTGAAATTGAGTTGACTACCATTGCCGAGGAATGCGAACCAGTCCTGCAGTAAACGAAAACGGATATTATGGTTTGAGTAATTGTTCTCAGCCGTGTGATGGACAGTGATAAAAACACACGAGTTATTTAAACTATAAATGACAGTGTCTCTTTACTTATTGAATGCATGAATTCCAAACACCCAAAACACTTTCCGTCACCCACGACATCTAACACAAGAAACGTCACGCGACATGCGACACGCAACACACAACTCGCGAGAGACGTCATCCGACACACGGGAGGCGATAAACGACACGCCACACGCATTCCAGGTTGCGTTATGCGACAAGCGAAGCGGTGCACGTGACAGTGGTCGAGCAATGCTTATAACGTGACACGTGCGACCTCAGTTTCTAAGCGCCATACTTTGTGCAAATTACCAGTTTTTAAAACAGTCAGAAGGTGCAATATTACCGTAAGACGATGACAATTTTCCAATAAATAAACGTCGACTATAATGTGGATTTTCATTTGTCTTTTGTACCCAAGTTTTTTTCCTCCACTCACCACAATTGTATCTTGGTGTTTTCCGTCAAAAGGCAAGAATTCCCTGATGCACACCTCGAAACCTCCAGAATTGATGTTCTCTAACCATACATACATGGCGTCATTTGGCTTTGTATTACGAGCGTATCTAGCCATAAAATACACGGATGGTCTAGAAGGAAAGTCCTACAAAACAAGAATCAGTCATATCGAATGATTATTCTTGGCTTGCACTTATGTCATATTCTGTCACATCAAAATTCAGAAGCATTAAACAGTTGAAGTTAATACCGCTTTTGCTGTATGCGAGTAATGAAAGAAAAAAACTGAACACCCTGAAAGGTGCAAAGAGCATCCAGTTTCACGTTTATATCCGAGTCCCACGGACTCTGATATTAAAGCGTCCCCCCCCCTCCCGCCCCGGGCACGCTTTATCTTTGCATAACGTTTACAAATGACGTCCAATGTGACGCTGGCCAAAACATTTTGACAGTCATGTTTTTCGAAATTTGGATGTTTTACCTTTCAATGAAACAATTAAAGTTAATCGCAACTTTTACATTTTTATACCATTCAATTGTTTATTTTTTTTGGTTTCGATTATTTTTAAGTCAATTTAAACGGTTTTATGAGGGTTCCAAGAGAAATAAAAATATGACGGATCCAAATTGGCGGCTACGTAGAACTAATGACGCAATAACCACGTCTTATTCTGCAGACCATAAGGAAATAGTTTTGGGTGTACTATATAACGCTTTGCTTTAAATTTTCTTTGAGGTAAAAAGAAATAGTCTCCACTTCAATGATATCCTCTTTTAGACTTCACACATCTGCTGCTAGGGTTAAGTCAATGTCAGGCCTTTCCACAATATATTGTTTATCGTTATCTCACCACTTTGACCTTTAAAATCTTTGAACTTTATATTTATATAAATTTCCTTTGAAGTTAAAAAGGCAAACACTTGTGGTACCCTTGTTAACAAATGAGTAGCTTATCTATTCGCCTAACCTGAGAAAATGTCACTTTGTCACATTTGGTTTCTGTTGTCCATATTCCACTAAAAGTAACGCTTCCATTTGTAATCATTGGCTTGTTCTGGAATGCCAGCCAATTGATTATTCCAGTGTCATTTGTGATACCTGTTGTACGTGCGCATAGCTGAAATCCAACTGTGTTTATCGATTCTGCCCACAAGGCTGAGGGCGAATGAACCACGGAAGACTTTTCCTCATGACTCAATGATACAAAAACTCGAACCTAAAATGCATTAAGAACTTACTTTAATAACAAAATGAATAGATGCAGGAGCCAGTGAGGTACCTCGTATTTCAGGCTTAACATTGGCCAATATCAAGCCTCTTCACAGTCTCTCGTTCATTGCTATTTTCATCGCATCGATTTGGTAAAAAAAGGTAAACACTTTGATATCATTAAATGCTTTTTTCCAGTTTTCCTTTTTCTTTTATGTTTAAAAGCCCTGGCCGTCTTAGATCTCAGATCAACTAACAACCCCTACTTGTATGTTTCCCTACCTCTCCGTTAGCTCTTGGGACTCTGTTATCAAAAAGTAAGTATACTATCCAAGGCTCCATGAAAACATAATTGTGTGTTAAGCCAACAACCCCCCGCCCCTTTCGTCCCCGGCCCCCACTGGCCAGAAAATCAACTTGCTCATTCCCAGAATTCATGCAATTATCTTTTATCTGAGAGAATAAAATGTTTCAGCTTAAACACAAAATTTTAACTCGAATCAGGCCGTAAAAAGATTATTCCATCAGTGTAAAACAGCTGTAATCTTGCACCAATGTCCTCGACGGGCATTAAGATCGTCGAAAGACGCGCAAATATTGTCCGGAGCCCAAGCGTTAAAATGTCATGGACACTTGTTCCTGCAGATGTAACGTTTGTGAATTCCCTCGGGTAAAGAAGCTCATTCATGTACCAGAGGAAGTGACGCGCAAAAATCTTCCTGGCGTCTTAACGCCATGGGCAATATTTTTGTTGGATAGCGACGTACTTTATATTCCCTGGGGTATTAATATCGCCTGGAGAATTAATATCCCCTGGGGTTTTAATACCCACTGGGGTATTTATATCCCCTGGAGCATTAATATCTCCTGAGGTATTAATATCCCCTGGATATTAATATCCTCTGGGGTACCCTGCTTTATCGATTTCTGTCGTATTGGTGTCTCGCAAAATCTACTTTTGCCTTGCAGTTTGTCGGTTATGTTTGTTCATTTTTTGGCTGATTAGGTCTTTCGTAGATCCTTCGTATCGTTTACAGCATTATCGTTTGCGGTCTTTTGCAGAATTGAATGGCATTAAGAGACACTCTCCCTATTCACCGGGTGAGACGTGGCGGGAGGTCGAAAATACAAACACCCAACTATATCACCCAGAGATACCCTAATGTGTACTAGTAAATGTGAGAAACTTATTTTGTTATGGAGTTTAATATTTTTTTAGAAAATAATGAAAAGCTCAAGACGGCCTGATTTGCCCAAAAATCACAAATCCGACCTCAAATACCGAGGGGTACAAATCAATCTCGCGCACACGCGCAAAGCAAAATATTATAATTATTTTCAAAACACTTTATTAAGAAGATAATTCTGAGCTGTTTGAGCTATAATACATAATTATAGCGCCTTTAATTTAATTTTGGCAGCTTTGCAAAAAGTTGATAAAATTTCAGATTTTAAAAATACCGAATTATACACTGTTTTCGAATTATTAAAAACACACTCGGTATAACTCGTAATTCCTTCAAACTTTCAAAATAGCAAGTACATGAGTTGTATTTCAGCTGTGCATAAAAATTAGTTTGGTAAAATTTGATTCTGAGGAGACCGGCTGCATGTTATTTGACCTAAATTGGGCTAAGCTTACAGGCAGAAATGTAAACATTCGGTACCGACTTTTGTCTAACCAGCTATACAATCGTCCCGAAAATTATGCAATTACTCTAAAGGCTATCCAAATTCAAAATCCCCTTGAAATTAACATTTATTATGCAGCTTACCTGGATTCTCGGAGGATTTACAGTCCTGTAATTCTTGTATTTGTTCTGTTCGAACCGGGATTAAAGAAACATTTCCAGACCACTGTTGAAGTGTATTCTATCCCTGGCTAAATTCTCGCCTTTGACGTCCTTTTTTCTTTACGTGCATTGGTAGTGACTTTTATATGTATCTCCCTAAGCTTTGTATCTGATAATTTTCTCGGTATCTCTAACTTTTGAGGGTGAAACGGGCAAATTTCTGGCCAATTTGAAAGGTCCTGCAAGGCGCCGAAATGACAACTGAAATATGATCGCAACAGTGCCTTGTCACGCAATACGCAGAGTATCATTATTGTAACGCGAGTTAAAAACACGATTTCTCTTTGAAAACATAATAAATAGAGGATAAAACATAACCTCGTATTTTTTCAAATATAATAACTTACTAAAAAGAAATACTTCTGATTAAAACATGCGTGTATTTGTTTCAGCATTTTCCGCAGCCCAATCTCGAAAATGAAAAGCCGGGAAAACAAGTTTTGATAGAATGCTTATTTTGGTTCTGTGCAGAAGAATTGGTTTGTCATAATTTGATTCGGAAAACTAAGTTCGCTTACTGAATTTCACAATTATTGGGAATGACTGTTTTTCAATTGTAATAATAATTTCTATAGTGAAGCTACGCACGCAAAAATAATTGTGTTGCGCACTCCTTCGTTTGTTGTCGCAGGTGCTGCGAATAGGCCATTTCCGAGTTGCCTTTAGCCTCTCTATCAAAGCGAGGCTAGGTGCGAAACCTTTCATATGCAAATAAAACTTATTTGCATGTGAATGAAAACTCATTTTCATATGAAAGGTTTCGCACCTAGCCTCGCTTTGATAGAGAGGCTAAAGGCAACTCGGAAATGGCCTGTTATAGTGTAGATTTACGCACATACCTCTCAGCCTGTTGTTCTAAAAACAAAGCCCAAATTGAATAGGCCATTTCCGAGTTGCCTTTCGCCTCTCTATCAAAACTAGGCTAGGTGCGAAACCTTTCATATGAAAATGAGTTTTATTTGCATGTGAATGAAAACTCATTTTCGCACCTAGCCTCGCTTTGATAGAGAGGCGAAAGGCAACTCGGAAATGGCCTATTGAAATTGCACTGATAAAGTGTCAAAATTGCGATAAAAGTAGGGCACTTATCGTCATCATTGAAGGAAATAACTAGAATCAACTCGTAACTTTACTGTAACTTTCAAATTATTGATGCGCGTTTTGTAAAATTACATCCTACCCTAACATAAAAATGGCCAATACCACGGCGAGATTCCTTCAAACTAATAGAGGTTTTAGACAATAAAGATTGTAATCATGTACAATAACAAAACAGATCTGTGTGTACTGCAATTCGAAAATCGGTCTGTTTTAAAGTACCTATAAATTGATTGACAGGGCAGCGCAGCCGCTAAAAGTCCTCTCAGTTGTTGTTTACGCTTGCTAGAAGTTAGGGTTATATTTTTGATCGAGACAGTGAAATGGAGAAAAGTTGTTCTTTCAAGCGGTTATATGGCGGCCAGTGCGGTAAAGATCCACGCAGCAAGAAAGACGGTGTGATTGTTCCACTTGTGTCTTGCGAGAAGGACATCTCTAATCACAAGAGCTCCCTAAATTTGATGTCCGCCGCCTCCCTCGAGACTGAGGTCGAGCTTATCTTGGGAAGCTAAGATCGTCGATCTTTACCTTGCCCTCAAACATCAATTACCTGGATATTTGCTCGGCGCATCGCTCTTCCTTGGGCATTGGTTGGCGAAAAGGTTCATCGCGCTGCCGAGTACCAGTTCAGCTGTCGAACCATTTGTAAAAGTCCCGCGCTGCAGATCGCGGCATCAGCAAACAGATTTCGCAGCATATTCTCAATCTAACAGGAATATTTTTACCTGTGGGATCAGGTAAGCTATGCTACACAAATTTATTTTGAAATTAGGGACAGACCATTATTTTTCTGGAGGGGGGGGGGGGGGGGGGGGGGGGGGGAATAAGAAATATTGAAAAAAAAATGTTTGCAGGGCCTGAAAAGACAAAATAAATTGTTTGCAAACACGATATGTGTAAAAAAAAAATGTTTGCAGAGAAGTCAGATAAATTATTAAAAAATATTAGTTCCAAAACTGAATATTGCTCAGTGATGATTCTTTCCATTTGGCTACACAAGACAACTCCTTCACCTTGCCTTCGCAAAAAGCAGCCAAACAACTATTCGTTGTGCCAGGGCTTAAGGTCCGGGTTTTCATTCAAGAAATGCCGCTTGCCTTGCCATTTAACGTTGACATTCTGTCCGAGAAATGGGCGAGTTTCAGAAGTCTGTCATCTTCCTGATGATATCACCATCAAAGCTAATGGGTCAATAACTGTTTACAAGCTAGTTATTTGGAGTAACCTATGGCGATGGGAATCATTTTAAATCAGCAATGTGCCTGCCTTCACCGCTGGTACCACAGCTAGGCCGGGTGGTGCGAGTATGATGGCCTGTGGGAACAACGTCAAAAGAGGATCATCCCCCCCCCCCCCCCTCCAGAAAAATAATGGTCCGTCCCTTGGAGGTTTCATTCTATTTATAGTGGTCGCTTTCTTAAACTGAGACATTTCTTTCATGTCAATAGGAATTTGCAGTGAATGTAGATCAACTCTGTATGAACGAACGAAAACCGCGCGCCAAGAGCCGAAGACTTCTGACATCACCGAGGGTGTTCGTAATATTTCCCTGGTATGTATTGCCATTGTATTTACCTGGGTACGCGAGACAAGGCGCGCAGCAGGGAAGGGATAAGATAGATGTTAAATTGGCTTCCTACCATGTTCCCGCTAACCGACGCCCGCCGGGGGACTTGTCTCTAGTTTCTGCTGACCGCGACGCCCTGGGTACCAAAATGGGCAGTCAAAGTCTCTAACGCGATACGCGCAGTAAATTTGTATTACTTTTATAAATATTTTGAACATACATTTATAGGCTGGGTTTTGAAACACTCTCAAACGTTTTTTCCCATGTCATGTTATTTTCGGGGGACTGGGGAGGAGCGACGCTGAGCCCCTCCTCAACAGGATCCACTAGCTCATATGATGTTGAAGTATACAAAACTAGTTTGCGCGTAAGTGGTTATAAGTAAATATCACTTAAAACAAAGTAGCCGTTTGCGGAGCCATAGTTTTGTTTTCTCAAGTTCTCCAAACTAGTGTCGGTTGTAATGAACCGTTTTGATTGCATTTGCTGGATAGTTTCTGTGTATGTTAAAATAGTCTGGCATTTAACCCTTATCAAAGCGGCGGTTGTGCAAAATAAAGACACTGGTGAATAAAAATTATGCGTCATAAAATTCCCCAACCACCTCCCCACTTACTCCTAGTGAGGAGTAAGTCTTGCGTTACAATATAATGCTTCTGCATATTGCGTGACAGGGCACTGTTGCGATCATATTTCAGTTGTCGTTTCGGCGCCTCGCAGGACCTTTCAAGTTGACCAGAAATTTGCCCGTTTCACCCTCAAAAGTTAGAGATACCGAGAAAATTATCAGATACAAAGCTTAGGGAGATACATATAAAAGTCACTACCAATGCACGTAAAGAAACTAGGACGTCAAAGGCGAGAATTTAGCCAGGGATGGAATACACTTCAACAGTGGTCTGGAAATGTTTCTTCAATCCCGTTCGAACAGAACAAATACAAGAATTACAGGACTGTAAATCCTCCGAGAATTCAGGTAAGCTGCATAATAAGTGTTAATTTCAAGGGGATTTTGAATTTGGATAGCCTTTAGAGTAATTGCATAATTTTCGGGACGATTGTATAGCTGGTTAGACAAAAGTCGGTACCGAATGTTTACATTTCTGCCTGTAAGCTTAGCCCAATTTAGGTCAAATAACATGCAGCCGGTCTCCTCAGAATCAAATTTTACCAAACTAATTTTTATGCACAGCTGAAATACAACTCATGTACTTGCTATTTTGAAAGTTTGAAGGAATTACGAGTTATACCGAGTGTGTTTTTAATAATTCGAAAACAGTGTATAATTCGGTATTTTTAAAATCTGAAATTTTATCAACTTTTGCAAAGCCGCCAAAAATAAAATAAAAGCGCTTTATTTTTCTATTATAGCTCAAACAGCTCAGAATTATCTTCTTAATCAAGTGATTTGAAAATAATTATAATATTTTGCTTTGCGCGTGTGCGCGAG
The DNA here is from genome assembly GCA_024195265.1 of Dendrophyllia cribrosa. Taxonomy (NCBI): domain Eukaryota; kingdom Metazoa; phylum Cnidaria; class Anthozoa; order Scleractinia; family Dendrophylliidae; genus Dendrophyllia; species Dendrophyllia cribrosa. The sequence goes on along the minus strand of JAJLRJ010000011.1, from coordinate 31,349,310 downwards.
ATCGATTTGAACCTCTCAGTATTTGAGGTCGGATTTGTGATTTTTGGGCAAATCAGGCCGTCTTGAGCTTTTCATTATTTTCTAAAAAAATATTTGACTCCACAACAAAATAAGTTTCTCACATTTACTAGACACATCAGGGTATCTCTGGGTGAAATATTTGGGTGCTTGATATTTCGACCTCCTGCCAGGTTTTTCGGATCTCACCCGGTCGGTAGAGAGAGTCGCTCTTAATATCCTCTGGGGTATTAATATCCCCTGAGGTATTAATATCACCTGTGGTATTAATATCCTCTGGGGTATTAATATCTCCTGGGGTATTAATATACCCTGGGGTATTAATATACCCTGGAGTATTGATATACCCTGGTTGATGGCCCTAGTCAAGTGGCCACTGTAACCACAGAAAGTTCGCTTGACAGATACTAAAGTACATCATATTCCTTAGGGTACACTTACGGTCCCTGATCCACTAAACGCCTGAGGAAACTTCACGGTAGTGCAACGGGGCAATGTACAATGTCCTGGCGCCTCACAACCACTCTTGCAACTCCATTCTTGTCGTGTATTTGAAACATTTACTTTTCCAAACTGATGGGAGAGTCCTTTAGGATAGAAAACATAATTTCTTAGTCAACAAGCTTGTGACTTTTGCAATTTCTGTTGAAAATTTGTGGGGTTCTCGGCCTTCTCGATTTTATTATTTTTGTCATTAAGCTTGATATATTTGTTATTTTCATTATTTTTGTTACATTTGTGCACCCCTCCCGCCTTCATTCTTTTTTCTTTTTGTTATTTTTGTTAAATTTGCGGAGACCCCTTTCTTTTTGGTTTCTTACTTTTGTTATGTTTGTTTACAAACTTGTTGTTTTCCCCATTTCTGTTATTTTCGTTATTTTGTGTTAAATTTGTGGTGTCCCACTTTTTTCTTGGTTTGCTTTTTTCGCTATTCTTGTTATCAATATTTTTTAGTTTAGTTTTCATTGTTATTTTCATTATTATATTCACTATGTTATTTGTGGGGACCCCTTTCTTGTTAGGTTACTAATTTCGTTATTTTTGTTAACAAACTTGTTATTTTCGTTATTTCTGTTACGGTATTGTGCGTTATTTTTGTTAACAAACTTGTAATTTTCGTTACTTCTCTTATTTGTGTTGATTTGGTTATTTTTGTTACATTTGTACGCCCTCTTTCTTCTCGGTTTGTTACTTTCGTTATTTTTGTCAACTAATTTCTGTAATGTGTGCGCCCCCCTTCCTTCATGGTTTGCCACTTTCGTTTTTTTTTTCTTTGTTAACAAACTTATTATTTTCGCTATTTCTGTTATTTTACGTTATTTTTGTTAACAAACTTGTTATTTTAGTTATATTTTTGCCCTACCCCACTCCCCTCCCCGTTCCTGGTTGGTTTGCCACTTTCGTTATCTTAATTTAAAAAAACTTATTATGTTCGTTATTTATGTTACTTTTGTTAAATCTGTGGAGACCCCTTCCTTGTTTTGCTACTTTCGTCATTTTCGTTAGCAAACTTGTTATTTTCGCTATTTCTGTTATTTTTGTCAAATTTGCGAGGACCCCCTTTCTTCTTGGGCTGCTAGTTCCCTTATTTTTTGTTAAATCTTTGGGACCTCCCCCCCCTCCCCGTTCCTTCTTGGTTTGTTACTTTCGTTATTTTTGTTAACAAACTTGTTATTTTCACTATTTCTGTTATTTTACGTTATTTTTGTTAACAAACTTGTTATTTTCGTGATTTCCGTTATTTTTGTTGTTTTGGTTATTTTAGTTACATTTAATTATATATTACACCTTCTTTATTCTTGGTTTGCTACTTTCTTTATTTTTGTTAACAAGCTTGCTATGTTATTTTGGATATTTTGGTTAGTTTTGTTAAATCTGTGTAGACCCCTTCCTTCTTGTTTTGCTACTTTCGTTACTGCAAGCTTGTTATTTCCTTATTTTATAGTTAAAATGTTTAAATTTGCGAGGACCCCCTTTCTTCATGGGCTGCTATTTTCGTTACGTGTGTACGCCCTCTTTCTTCTTGATTTTCTACTTTCGTCATTTTCGTTGACAAGCTTGTTATTTCTGCTATTTCTTTATTTTCGTTATTTTGTGTTAAATTTGTGGGGTCCCTCTTCCTTCTTGGTTTGCTTCTTTCGATTTTTGTAAAAAAGCTTGTTATTTTGGTTATTTTTGTTACATGTGTGCGCCCTCTTTCTTCATGATTTGCTTCTTTCATTATCTTTGTTAATTCGTTTGTGTTTTGGATATTTTGGTTAGTTTTGTTAAATCTGTGTAGACCCCTTCCTTTTTGTTTTGCTAACTTCGTTATTTTTGTTAGCAAGCTTATTATTTCCTTATTTAGTTAATTGTTCTAAATTTGTGAGGACCCCCTTTCTTCTTGGGCTGCTATTTTCGCTTTTTTTTTCTGTTATTTTTGTGAAATGTTTGGCCCCCCTTTCTTCTTGGGCTACTATTTTCGCTTTTTTCTGTTATTTTTGTGAAATGTTTGGCCCCCTTTCTTCTTGGGCTGCTATTTTCGCGTTTTTTTCTGTTATTTTTGTGAAATGTATGGGCCCCCTTTCATCTTGGGCTGCTATTTTCGCTTTTTTCTGTTATTTTTGTGAAATGTATGGCCCCCTTTCTTCTTGATTTGCTACCTTCGATATTTGTGTTAACAAACTTGTCATTTTCGCTGTTTCTTTTGTTTTTGTTATTTTCGTTATTTTTGTTAACTTTGTGGAGCCCTCCTTCCTTCTTGTTTTGCTACTACCATTGGTTTTGTCAACAAGCAAGCTTATTATTTTATTCTGTTAAATTTGTGAAACCCCACTTTCTTCTTGGCTTGCTAATTTCGTTATGTTTGTTATCTAGGGTGTTTTTTATTTTTTTTGTTTGGTTATTTTTGGTTTTGCTTCTTTCGTTATATTGTATGTTTGTTAGCAAGCTTGTTATTTTTTTCTTATTTCTGTTATTTCGGGTTTTTTTTTTGTTAAGTGTGTGGGGCCCCCTTTCTTCTTGATTTGCTACTAACGTTTGTTGTATTTGTTATTTTCGTTATTTTTCGTTTTATTAATTTGCGGTGCCCCCCTTTTTTTCTGGGTTTGCTATTTTCGTTCGTTTTGTTAACTACCTTGTTTTTTTCACCTTTTTTAAACAATAGCAACGAAGGCTCGTTATTTTTGTTATAATCGCTATTTCGTTTTCAAAGTATAACGTAAACGTGTTATTTTCGTTATTTTTTTTGCGATTGTATCTCTGTGAGGTATGAAAAATCACTTGATTGGCGTCACAAAAGAAAAAATAAAGAAAAAAATGTTCATCGTTTCATTAATAATGCTCCAGCCTTAAGTGTAATGAATGTTTTACAGGCTTACCTTTTACAGCTGGAACGAGAATTCCAAGATTTAGGAGAAACAGCAAAGTTGAAAATCTTACAATGCCCATCTCGACGCAATCCAGACGTGTACTGCTTTGACCAACTGCGATGGGTTTGTTTTTTAACTGAAAACGTCTGCCAAGCTAACAGCTGATTTAATCTTTCATTGCAAAAAAATGTTAAAATTGTGTATTAGCTCAGCACACAATAATTCTTAGCAAGTACATACTCATACATATAAATTCTAACCTGTTAAAATTTGATTGTTAAATTGAAGAGGGAAAAAAATATTCGTGCACATTTTTATGGATTACACGGAATTTCTAAATAATTTATCTAAAGAAAGAAGGAAAACGTTCCCTGAAACTTAAACTACGTAAACACATATTAAGTAGTCAACAAAAGTATACAACATGACCGCTGTCTGGCCTATAAAAAGAGTTGATTATTTTAAAACAGCTATCCGTTAATACAATCATTGCAAAGTAAAGGACAATCATTATTTTAACGGCTGGCTGTTTTAAAATAGTGTGTAAGGGCATTTTGGATATTTTGCTTTATGCAAATGATTTGCTATATTTCAATTTGCCTGTCATGCTCTAAAAATGATTTTTTATTTACTCGAGAATCGTCTGATAATTTTTTTCTTGAAACTTCGTCTGCAGCTAGCGATACGTAAGTAAAATTAAAAAATTTCATTATGAAGTGTCTGACTAGATTTTGAGAAAAACAACTTTGTTAAAGACAAAGGGCAACAAGCTGGCGTTGCTTTAGTAACTGCAAAAGCTCGGAAACGAGTAACAATATTTTGATCACATCTAATGAAATTGGTGAAGTATTCCGCCCTCCGGGTTCCTGCGAAATCTTGATTTCAAAACATACGTACGAACAAAATTGAATCGAGCCTCCTTATACCAAGGTACCTGCTAACTTCCTTTCAAGTCTAATTTCATACACTTACATCAAACCTTTACAGTGCGACCACACGAACCGAGGCCACCCAGACAAATTTTGAGACAAATTGAAATTAGCCAATCACAAGTCAAGATCTAGACAATGAAATACCGGATAATTATACTTGACCTCAGTTCAAATTTTAAGCTGTGATGTGTTGCGAACCTTTGATATCCATAAATTCTTCATTACCCAAATGATAACAATGAAGAATTGTCACGTTTGTATAAATCAAGCTGGAAAATTTTATGACAACGTCTGGGTTGGCCAGAATCAAAGCCAGTAGTAAAGAAATTTTGAACAATCCAAAATAAACGTGACGGCCGCTCATTTCATGCAAACCGGGCGCCGCGAGCGATTCGCAGTTTCGGTGATTACTAAACAGAGCTGTCAACAAAGATTGTTTTCATTTTTCGAAGACTCATTCAAGCGGTTATTTCTAACTTTCTCTCCGATTCCATTTCAATTTGAGAGCGATTCTCCAAACATCTGAGAGTTTTCATTTGTTATTTTTTTCACTCTCCCATGGCACCTTGTGTCTCGAGAAAGTCACAATTTATAGTTTAGGACTTCAAAGCTTCAATCCGACCTGTACATGTACAGTAGGGAACAGAGAGACGACAAAGGGATTTTATATAAAGTACCGTCACCATTTTGTATAAAAAGTAAAATACCCGCTTTCAGTGTACGGTCGCTGGATAACAAATTATACACAAGTCTGACAACTAGATCATAGTGTTCGCAGTTGTTTTTGTCCACGCGATTTTTGCCGTTGAGTTGAGAAATCGGGAGCAAACTGCAGTGAATTATTCGTTTGAAGAAAGGAGGAAAATATTAAACTTTCTTCTTTTGACAGTTCTTTTTTTTTGATCGCACGTCGGAATGTGTTATCCTCCTGTCACCTATGCGACTGTGATGCATCTAATTTATTCGCCGCGAACTTTGCCCGCTTTTGTCACGTATTTATACACGTCTCTTATTTAATAGAAAACAATTTGCTTCTTTGTTGATTTTTTTTTTTGTTTCAAAAATCAGAACTCGAAGAATTAACAAAAAGGCAATGATCATGTTTGCTTTCCAACACGCCTGAGAGACTCGCGGTTTTCAGCTCACGAGCTCATGATTTCTCGCTGAGAAGTGCCAATGTGATATAAATTCAAAACGTCCTCGCGTAGAATTTGTGAGTTTCGGCGCCGTTAACAAAATACCTTCCGGATTGATTTATCCAAACGTGGCAATTCATTTTTAGCCTTTGGTCGTCGAAGATTCTCGACACAGAGTGCAGTTCAGAATCTGAATTTTTCGCTTGGCGGTACGAAACAACTGGTCAAGTATAATTATGCGCTATTTGATTGTCTAGATCTTGACTTGTGATTGGCTAATTTCAAAATTTGTCTCAAAAATTTGTCTGGGTGGCCTCGGTTCGTGTGGTCGCACTGTAAGTGACACACTGGACGAAAAAATAAATTTACTGAAGTTTGCACATTGAGCAAATATGTAGCAAAATTAGGCCTCTAAATTTGAACCAAATTTGCAGTGGGTGTGAAGTGAATGTAAACATGCATCTTTTCTCACGTGCAAATTGTGTGCAAATGTGGTGTTAATATACATCTGCGCAAAATTTACTCTATCTTTCCTACCCTAAGCAAATCTCATATTTGCTCATCCTTGCCATGCCAAACAAACGTAAAGAAAACGCGGAATTTACCAGCTTTGATTTTTTTGCAAATAAAGTGCTAACATCAAGTTTGATTTGCTGAAAATATGGGCAAAGTTGTGCAAATGTGGTCTTTACTACATGCTTACTACTGTTTTGTCACCTATATATGTAAATCCATTTTTTCGTGCAGTGACAGTTACGCGTTTTATTAAAATATTTACCTGAAGATAAGGAGCAGCCAAATAATCGGAAGGCTTTATTCGCCTTTTAAAAATATTAGAGCAAAAACTAAAACTTTTCTCAAGTGAAATATCGCCTCAATATTTTGTAACGTATATCGAAAAGGATAAAAAATGTCGTTTTAGGTACGAAAAAAGTCAGCTCAGGACAAAGCAGCTAGCAATTTCGGTGGTAAAGATTTATTTTCCCATTAAAAACGTTTTCTCGCTGAAATATTTATATAAAAGATCCCGGCGAAAAGATCTTTAGGATTTAGATTATAGTTTCTGTAGATTCCGGGCCTCAGACCAATAAAAACATTGTAGATCGAAACATCACTTCAGAATAAAAAGTAAATTTTGGAAGTCAAGAGATGACTGGATGAATCTTGCAATAAATACAAGAAAAATAGCAAATCAAAAACGTTTTCAAAAGGCATGTTTCGACAATCCTTTGTCATCTTCAGTTTGAAATTTTAAGTTACAAAGTTGAATTTATACTAAGTAAATGAAAATGCTAATGAGAGAAAACACCTTTGACAAATAAATGAAAGAATGTGTGACAATACGTGATTAAAAAGAAAGTTTTAAATTAACATCATGCAACTGTTGGTTCAAAGAAGGTTGTTCCCATTTGATATGTAAAGCTTCCTTTATCTTAAGCTGAAAATTGGTGGAAGCATGATCTAAGATATTAAAACAAATAGGTGAACATAAACTGTGGCATTCTTTAGAGTCTTGCAGGTGTTTGAATACGTGAGAGGCCCTATCAGTGGATAAATGCTCACGAACGCGTGTGGAAAAATGTCGGGTGGTTTCGCCGACGTAGCAGGCATTACACTGCCCGCACACAACTAACTTCACTCGCGTGGCCGTATGCAAATATGTTTGTGTATTTTTGGCAATTTTGATTTCCAAATCAGTTTGGAAATCAGTTTCTCAGGCATTTTTTGACAAGCAACAACTGTATTTTTTAACAGTAGTCGTAATAGTTATTCTAGACGGAGAAAAAGTTGTTTTTGTGAACTTTTGTACGGTCTAAATGTACTGTGCAGACGGTCGGGTAATACTGTTTTTGAGAATTGCTAAAATTGAAAAATAGCCCGGTCGTCAATATTAATCTTAATTCTTGTGCATCCGACCTTTCACCTATTAGTTAAGTTTCATCTTAGTTAAGCTTGTTCAGAGGGTCTTCAGAGGGCGCCGCTGTTAGGCTAAGCCTAACTATATTATATATTACAACACGTTATTTTTTTTAACATTGGAAGGGAAACTCGAAAATTGAAACTCGCCAAAACAGCCTTCGAAATTGCTTAAGAGCAAACAAACAGAAATAGACACAACACCAGACATAAAGTAAGTCATCTTTATTTAGAATATTTTCAAAATACAGCATCTAGAACATATTTTGTGTATTCTCGATTGTCTTCAATTCAAATAGATTCTGACGGCTGACATATGTATTGAATCTGGGCTGACGGTATTAAAATTTGAATTGTACAACTTTAGACACCCGAATAAATGAAGCTTTTCCCCGACAAATTCACTTTGATCTAAATGTGGTACGTTTTCGCCAGTATAGCTTTACTTTTGCTTAAGGAAGTAACACAGTATAAGGGATGGCTACAGATGCAGAAATGATTGAATTTTCATGCTCTTTGAAAGAATGCCGTGAAGCGGCATTTTATCAATACGGTGCATGGAAAATGAATTCAGTCTGATTTAGAAAAAACAAGAAGCTGTACACAGCTTGAACTCGTGGCGCCTTTAAATTATTGCAGCATTGTTTCCCGAGTGTTTTGAGTGCTTTTACGGAGAAACAGAAGCTTAAAATTATGTCACATCAAAGGCTCCTAAGAGCCAACCCGTGTAGAAGAAATGCTAACGCGTAACGCAATATTGCCGTAAGCTTACGTTTCCACACTGACACGGTTCGATATTTAAAAAAAAATTAAACGTAAGGATTTTTGACGAACGCAAAAAAAAAATAACAGAACATCACTTTCATAATGTCCAGTCCGAAGAAAGAAAAAAAAAACAGGACAAAAAGAAAAGAGAAGTCCCGAGCGTGACTTGAATTCGGGCCGTCCGGGGCTAAGCCAAAACATCTATCCACTACGCTATCGAAGAACACTTGGTCGATTAGGACTAAATTTTATTATTTTAAGGTAGATATGCATCAAAACGCGTGTCTCGGTTGAAAAATCCTTTTAAATAGATTTTAACGTTGCACTAAAAACTCCAAATGCCAAACATCTTTAAGCTTATTGTTGTTTATATTCGTATAAATCAAATAAATTATTGTTATCCCTGGATTCACGTTGTTCTTGTTACGAAACGTATTCGTAACAAAGCATTACTCACGAAGTTTACAGCTGATGGAATTGAGGAGCGAGTGAGTGAGTGAGTGAATTTTATTTAGTCACCGTTTCCGATAACCCGTGCATTATGCTTGCGTGTACTACACTTACATTCACTACATTCAGTAGCCGACACTTCAAAGCTCGATCGCTAAGCAAATTGCAAGTTATATAAAACACAAAACTTGCCGGAACAAAATCCCACAGGAATAAGCGGCGAACACAATATCAAACGGTCCTATCCATCCTGAACGCCTTGCATCGTCCTGAAAAAACGTGCAATTGTACGCTGTAGTTCTTTACTTTGCTTGTCACTGTCAACACACGGAGAAATGTATTTCATGACTAAACACCATATAGTCGTCGACATAAACTAAAATATGCATGCATAAATTTGCATGCGCTAATGTCACACGAAAAAAAAAACAAGAAAAGTCACAGCCGGATTTACAACTCGTGTGCTGCGCCACGAGTAACAAGAGGGGATTACAAAAACTTTTGACGTAAACACTGAATGCTTTCACTCGTAAAAAAATACATAACACTTTCGATAGAGTAATTGTTATTTCTTTTCAATACGAAGTTGGACACCAGAATCAAATAATTTGTCAGGTGTTAACAAGGAAAATGTTAGCAAAACGTGCACAGTGAGGGAAGCTTTTATATTTTTTGTCATATAAATTACAATCATAGACTAAAGTGTTAGGAAGTTCATTCAATCCTTTGTATCCCCTTCCCCCTTTTACAATATTAAACTGGACTTTTTTAATGCGTGATTGTTGGCTGGGATCCCAACGCATTGGAAGTGGGGGGGGGGGGGGGGGGGGGGGGGGGGGGGGGGGGGGGGGGGGGGGGGGGGGTTGGGGAGGTTGTGGGGGACGGTGGGGCTGGTTGTGTCTCAGACGATTAACAAATGATCATTATTTATTTGACGTTAAGAGAGCGTCGATGTAATTCAGCACCTATGCTATTCATTTCTACATCCTTCCCAATTACTTCTGTCTACAATTGTAGCGGTCTGATGGAAGCAATGCGTTACTTTGTTGAAGAGTGTTACCTCCTAACCCTCGGACGTACAAGCGGGGTGGATGCCAATTTCCCCCCCCCCCCTCCTTAAGGTTTTTCTCCGATTTTTTCAAGACCGTTTAGGATTAGCACACTTCCGACATTGTCAGAAGGTTGCAGAAGATTAACCTGTCGCCCTCAGTCAGCCGATAGACCATATTTGTGGTGGGTCGACCGCAAGGATACATCCAAGCATGGGGACGAAATTATCATGCGTAGTAGAAACCCCTCCAGATATATCCAGCAGTTTATGATGATCAAATTGTTTTGATCAGCATATTAAGGTTACCGTGTACCTTCGGGGGTGTCTCCGGTATAACAGCTCTAGCGTCTTAAGATTACGCTTAATATACCTAAACCCAGATATCAAATTAAAGCTTATAGAGCTGGCTATCTAAATATGGAAACCATTTGGTAATAAAATGAATTGTCGAATTTTTTACGTCTCAGGGGCGTAGCTCATAACAAGCCATAGCCCCGATTTTAGGACCAAGCCGACGTTTAACGTCGCGTTCTTCAAATATTTGTGGGGGATTATTAGCGCGCTATGTGTGAATCCTGCATCCATGTGCGAAACTAAAACAAGTGTTTTTCACTCAGTTAAAAGACTTTTCTAAAGCGAGGATGCAAATCAGTGGTCATTTGAATCTTTGAACTGAACAGAAACAGTAATAAAGAAAATTTAGCTGTATTTCAAGAATTTCTTAATTAATTTATTTTATTTGCGACATTCTCTGCAACATCCTTTCTCTGGGGTTGCTCTCATAGCCAGAAAACAAGCTGCTTACGAAAATGAAAACGATCTATAAATAACAAAGTTGCGGTTTATGCCAAGTTATTTCTCGGCTAGTTGTGGAGTCGACTAAATTCGAGGACTGTAATTCGCCAGACCATAGCCACAATGAAAAAATACCTCTAGAATTCGGCTTTGTTTATCGACTTAAAATATACTTAAATCCCACACCGCAATGAAAAACTAATTTATCAAACCGCGTCTTTCAATGACACTAGTCATTGAAAGACGCGGTTTGGAAAGTTTACAGTGCTTCGTAATGCTACCTGCCTTAAGCAAGAGAATGACGTGAGTTAAATTAGATTATTTGTGTATCTCGTTGAGTGAACGTCTCCAATTGGAAGCACCTATTAACTAACTAAGGTGAATTTTATCGACATACAGGCCTGTACGCACGTACGCACGTGCGTACCTGAAAAAGTCGAAAAAATAGAAAGATTTGGGACTTGAGGGTGGGGGAAGGAGGTAGGGGGAGTGTTTGAAAACAGTGATTGTGCGTACCTCTGAAAAAGTCCTGGCTACGCCCCTGCGTCTAAATTCGAACGTCCGAATCAGCTTTAAAACGCTATAACTCAAAGCAATAATTGTATTTTGCTAATTTGATTTGTTCTCGGGTTTCCGGACACGAAGCGCTAAAAAAACGTGTCGGCGATTTCCCATATTCAATTGCAGTGAAAAGTTACAGAATATTTTCGAAAAAGAGGGGAAAAAATTGGAGTGATCGCACGGAAATGGCTCTTGACGAAAAAGTTTTCGGAAATAAGAGATTCGCCGACATGTTTTTGTTAACTATATGTTAGCCTAGCTTTTGTCCAAATTTGAGGAAAATCAAACAAATTCCCTTTGAGTTGTAGCGTTTTAAAGTTGATTCGGACGTTCGAATTTAGACGTCGTAAAAAATTCGACAATTCATTTTATTACCAAATAGTTTCCATATTTAGATGGCCAGCTTTATAAGCTTTAATTTGATAATTGGGTTTAGGTATATTAAGCGTAATCTTAGAAACGCTAGAGCTGTTATACTGGAGACAACCCGAAGGTACACGGTAACCTTAATTAGCCTTTCAGTAAATTACAAAAGGATCATTACAAAAGGACAGGCGATGACAATAAATAAAATCGTAAACTAGAGGATGTAGTTATGATGTACCACCAAATTCTAGTGATCAACAAATCATATAAACATATCAATAATAAGCAGGTACAGCGTAAGTATGGCGGTCTATAGGAGGAAGACAGATAATGCTAATGAATTGGAAGTTACTAAACTATAACTGTTGAATATAATTCCTTTATTAGCTAGACAAATTTTAGTCACAAAATTGCGAAATCTTTAGTCGCAAATGCGCCTGATACAGGCGCAATTTCGAGCACTGTAAAGTTAATCTGCGTTCGCCTGGCGCGGCCGGTCAGTGAATTATTGCTACAAGACATAAGCGAATTGCACCGTACCGTAGAACATCGCGAAGAACGACGTCGGTATTTAGGTGAAAGCTTCCCAAATCAGGCAGAGAACCACAGCAAAATCAAGATAGAACATTCAAAACATACCAAAACGGTAGCGAGGAAAATCTGTAACTTCCAAAGAGACCCAACAACTTACTTGGTCCGGAGAAGAACCTTCGTCCAATTTTTCCACTGCGTACTTTTGGTAGGCATTGAAATATTGAGCCGTACGATTCCAAAATCGGGAAATATTCGAAACTAAATCAAGACAAATAGATTATTCACATGTGACATTTCGGAACCCCAGCTCCCCAGGATGATGCCTGATTTCCACGCGCTGGGAGTGCTGGATACTATTGTGACGTTTCAAGATGGCGCCGATTTTCTCGATTCGTTCCGCTTAGCCTAGACGACGCGCTAAGAATGCTGGATACTGTTGTGACGTCTCAAGATGGCGCCGATTTGGTACCGACACTTTTCTCGATTCGTTCCGCCTAGCCGACAAGATTAGGAAGCGTCTCCTTCGTCGACGCAAATAGAAGTATTTACAAATTTTAAGAAACGACCAAAAACAGCGGGTGAAGAAATAACGTTTTGAAATCATGTCATGGTGCCGTTCATGATATGTATATTTCATCGAGCAAAGTACAGAATATATAAAATGGAAAACAGCTTTCCGTGTTTGAAGTTATGGTTACAAGAGGAAGATTAGGAGAACGACAAATAGCCGAAGGCTATTGTGAAAATCTTTTGGCATTATTGCATTATTATTATTATTCCAAAATATCATATTGTGAGCGTGGACTAAAAGATATTTTAGGGGGTACGATTTTAAGGTAAAGACATGGACCTAAGGTAAATTCCCGCTTCTTATCGATACTCATCAAGGTCCGCATCAAATCACTATGATTAGGCTAATTTCGATATATCAAAATTCTAACTTGACTTAGACTCCTAGGCTTAGGCAAATAAAACAAAATAAATTAGTTATTCCTCTCTGAACTTCAATGTTATTACTTTTGTTTTATTCGCCTAAACCTCCGACCAAGTAAAAAATTTAGTCATGAAATCAAAATAGGCCTATTACCCATTAAAATTGATCATACCTTACTTAAGATGGCTCCGATGTTATTTCGGGCGCACTCGTCTATGAAAAACTTTGGTTCATAACTTTTTCGGCTCTAAACGGGTAAAGCGATGCCTATAAAACTTTGCGAAAACTTACAGCTATTATTTAGCAATAAAATGATAGAATCCGATTTAACTGGGAACAAATATTTTTAGTGATAATCCAGCTTAATGAACACCACTTTTTTAACAAAATCTCTCCAGAGAAAAATTTTGCCGTTATATTTGTGTTAAATTTCTGGAATCAGCTTACATTGACTTAATAGCGGAGCACTAGCCGGGCCGAAGGCCCGGCTGCGGAGCCCCATACTCATAGAACCTGTGCCCTCATTTTTCATGGTCATGGCTAGCGGAATGTTTCGCGGGCGCTGTCTGCAACAAAAACATGTGTGTCGGAGATGTGTGTCGGAGATGTGTGTCGCGCAAGGCTAGCGCGCATGCGCGTATGACGCCACACAACATCCGGGATCTTAGCGGAGGACTAGTTCGCGGGCGCGTATGACGTCGCAAAATATGCGCGTACGACGTCATGTTGAAACCAAAGCGAGGCTTTTTTTCGCGCGGATACACGGCCGAATGTCACGTCAGCTGGGAAAACACTTTGATGTTTTGCTGTGTTTACTGAGCGGAGAAAACGGTTTAAATTAAAGTCGTTATTTTCCTGCATTTTTTCGTGGTTTGCTACTCAAGACAGGGATGCTAATTAAGGGATACTTAGGAGCCGCTTTAGTGGAAAAAGAAGAGCTTTCAGGGATAAAATCTTGCTTCGAGGAACTATATACGTTTTTCGCAATGCGAGAGATGGGTTCGTTTTACGGATTTCAGCACCAAAGCGGAGATTTAAAGAATTTCCAAGCACAGTAGTCGCCGGAGGGACTTAAAGGTAAAACAAATTACATTTTTCGATGGAAATTTATCTAGATATCAATCTGTGATTGACTTTTTGTTAATGTGTTCTCGTTAGTTTTGGAGAATTGTTTTTCAACGTGTAGCTTAAATTCAGTTGTATTAATTTCTTGAATTTCATCGAAGACACGACTCGGCTTCGATGCACGTTTTCCGTTTTGCTTTTCAACATAAACTAATGGAGATTTGAATAAAATTTATCGAAAGAAGATTGTGTTGTCCATTTTTATGTGTTTGTTCATTCATTACATAGGTTGAAAAGCGATTTTATGTAAACAAAACAAGACTTGAATTTTATTATAGTTCTAACTTCACTCGCGTGGCCGTATGCAAATATGTTTGTATTTTTGGCAATTTTGATTTCCAAATCAGTTTCTCAGGCATTTTTTGACAAGCTACAACTGTATTTTTGAACAGTAGTCATAATAGTTATTCTAGACGGAGAAAAAGTTGTTTTTGTGAACTTTTGTACGGTCTAAATGTACTGTGCAGACGGTCGGGTAATACTGTTTTTGAGAATTGCTAAAATTGAAAAATAGCCCGGTCGTCAATATTAATCTTAATTCTTGTGCATCCGACCTTTCACCTATTAGTTAAGTTCCATCTTAGTTAAGCTTGTTCAGAGGGTCTTCAGAGGGCGCCGCTGTTAGGCTAAGCCTAACTATATATATTAATTATATACCCTTACCAAAGTTCAGCAAAATCGTTGGAGCAGATCTTTAATTTTTGCGACAAGTGATTTCAGCGAATTTAGGCAAAGCCAAAACGTGCTTGAGAAGATGCAGAAAACTTTCACTTCAAGTACCGTTTACTCTATGTGGTTAACTTGTCTTTCTGTTTAAAAGCCCTTTGCCACGAATCTTCGAGGTATGCCAGAGACTGTCCTAAGTAAAGCATATTTACCCGTGCAGTGCCAAATTGGACCGGCTTGATAGCGTGATTCACCGTTTTAGTGAATTCAAATAAAAAGTCCGAAAAAGGAAAGACCTTACCTTTAAAGTGAGGTACGAAAAAACGGCACCGCAAACGCTAGCTTTCACTAGAAAAAATTAAGCTAACTTCTCATGGAAGCAATGTGTTTACTTTGATGTCGTGGGAGTGTTACCTCTCGACAATCAGCGTGTATATTCGTGACAGCACGTTGACTTTAATTTAATTAGTTAAACCAAACTTTAAATTCTGCATATATAAATTACAAATTGAAATTGAATTATCATTTATTCATTTTTTTCTGATGGTGTCGCTTTTTAACACTGCTTCTTTCAAAATAAATTAATGTGATTTACTATATAAGGCACTCATCTTTTCATGTCCTTTTTTTCAAGAAAATATTAAATGAGCCCATTTTCGTAACCAATAAGTTATTTTATAATTAGTCATGTTTTGAAATCAAGTCATGGCTTCGAGCAAAATATAGAATACATGAGATTTATTCAGTTTTTCATCTGTCTATAAAGTAATGATAGCTATAGAATTACGAGCCGAAGGCTATTTGGAAATTTTTTGGCCACCTTCAATTAAAGATAATCAAAAGCTGATATTTCGAGCGCTTTCGTGGCCTTTCGTCACTGAACGAATCGAGTCTCTCATGGTGGCCAATTTACCTTACCAACTCATTTAAGGCGGGGGTAAACCTGAATTTTAATGAAATTTTAAGAGGTTTTAAGAAGGGATGGGACAAAGGAAATGATTTTTGGAACACCAACAGACAGTCGATACCCACGTAAGAGCACTCCAGGTTGCTAGTGGACTAACTTGGTATCCGTCTATTAATTATTAACTACAAATTCTAATTTTAAAACTTCACTAAATCTTCAACATTTCTTATTTCTCTAAATTTTACCAATCCTTTGAGAAAAACTATTTCCTCCCAAACATACCCAAAAATCACCCAAAAATTTACAAAACACCCCATAACATAGGTTTATGTTTTAAGCATAGAGGTTTTGGATTGCTTGAAACGTGAACGAGATATTTCCATTAAAGCCATGTCAAGTGGCGGAAAAGTGGCGTTTAGGTTAACTCCCGCCTTAATAATACGTACGGAACTTTTCTGTTTTATTCCCCCACCGACGCAGCACCACAGTTTCTTTAGAAAGTAATC
The DNA here is from genome assembly GCA_024195265.1 of Dendrophyllia cribrosa. Classification (NCBI taxonomy): domain Eukaryota; kingdom Metazoa; phylum Cnidaria; class Anthozoa; order Scleractinia; family Dendrophylliidae; genus Dendrophyllia; species Dendrophyllia cribrosa. The sequence goes on along the minus strand of JAJLRJ010000011.1, from coordinate 31,333,297 downwards.
TCTTGATTTAATTTCGAGTTCTCCACGCCAATTGAAAGCTAAATAAGTTTTTTTCAATTTTGGGATCTCTGCTGCTGTCCTATATCCATTCATGTAGACAGACAGCCACAGAATGATTTGTGTTTTTTTTTGTCGAATTAAATCAACTGCTTAGGCATAAGTCTATCCATTAAACATAATAAAAACCGATAAAGCCATTGCTAAACAGCGAGAAAGATACGTAGCAAAATCATTCTTTCCCGTGGTTTCGAAATTTGTCTAATCTCCCGCAAAGTGTGAAAACTAACTCAAACGCGTGAACATTCAAGGCGACTGATGGAGATCCCTAATGCGTGCAATAAAGTCGATTCTCTGGTTTGTGATGCCCACGTTCGTGTTTTAGCCGTTTTTATAGTTTTGTTGTCACGAGTATATCTTTTAACGAACGCCGTCCTTTCTTGTATGATGTCCTTTAGCAATAGCGGTTGGCTTTCTACTGAAATGCCATTCTTTTATGAAAATTTGTTTCAAGTTAGGCACTGATGGCATACTAAAAACGGCAAGGAGAAGAGATTGAGACAGAAGTGAAATAAAAAACAAACAGTTAAATATATTTGCCCGATATTTCGGTTTGCAAAACAAACCTTCTACGGTGGATAAAAAACAAAAACGAATACAGATATAAACGGTCGTCCTTTTATATTACTGTTTTTCGACACACGTGCAACAGTTAGTTCAAAACTGTAATCCCCTTCTGTGTGGCAATTGTCTTTAGGTCCGTGAAAGCCCGTGATGACGTGCTTTTTGAACTCTGATAGCTCTTTATGGCTCCTTTCACATATAAATGGCTAATCTCGTTGTGGATTGGCTCACTGTTTACGGTGCCACCAAAACAGCAGTCCAGTAAAATGCAAAAAGAGGAAGCGTGTATCAATTTGGTAAATTGCGCACGAAAACGTAAAAACGGCAAATAAGCCACAAAATTACAAAAGGAGAGCTGTGATCAGACATAAGAAGCCAGAGCCCCGATTTTAGGACCAAGGCGACGTTTAACGTCGCGTTCATCAAACATTTGTGGGGTTAGGGTTGGCGCGCTAGGTGTGAATCCTTTTGTTTCGAATGAACAGAGATATTCCATCAAAAGAAATCGAAACCGATGATGTTTTGTAACTGTCATCCATGTTAAATTTAATTAGCTTTCTTTTATCTCTGTTCAAAATCCCATTAATTCTAAGCCGAATAATTGCGTTACTGAAAATCGAGAGTATATCTTGATAAGAAACACAGTATAAAATAGCGGTATTTACAAATTTTTAGAAACGACCAAAAACAGCGGGTGAAGAAATAACGTTTTGAAATCATGTCATGGTGCCGTTCATGATATGTATAGTTCATCGAGCAAAGTAATAAAGATTTTTGTTGTTGTTGTTGTTGTTAGTACAGAATATATGAAATAGGAACAGCTTTCCGTGTTTGAAGTTATGGTTACAAGAGGAAGATTAGGAGAACGACAAATAGCCGAAGGCTATTTTGAAAATCTTTTGGCATTATTGCATTATTATTATTATTCCAAAATATCATATTGCGAGCGCGGACTAAAAGATATTTTAGGGGGTACGATTTCAAGGTAAAGACATAGACCTAAGGTAAATTCCCGCTTCTTATCGATACTCATCAAGGTCCGCATCAAATCACATGCAAAACACTATAAATAGGCCAATTTCGATATATCAAAATTCGAACTTGACTTAGACTCCTAGGCTTAGGCAAATAAAACAAAATAAATTAGTTATTCCTCTCTGAAGTTCAATGTTATTTCTTTTGTTTTATTCGCCTAAACCTCGGACCAAGTAAAAAAACTTAGTCATGAAATCAAATTAGGCCTATTAGCCATTAAAATTGATCATACCTTAAGATGGCTCCGTTGTTATTTCGGGCGCACACGTCTATGAAAAACTTTGGGTCATAACTTTTTCGGCTCTAAACGGGTAAAGCGATGCCTATAAAACTTTGCGAAAACTTACAGCTATTATTTAGCAATAAAATGATAGAATCCGATTTAACTGGGAACAAATATTTTTAGTGATAATCCAGCTTAATGAACCCTACTTTTTGAACAAAATCTCACCAGAGAAAAATTTTGCCGTTATATTTGTGTTAAATTTCTGGAATCAGCTTACATTGACTTAATAATTATATACCCTTACCAAGTTTCAGGAAAATCGTTGGAGCAGATCTTTAATTTTTGCGACAAGTGATTTTAGCGAATTTAGGCAAAGCCAAAACGTGCTTGAGAAGATGCAGATAACTTTCACTTTAAGTACCGTTTACTCTATGTGGTTAACTTGTCTTTCTGTTTAAAAGCCCTTTGCCACGAATCTTCGAGGTATGCCAGAGACTGTCCTAAGTAAGGCATATTTACCCGTGCAGTGCCAAGAGAAATTGGACCAGCTTGATAGCGTGATTCACCTTTTTAGTGAATTCAAATAAAAAGCCCCAAAAAGCAAAGACCTTACCTTTAAAGTGAGGTACGAAGAAACGGCACCGCAAACGCTAGCTTTCACTAGAAGAAATTAAGCTAACTTCTCATGGAAGCAATGTGTTTACTTTGATGTCGTGGGTGTGTTTAATACCTCTCGACAATCAGGGTGTATAGTCGTGACAGCACGTTGACTTTAATTTAATTAGTTAAACCAAACTTTAAATTCTGCATATATAAATTACAAATTAAAATTGAATTATCATTTATTAATCTTTTTCAGATGGTGTCGTTTTTTAACACTGCGTCTTTCAAAATAAATTAATGTGATTTACTGTATAGGGCACTCATCTTTTCATGTCCTTTTTTTTTTCAAGAAAATGTTAAATGAGCCCATTTTCGTAACCAATAAGTTATTTTATAATTAGTCATGTTTTGAAATCAAGTCATGGCTTCGAGCAAAATATAGAATACATGAGATTTATTCAGTTTTTCGTCTGTCTATAAAGTTATGATAGCTATAGAAACACGAGCCGAAGGCTATTTGGAAATTTTTTGGCCACCTTCAATTAAAGATGATCAAAAGCTGATATTTCGAGAGCTTTCGTGGCCTTTCGTCACTTAACGAATCGAGTCTCTTATGGTGGCCAATTTACCTTGTCAACTCAGTTAATAATACGAAACTTTTCTGTTTTATTCCCCCACCGACGCAGCACCACAGATTCTTTAGAAAGTAATCTCTTGATTTAATTTCGAGTTCTCCACGCCGATTGAAAGCTAAATAAGTATTTCAATTTTGGGATCTCTGCTGCTGTCCTATATCCATACATGTAGACAGACAGCCACAGAATGATTTGTGTTTTTTTTTGTCAAATTAAATCAACTGCTTAGGCATAAGTCTAACCATTAAACATAAGAAACACCGATAAAGCCATTGCTAAACAGCGAGAAAGATACGTTGCAAAATCATTCTTTTCCGTGGTTTCGAATCTCCCGCAAAGTGTGAAAACTAACTCAAACGCGTGAACATTCACGGCGACTGATGGAGATCCCTAATGCGTGCAATAAAATAGATTCTCTGGCTTGTGATGCCCACGTTCGTGTTTTAGCCGTTTTTCTAGTTTTATTCTCCCGAGTGTATCAGTTTTAACGAACGCCGTCCTTTCTTGTTTGATGTCCTTTAGCAATGGCGGTTGGCTTTCTACTGAAATGCCATTCTTTTATGAGAATTTGTTTCAAGTTAGGCACTGATGGCATACTAAAAACGGCAAGGAGAAGAGATTGAGACAGAAGTGAAATAAAAAACAAACAGTTAAATATATTTGCCCGATATTTCGGTTTGCAAAACAAACCTACGGTGGATAAAAAACAAAAACGAACACAAATATAAACGGTCGTCCTTTTATATTACTGTTTTTCGACACACGTGCAACAGTTAGTTCAAAACTGTAATCCCCTTCTGTGTGGCAATTGTCTTTAGCTCCGTGAAAGCCCGTGATGACGTGCTTTTTGAACTCTGATAGCTCTTTATGGCTCCTTTCGCATATAAATGGCTAATCTCCTTGTGGATTGGCTCACTGTTTACGCTGCCACCAAAACAGCAGTCCAGTAAAATGCAAAAAGAGGAAGCGTGTATCAATTTGGTAAATTGCGCACGAAAACGTAAAAACGGCAAATAAGCCACAAAATTACAAAAGGAGAGCTGTGATCAGCCATAAGAAGCCAGAGCCCCGATTTTAGGACCAAGACGACATTTAACGTCGCGTTCATCAAACATTTGTGGGGTTAGGGTTGGCGCGCTAGGTGTGAATCCTTTTGTTTCGAATGAACAGAGATATTCCATCAAAAGAAATCGAAACCGATGATGTTTTGTAACTGTCATCAATGTTAAATTTAATTAGCTTTCTTTTATCTCAGTTCAAAATCCCATTAATTCTAAGCCGAATGATTGCGTTACTGAAAACCGAGAGTATATATTGATAAGAAACGCAGTATAAAATGGCGGTATTTACAAATTTTTAGAAACGACCAAAAACAGCGGGTGAAGAAATAACGTTTTGAAATCATGTCATGGTGCCGTTCATGATATGTATATTTCATCGAGCAAAGTAATAAAGATTTTTGTTGTTGTTGTTGTTGTTAGTACAGAATATATGAAATGGGAACAACTTTCCGTGTTTGAAGTTATGGTTACAAGAGGAAGATTAGGAGAACGACAAATAGCCGAAGGCTATTTTGAAAATCTTTTGGCATTATTGCATTATTATTATTATTATTATTCCAAAATAACATATTGTGAGCGTGGACTAAAAGATATTTTAGGGGGTACGATTTCAAGGTAAAGACATAGACCTAAGGTAAATTCCCGCTTCTTAACGATACTCATCAAGGTCGCGCATCAAATCACATGCAAAACACTATGAATAGGCTAATTTCGATATATCAAAATTCGAACTTGACTTAGACTCCTAGGCTTAGGCAAATAAAACAAAATAAATTAGTCATTCCTCTCTGAAGTTCAATGTTATTTCTTTTGTTTTATTCGCCTAAACCTCGGACCAAGTAAAAAAATTAGTCATGAAATCAAAATAGGCCTACTGATTACCCATTAAAATTGATCATACCTTAAGATAGCTCCGTTATTTCGGGCGCACTCGTCTATGAAAAACTTTGGGTCATAACTTTTTCGGCTCTAAACGGGTAAAGCGATGCCTATAAAACTTTGCGAAAACTTACAGCTATTACTTAGCAATAAAATGATAGAATCCGATTTAACTGGGAACAAATATTTTTAGTGATAATCCAGCTTAATGAACCCCACTTTTTGAACAAAATCTCTCCAGAGAAAAATTTTGCCGTTATATTTGTGTTAAATTTCTGTAATCAGCTTACATTGACTTAATAATTATATACCCTTACCAAGTTTCAGCAAAATCGTTGAAGCAGATCTTTAATTTTTGCGACACAAAGTGATTTTAGCGAATTTGGGCCAAGTAAAAACGTGCTTGAGAAGATGCAGAAAACTTTCACTTTAAGTATTACTCTATGTGGTTAACTTGTCTTTCTGTTTAAAAGCCCTTTGCCACGAATCTTCGAGGTATGCCAGAGACTGTCCTCGGTAAGGCATATTTACCCGTGCAGTGCCAAATTGGACCGGCTTGATAGCGTGATTCACCTTTTTAGTGAATTCAAATAAAAAGTCCCAAAAAGCAAAGACCTTACCTTTGAAGTGAGGTACGAAGAAACGGCACCGCAAACGCTAGCTTTCACTAGAAAAAATTAAGCTAACTTCTCGTGGAAGCAATGTGTTTACTTTGATGTCGTGGGAGTGTTACCTCTCGACAATCAGCGTGTATAGTCTGACAGCACGTTGACTTTAATCTAATTAGTTAAACCAAACTTTAAATTCTGCATATATATATTAAAAATTGAAATTGAATTATCATTTATTCATTTTCTTCTGATGGTGTCGTTTTTTAACACTGCGTCTTTCAAAATAAATTAACGTGATTTACTGTACAGGGCACTCATCTTTTCATGTCCTTTTTTTTTTTCAAGATAATATTAAATGAGCCCATTTTCGTAACCAATAAGTTATTTTATAATTAGTCATGTTTTGAAATCAAGTCATGGCTTCGAGCAAAATATAGAATACATGAGATTTATTCAGTTTTTCATCTGTCTATAAAGTTATGATAGCTATAGAAACACGAGCCGAAGGCTATTTGGAAATTTGGCCACCTTCAATTAAAGATAATCAAAAGGTGATATTTCGAGCGCTTTCGTGGCCTTTCGTCACTGAACGAATCGAGTCTCTCATGGTGGCCAATTTACCTTATCAACTCATTTAATAATACCTACGGAACTTTTCTGCTTTATTCCCCCACCGACGCAGCACCACAGTTTCTTTAGAAAGTAATCTCTTGATTTAATTTCGAGTTCTCCACGCCGAGTGAAAGCTAAATAAGTATTTCAATTTTGGGATCTCTGCTGCTGTCCTTTTTCCATACATGTAGACAGACAGCCACAGAATGATTTGTGTTTTTTTGTCGAATTAAATCAACTGCTTAGGCATAAGTCTATCCATTAAACATAATAAACACCAATAAAGCCATTGCTAAACAGCGAGAAAGATACGTAGCAAAATTAAATCATTCTTTCCCGTGGTTTCTAAATTTGTCTAATCTCCCGCAAAGTGTGAAAACTAACTCAAACGCGTGAACATTCAAGGCGACTGATGCGTGCAATAAAATCGATTCTCTGGCTTGTGATGACCACGTTCGTGTTCTCACGAGTATATCTTTTAACGAACGCCGTCCTTTCTTGTATGATGTCCTTTAGCAATGGCGGTTGGCTTTCTACTGAAATGCCATTCTTTTATGAGGATTTGTTTCAAGTTAGGCACTGATGGCATACTAAAAACGGCAAGGAGAAGAGATTGGGACAGAAGTGAAATAAACCGATATTTCGGTTTGCAAAACAAACCTTCTACGGTGGATAAAAAACAAAAACGAATACAGATATAAACGGTCGTCCTTTTATATTACTGTTTTTCGACACACGTGCAACAGTTAGTTCAAAACTGTAATTCCCTTCTGTGTGGCAATTGTCTTTAAATCCGTGAAAGCCCGTGATGACGTGTTTTTTGAACTCTGATAGCTCTTTATGGCTCCTTTCACATATAAATGGCTAATCTCCTTGTGGATTGGCTCACTGTTTACGCTGCCATCAAAACAGCAGTGCAGTAAAATGCAAAAAAAGGAAGCGTGTATCAATTTGGTAAATTGCGCACGAAAACGTAAAAACGGCAAATAAGCCACAAAATTACAAAAGGAGAGCTGTGATCAGACATAAGAAGCCAGAGCCCCGATTTTAGGACCAAGACGACGTTTAACGTCGCGTTCATCAAACATTTGTGGGGTTAGGGTTGGCGCGCTAGGTGTGAATCCTTTTGTTTCGAATGAACAGAGATATTCCATCAAAAGAAATCGAAACATGTTTTGTAACTGTCATCAATGTTAAATTTAATTAGCCTTCTTTTATCTCAGTTCAAAATCCCATTAATTCTAAGCCGAATAATTGCGTTACTGAAAATCGAGAGTATATCTTGATAAGAAACGCAGTATAAAATAGCGGTATTTACAAATTTTTAGAAACGACCAAAAACAGCGGGTGAAGAAATAACGTTTTGAAATCATGTCATGGTGCCGTTCATGATATGTACATTTCATCGAGCAAAGTAATGAAGATTTTTATTGTTGTTGTTGTTGTTGTTAGTACAGAATATATGAAATGGGAACAGCTTTCCGTGTTTGAAGTTATGGTTACAAGAGGAAGATTAGGAGAACGACAAATAGCCGAAGGCTATTTTGAAAATCTTTTGGCATTATTATTATTATTCTAAAATATCATATTGGGAGCGTGGACTAACAGATATTTTAGGGGTACGATTTCAAGGTAAAGACATAGACCTAAGGTAAATTCCCGCTTCTTATCGATACTCATCAAGGTCCCGCATCAAATCACATGCAAAACACTATGAATAGGCTAATTTCGATATATCAAAATTCGAACTTCACTTAGACTCCTAGGCTTAGGCAAATAAAACAAAATAAATTCAGTAGTTATTCCTCTCTGAACTTCAATGTTATTTCTTTTGTTTTATTCGCCTAAACCTCGGACGAAGTAAACAATTTAGTCATGAAATCAAAATAGCCCTATTACCCATTAAAATTGATCATAGCTTAAGATGCCTCCGTTGTTATTTCGGGCGCACTCGTCTATAAAAAACTTTGGGTCATAACTTTTTCGGCTCTAAACGGGTAAAGCGATGCCCATAAAACTTTGCGAAAACTTACAGCTATTATTTAGCAATAAAATGATAGAATCCGATTTAACTGGGAACAAATATTTTTAGTGATAAACCAGCTTAATGAACCCCACTTTTTGAATAAAATCTCTCCAGAGAAAAATTTTGCCGTTATATTTGTGTTAAATTTCTGTAATCAGCTTACATTGACTTAATAATTATATACCCTTACCAAGTTTCAGGATAATCGTTGGAGCAGATCTTTAATTTTTGCGACAAGTGATTTTAGCGAATTTAGGCAAAGCCAAAACGTGCTTGAGAAGATGCAGAAAACTTTCACTTCAAGTACCGTTTACTCTATGTGGTTAACTTATAATTGTCTTTCTATTTAAAAGCCCTTTGCCACGAATCTTCGAGGTATGCCAGAGACTGTCCTAAGTAAGGCATATTTACCCGTGCAGTGCCAAATTGGACCAGCTTGATAGCGTGATTCACCATTTTAGTGAATTCAAATAAAAAGTCCCAAAAAGCAAAGACCTTACCTTTAAAGTGAGGTACGAAGAAACGGCACCGCAAACGCTAGCTTTCACTAGAAAAAATTAAGCTAACTTCTCATGGAAGCAATGTGTTTACTTTGATGTCGTGGGAGTGTTACCTCTCGACAATCAGCGTGTATATTCGTGACAGCACGTTGACTTTAATTTAATTAGTTAAACCAAACTTTAAATTCTGCATATATAAATTACAAATTGAAATTGAATTATCATTTATTTATTTTTTTCTGATGGTGTCGTTTTTTAACGCTGCGTCTTTCAAAATAAATTAATATGATTTACTGTATAAGGCACTCATCTTTTCATGTCTCTTTTTTTTCAAGAAAATATTAAATGAGCCCATTTTCGTAACCAATAAGTTATTTTATAATTAGTCATGTTTTGAAATCAAGTCATGGCTTCGAGCAAAATATAGAATACATGAGATTTATTCAGTTTTTCGTCTGTCTATAAAGTTATGATAGCTGTAGAAACACGAGCCGAAGGCTATTTGGAAAATTTTTGGCCACCTTCAATTAAAGATAATCAAAAGCTGATATTTCGAGCGCTTTCGTGGCCTTTCGTCACTGAACAAATCGAGTCTCTCATGGTGGCCAATTTACCTTATCAACTCAGTTAATAATACGGAACTTTTCTGTTTTATTCCCCCACCGACGCAGCACCACAGTTTCTTTAGAAAGTAATCTCTTGATTTAATTTCGAGTTCTCCACGCCAATTGAAAGCTAAATAAGTATTTCAATTTTGGGATCTCTGCTGCTGTCCTATATCCATACATGTAGACAGACAGCCACAGAATGATTTGTGTTTTTTTTGTCGAATTAAATCAACTGCTTAGGCATAAGTCTATCCATTAAACATAATAAACACCGATAAAGCCATTGCTAAACAGCGAGAAAGATACGTAGCAAAATCATTCTTTCCCGTGGTTTCGAAATTTGTCTAATCTCCCGCAAAGTGTGAAAACTAACTCAAACGCGTGAACATTCAAGGCGACTGATGGAGATCCCTAATGCGTGCAATAAAATCGATTCTCTGGTTTGTGATGCCCACGTTCGTGTTTTAGCCGTTTTTATAGTTTTGTTCTCACGAGTATATCTTTTAACGAACGCCGTCCTTTAGCAATGGCGGTTGGCTTTCTACTGAAATGCCATTCTTTTATGAGGATTTGTTTCAAGTTAGGCACTGATGGCATACTAAAAACGGCAAGGAGAAGAGATTGGGACAGAAGTGAAATAAACCGATATTTCGGTTTGCAAAACAAACCTTCTACGGTGGATAAAAAACAAAAACGAATACAGATATAAACGGTCGTCCTTTTATATTACTGTTTTTCGACACACGTCAACAGTTAGTTCAAAACTGTAATTCCCTTCTGTGTGGCACTTG
>JAJLRJ010000011.1:31195589-31318089 GCA_024195265.1 Dendrophyllia cribrosa | reverse complement strand
AAACAGATGAAGATGATCGGGAAAACATCAAATCAAGGGAATACTGCATTGTACTAAAGTGCATCCCAACTATTGTGATGAACGTCTTATTAGTCTTTCAGTTATTTATTTATTATTTTTTTTATTTTTTTTTTTTGTTTTATCTTTTTTGTCCTTTTTATTTGTATTTGTAATGGGGGTAGGTGATAAGAATGAAGAAACTCCTTAAAGTGTATATGACAGATATTTTTTTATTTGCTTGATGGAATCTACATGGCGTTCTGATAAGAAAGTCGAAAAAAGATTTTCGATATCGATTTTTCTTGTCCTTGATTTAGCCGTCTGAAAACGTGAAATTTCACTTCCAGTGGGTTACAAAACCGCGCAAGAAGAAAGACTGGAAATAGTCCGCTGTGACGTCAATACAAGAATGCCAGTGTCGCGGTTTCTCAGTTCCTCCGTTTTTTGGTGCGTGTTGCTACAACCATAGACAAGACACCTCAATAGAACCATGTTTCTTCCTCAAGGAGCACCAAAAACTGTGTGGAACCGAGAAAACGCGACACCGGCATTCTTGTATTGACGTCACAGCGGACTATTTCCAGTCTTTCTTCTTGCGCGGTTTTGTAACCCACCGGAAGTGAAATTTCACGTTTTTAGACGGCTAAATCAAGGACAAGAAAAATTGATATCGAAAATCTTTTTTCGATTTTCTTATCAGAACGCCATGTAGATTCCATCAAGCAAATAAAAAAATATCTGTCATATACACTTTAACTGAATGATCTTGTCTTTCAAGATCAAGAACTACAATAACCGATAGTTAACCAGAGTTGGAACTTATTGGCTAGGAGTGACAAGAATGACTGTCCAGGTTAAAATCATTAATTTCATTGCAAGGTTAAACCAAGATAATAAAACCTACAATTTATTATTTTAACCCTTTATTTTATTCCTTCACAATTTTACAATGCTGTGTTTAACAGCTGCATGAAACCGATATAATACCGCAATACCCAACACCAAGTATAGTCGATAAATGATATTCATTTTAACCAACATACCAAAGAGGGAAAACTTCATGGCGCTCATACATTGCATCACTGATGTGATTATAAGTCCTCGGTATAAATTCCCCTGTTACAAGATAAACCATGACTTGAAATAATCGTGGAATCAGATTCCAGATTCAGATTCCACTCCTTCAAAATATTATAGGTTTAATTACCTTTAAATCAAAGTACATTCACCACCGCGATTACGTTACGGAACTCAGTGCAATAATTACGTTACTCTTAAGTTTCTTATGATGGTTAAAATAATAAAGATGGCCCCACTAGCCCAACAAAAATCAAACAAGAAGAAACCATGAAGCCGTTATATTGCATCATGATGACTACAAAGCTACTTTAGAAATTCAATCCAAACAAAATCAATCAACCATCTCTGCGTTAGCTAAGACTGTTTACCAAGATCACAATGCCAAACTAATACAGTCAACTAGCCTATTCTGATAATTGGATCATAATGAAAATAATAAAGATACCCACTTGCAAGTGAACTAATAATACCGTTGCAAACCTTTTCAATCCTGATCGGAGATTGCAATTCATACTCCTTACGACTGAACGCCGGTTTGTACCCTTACTTGGGATATGTTTCGATATTTTGAAAGAGCTGACCTAGTCCTGATCTGTTCAGGCTAAAAAGGAAGTGCTCTGCCTATAAAGCCCTCTTTTCTGGCTACTTTTGCTTCTGCTCTCGTAGTGTGGGATGTTGAATAAGGAGCTAAATTTTATACCTGAAGTAGAGAAGCCTTGTAATACCACTGCATCCTTGATTACGAGTTGTCCCTCATTTCAATACACCTCATCCATAAATGACAGCCGATATATCTATGTTAATTAGTTTTACTGGCCTCATATATTAACAGCGATATATCGCATTCATGTGATATTTCCGATGTGTCTTTAAAGTGTATTTTTTCGCGCATTTTACAATTTGACGTTTTACGTAATTGTCAGGATATGTCTCCCTCGGACGTCGGACGTACGTGCAAACCTATAACTCTTGAACTAAATGCTCTGGAGCTTCAAACTTTGGCCAGATGTGTAGTTGATCTTAAACTGTCTACAAATCCATGAACACTTTCGATTCGAAAACTTTTTTTTTAAGTGCGGTTACAAAGTAAAAATATCATAAGTCCGCCATATTGACTATTATTTCTGAGCTGAAGAAGGCCAGTTAAACTGGCCGAAACGTCGATTTAAAATCGCTTTCAACCTCAGAAGAATCCCGAAAAACAACTTTTAATTTTTGAAATGAGAGTTTCAGAAATACAATAAAATTGGCCTCATATAATTTAGAGTAAATATTCTTTGGAATTTTACACACCGCTAACGAGTCCAATCAATCAACATACATGCAAAAGAATAGTAAATCAGCCGTCATTGATGAATAAGGTGTAAAGCAACCATTTGGCGACCTTGAAGGTTAACAACTGCTTGTTTAAGTCTAATTCATCGCTTGTTGGTCACCATAAAGAAAGCATCGATTGTAGGAGATGGGATGCACTGTGATTGCACGATTACAAAAACTTCAACATAGCAACAATACAAGAGCCGAGCTAGCCAGACTCTTGTAATCGGCCCCTAACTTAAGTTAAGAAAAAACTCAGTCTTAGACTTAGCAAAACTTAGCAAGAATACATGAGCCGAGCTAGCCAGACTCTTGTAATCGGCTCCTAACTTAAGTTAAGAAAAACTCAGTCTTTGACGTCATTCATTCACCCGTTGATGAGAAGAGAAAGTCTGGGTACTAATATAAGCTGATTGAAAAAACTGTTTTGCTAAATGACAATTAAAAAAAAACCGTAAACATCTTTTGAAACAAAGCTTGGTTTACATGTGCTCAACAGAAAGCTTATACAGTTTCACGTGTCATGCTAACCGTAACTAGCTCTTCTTTGACATGCTATTACTTTGCAATTAAGTTAATCCCACTTCTACGTCAAGAGCCATTTGAGCCTAACAGGGACCTGTTTGTAATTACACTGTCAGCTAAAACGTTAATTACTGATTAAAATTGAAAAAAAACTGCCACATACCCTAATTTTACTTTGATTTTTTTTCCAATAGTCTATTTCTGAGTTGCTCTAAGCCTCCTTTTCAAACCGAGGCCAAGTGCAAAACTATTCATATGGATATGAGTTTTTTTTTCAAATGCAAATAAAACTTATATCCATATGAATGGTTTTACACTTGGCCTCGGTTTGAAAAGGAGGGAAAGAGCAACTCGGAAATGGGCTATTGCCTTGTTGTTTATCAAAATTGCTGTTATGTTTTGTGGTTTCGCTTGCCGTGTAAGCTAGGATAAGCTAAGACTAAATTCTAGATGGCGCCTTTTATTTCTTAGGTTGTTTCGTAAAAGGTTTCTACTTCGTCTGGTGTAAAGCGGTAGTTACTTCCTCCTGCCAAGAATGTTTTGGTGAAGGTTCTCCCATAGCTGTGTCCGCTCGGTGGACTGTAAGTGTAGCCAAGGTTTGTGTACGAACCACTATTGGATGACGCATGGTTGGATACGTAGATGTCATGTCCTCCTCCGAATATGGGTCCATGCGATAAGAAACTGCATATGGAACGCCGGTTAAAATTACACCGCCCTGTCTGAGGCAGTTTGACAGGTGCCCACCCTGGCTTGTTCACCAAAGAGAACAAAAACGTTTTTGAATCGTATCGATAACAACCGGAACCTGTTGGGGAAAACAGGAGACGAAAGACAAGTGACATTTATATTGATACAATATACGTATATATATTTAATATATACGAATATATTGATACAATATACGTATATATATTTAATATATACGAATATATTGATACAATATACGTATATATATTTAATATATACGAATATATTGATACAATATACGTATATATATTTAATATATACGAATATATTGATACAATATACGTATATATATTTAATTTATACGAATATATTGCTAATACGAATATTATATACGAATATGGACTGCACTCCTTCTCATACTTATCTGTGAAGCAATGGAATGCTCTACCTGAGGAATTAAGAAATAGTATATTTTCTGATTTTAATAATTTTATACAAATTCTTGAAACTTTTGTCCAGCAAAAGAATGTAAAAAATCAATCAAAGATAAATAATTTAAATTATAATATATTTATGTATGTGTATGCGTGTGTGTGTGTATATATATTTATATATTTTCTTTTTATTTTATTATTTCTCGGAGATATTAGCTAAATTTGTAGCTACTCTAAAATTCGAGAAGAAATAGAGGTTATGTATGTATAATTCAGCCGTCATGTACACTTCGTGTGGGATGCGAGGTTAGATACCTACTAACTTATTTTATAGTAACTACTTTAAAGGTTCTTTAATTTAGTGAATCTATCTAATAAAAATAACTATAAAAAATTGTTAATATTTTACACGGTGGGCACAGATTCACTCAAAATCGCTCACCGTTAGCGTGCTAACAAAATGGCGGAAATCAGGGGCCCATCAATTTTCGAAATGTAATATCTTTGGATCTCATCAACATATTAACGAACTTTTTTCACTTTTGAAATTATTATGGCGTGTTCTTTCAGAAACTGTCATCAGATATCCCATAATACTAATTTCAAATTTTGGCGCCATATTTGTGACGTCATTTTCCCGCCAAAATACTTGAAATTTAAAAAACAAAAAACATACGATTTTTGCGAATGATAACTTCTATATTGTTGTAAAATTTCAGCTTCCTAGGTTCAAAACTGTTAAAGTTGAATGAAGCGCAAGTTTTTCAGTCGATTTGATTCTAAATGACCTTTGACCCCCCGCAGATAATATGTGCGGGGAGTTCAAATTTTGAAACGTCATATCTTTTGATCGGATCAACTTATTTACGAGATTTTTTCAGTTTTGAGATGCTTGCGGCGAGCGCTTTCAGAAATTGTCATTAGATATCCCATAATACTAAGTTATTTTTTGGGCGCCAACTTTATGACGTCATTTTCCCGCCAAAAATTGCAAAAATGGAAAAACAACAAATATTTTTTTGTGAAAATGATGAGTTCTGTGCTGTTGTGAAATTTCATGTTAACAACATCAAAACGGAAAAAGTTATTATATCGCGAAATGTCGAGCGATTTCGAGTGAATCTGTGCCCACCGTGTTAAAAGGCGAAAATATGAAAAGAGAGTTGAATTTGTTTTGAATGGTTGTATTTTTTTAATTCAAATCCTTTAAAGGTAACTTTCGTCATTTTAGATCTCACCATAGACCATAAAATGTGCAGAGCTTAATTTGTCACAAAAGTCACATTAAGTCCATCCCCCTATCTTGCACTACTCGAGTGGTGGGGTATGTGTAAAATATATCAAGATACTATGTATTTATTGACTAAGTTACCTCGGGCAGAATGGGAAGATATTTGGCTCCAGGTCATGGCGTACGTAAATTGCTTGAAATGTGACACGCGATTCCGTACTCTTTTGTAGTAGAGGCGTACGTCTTTTCCCGGCAAGTTCACGCAAATGCAAATGCGTACGGCCCTCATAATGGGGACTTTCACCAATGGTTTTGTAAAGAAAAGTCTAACAGAGCCGTTCGGGTCATATGATAAACACCTTTATCAATGAATTATACCTGAAAAAAAGAAAATGAATGCAGTTTGTGGTAAAAAATAAGGCGAAAAAAAAAAACATTTCTCCAGTTTTTCGTTTGAATTCAGTCTGAGTCGTGAGGTAATCACTTAAATTTTTGAGAATAAATATAATTGTCATCTAATTAGGTAATAATCCACATAAGGGCCTGTTTACATGGAGGGAGGGTGACCCGGGTAGCAGGGTCACCCTCCTAGCCCGGGCTACCCTGGGAGGGCCAACTTTTCATACATTTCTTTACAAAGCACACTGAAGTGTTTACATGATAGACAGTGTCATCCGCCTAACCCTCCTAGGCGGGCTATCTTTCTGCATGTAAACGGTCATCCCAGGGTCACCCTCCTAGGCGGGCTATTTCTTTTGACTTGAAATTACCCGTGAAAACAAGCAATAAAAACAGCAAACTCGCCGCTATAGCCTTTCTTCTTGCTGCCATGTTAATATGTCGTGCTTAATAAAGCATGCCGTTGCAATAAAAAAAACCGCCAAAACAATTTAAGAGCCCGCCAAAAAAAAAAAGATAGCTCACCTATATGATAGCCCGCCCTAATAGCCCGCCCATGTAAAGGAGGGCTATGTGTTAGTCCGGCTGGGAGGGTGACCCTGGTACCCGGGTAACCCTCCCTCCATGTAAACAGGCCCTAAGAAGGATAGCGCTGAACGGCAATGCACGATGGAATGTCAACTTTTTTTCATTGTTACAACTAGTGATCTCATTGGCCAAGATTCAAGAACTGCTAAAACGTTAAGGTTCAAGGTGCATTTTGTGTAACTTTTTTAAGGTTTCAAGTAATTTGAGACCCAATCGCACAACATGCAAGTTTTAAAAGATATTGTATTTGGGGAACTTCATCAAAGAAGCAAAATTATTAGCTATTGTCTTCTGCTATTCTGATTGGTTAAGCACGAACATTTCCTATAAAATATATTTGACGCAAATGGATTTTCGTTATTTTTATACTGAAAATATAATTATGAACCATCAGCTCCTCCTCTATTCTTGAAATCAAAGATATTCTATGTGGGAAAGAGCCAATGCCGCAGAACAATGAAGTTTACCATAGACTTTCTTTGAATTTGTCCAAGAATTATCAATGGGTTGAGAAGCTGCATATGAAACTGACTCTGGAGTGAATTTACCCTGTTTCTATGTTGATCATGGAATCCAGTGGGTCGAAAACCTTGTCTTGCTCCAGGTGACTGCCATGCTCTAGGCTGGAACCCTGCCCCTGGCCCTTGTGGGCGAGCGTTCATACCAAAAGGCCCCTGTGTTTGTGAGTAGGGTTGTCTTGGACAAAATCCCCCGCGGAACTGCGATAAATAAATATTGTGTTGCGGGGGTGGAAATCGTGGGCTCTCAAATCGTGGTCTGAAATTTAGAGAAAGAGGTCGCGATCTGCCTTGAAAAGGCGACGAATTTGGGCGCCGAGGACCACCACACATTTTAAATAAACTTCAAATGTTTGCTTTAACTTTCTCAAAGTCGTTCGATCACTTCTTCCGCCATGTTGAAGCTTGGTAACCGTGTTCTCCTAAACCTCATTCCCAGGGTCTTCTCGATATCTACGTAGCTTTCGAAGCGGAGCCTGAGCCTGAATCACAATGCAAGGCGCAGAGAAGTACAATGATAGAGATTTTCCATGGGCATAGGTATCTTCAGCTTTTGCCTATTCATTTTTTTTCTTATTTATACCACTCTTTGATTTGCGCAGTTTACTTGACGCCAATCAGCGACTATAGAACTTTGCTCGGGGATATTGTGTACTGCATGCTAACAGCTTTAAATAGTTGTCATTTTCAACCTCTTACTTCAGAGGTTAAGGTGGTTTGCATCGGTTTGAAGAAAATGTTTTCAGTTTTTTTTTTCTCCGAGTTAGAAGTATTTTGACTGGTTTTGCGCATCCGGCTTAATCACCGCTACAACGTTAAGTAAACGTAAATGTATAGACCCTTTTAATAAATACCAGAATGCTTCATATTCCGTTATCGATGTCAAATGTATTCTTTTGAATTGTAAAGAGAATTCAAAAGAATATGTTTGACGTCATTAGCGGAAAATGATGCATCGTGGCATTAATTAAAAATAGTGCGTTTTTCAACAGTCTTCCCTTGTGTGGGCTAGGTTTGCGATGTGCTTACGCAGACATACATTGTAAGAGTTATATTTTGACAGCGAATAAAATAGCTGGATGGCTAGTCGACTCCCTCCAATTGTCTATAGTGTTTACAAGGGAAATGTTGTCTATTCGGCTGAGTGCAGTGATAGAGAATGGAATTTCATTTGACCGAAATTCCGGCTAATATCACCGTGCAAATCAATAGATGGTTCTCACTCACGTGACCTTCAGTCCTGTGGGACTCAAATGACAAGGACCATGGCGGCCATGTTGGTGCACATAACAAAGGAAATTCATTAAAATTCTTTTGTAGGTGTGCACCAACATGGCCGCCGTGACGTAACGTGAAAACCACCTATAGGCCATTTCCGAGTTGCCCTTAGCCTCTCTATCAAAGCGAGGCTAGGTGCTAAACCTTTCATATGAAAATGAGTTTTCATTCACATGGAAATAAGTTTTATTTGCATGTGAATGAAAACTCATTTTCATATGAAAGGGTTCGCACCTAGCCTCGCTTTGATAGAGAGGCTGAAGACAACTCGAGCTCGGAAATGGCCTTTTGATTTCATAATAAAAACCGGAGAAGGGGAGGGAGGGGCAGTGTACACAGGCTATCTTGATGGAGCAGGAGGATGATTTTATGCCGCCTATTGAATTTACTGTATTATGTATTGAGAATGAATTTAGACTCGAGGTTTTGAGAGAAATAAAATGAAATAAAAAATGAATATCAAGAGAAGATAGCATACGATGTTTCATTTTAACCCTTTATTTTATTCCTTCACACTTTTAACGCTGTGTTTAACAGCTGCATGAAACCGATATGATACCGCAATACCCAACACCAAGTATTGTAGTTGATAAATGATATTCATTTTAACCAGCATACCAAAAATCGAAAACTTCATGACGCTCATACATTGCATCACTGATGTACGATGTGATTATAAGTTCTCGGTATAAATTCCACATTTAGGAGATGAACCATCCGGAAATCATCGTGGAATCACCAGATTCCACTCCTTCAAAATAGTCGTCTAATAACCTTTAAATTAAAGTACAGTTCACCACCTAATTACTTCACGAAGCTCAGCACAATTACTACATTGGTGCCAAGTTTCTTATGATGGTTAATAATAAACCCAAAATCCGAACAAAGATAAACAAGAAAGATCATGAAGCCCATACATTGCATCATGATGTGGTTATAAATTCCCAGCAAAATCATTTAGTTGATAAATTCAAGTTTACCAATTAACTTTCAGAGAAATTAAAGACTATTCACCACGATTACGCTACGGAACTCAACACAATTACTACGTCGCCGGTGCCAAGTTTCTTATGATATAGATACCCGCAAATCCCAACACTGAACTGAAAAAAAAAAAAAAAAAATCATGGAGCCCTTACATTGCATTATAATGTGATTAAAAAATTCCCAACGTAAATCCCATAGTTTAGTCGATAAATTCAAGATCACCAAAATTACCTTTAAATTGAAGACTATTCAACACAGAAGTCAGCACAATTACTACCGTTACTGCTAAGTCTTATGATGGTTTATAAAAAAGATACCCGCCATCCCAACAAAAATAAGACAAGAAAATCACGAAGCTCTTGCGGCATCATGGTGTGACTACAAAGCTACTGTTATAGGAATTGATTCAAAATCAATAAAAAATTGGTAGACCATCTCTAGGTTAATAAACTACATCCCCTATTTAGCTAAGATTTTTTTGTTCCAAAACCTGGTGGGGGGGGGAGGATCACCACGTTATGAATGTTGAAATTTAGCACGGGCACTTCCCCTCCCTTACTCCCCTCAAGGGTTCAATGGAAGACTGTTTACGGTGCCAAACTAATATACGTAAACTGGTCTATAGTGGCTGTTCTAATCAGTAGTAAGATCAAAATGAAAATAATAAACATGCCCAATTGTAAGTGAAACTGATAGACAACTCTCACTAAAAACACGGAATCCCGAAAAGGCAACAAAGCCCATATATTGCATCACTGATATGTAATAATAAAGTTTCTTTAAGAGATATAACCCCTGTCCATCTTAACATTACACTGAAAAAGGTGACGCCCAATAACACCGATTGTTTAAATTTACGATCAACGCAGTTACTTAAATACACGATATTTCTTTCGATGGGATATAAGAAAGATGGGATATAATAAAGATACCTTTTTGGCGAGCTTAAAGGTTTAGTAACAACTGCTTGTTTAAGTCTAATTCATCGCTTGTTGGTCGCCATAAAGAAAGCATCGATTGTAGGAGATGGGATGCACTGTGATTGCACGATTACAAAAACTTCAACTTAGCAAGAATACATGAGCCGAGCTAGCCAGACTCTTGTAATCGGCCCCTAACTTACGTTGAGAAAAAAAATCAGTATTTGACGTTATACATTCACCTGTTAATTAGAAAAGAAAGTCTGGGTACTAAGCATAAGCTGATTGAAAAACTGTTTTGCTAAATGTCAATTGAAAAGCCAAACATCTTTTGAAACAAAACCTGAACTACATGCGCTCAACAGAATGCTTATACAGTTTCACCTCAGTCATGCTATTCTTTACAATCAAGTTAATCCCACTTCTAAGTTAAGAGGCATTTGAGCCTAACAGGGACCAGTTTGGAATTCAGATTATGCTATAAGTCAGCTAAAACGTTAATTACTGATTAAAACAATCTGCTGCATGCCCTAATTTTACTTCTTTTTTTTTTTCATTTATATTATTATTAAAACTACTGTTATGTTTTGTGTTTTCGCTTGCCGTGTAAGCTAGGATAAGCTAAGACTAAATTCTAGATGGCGCCGTTTCTTTGGTTGTTTCATAAAAGGTTTCTACCTCGTCAGGTGTAAAGCGGTAGTTACTTCCTCCTGTCAGGAATGTTTGGGTGAAGGTGCTGCCATAGCTGTGTCCGCTCGGTGCACTGTAAGTGTAGCCAAGGTTTGTGAAAGAATTACTGTTGGATGATGCTTGGTTGGATACTCGGATGTCAAGTCCTCCGAATATGGGTCCATACCATGAATCACTGAATATGGAATACCTCAGGTTTCTATACTGAGGCAGTTTGACAGGTGCCCACCCTGGTTTGTTCACCAATGAGAACAAAAACGCTTTGGAATCGTATTGCCACCCAGAACTGGAATCTGTTGGGAAAACAGGAAATGAAAATCATGTGACATTTTCCAAATTCTCAGTTACAATACGAATTCAGCCGTCATGTAAACTTTGTATGGGATGCGAGGTTAGATACTTACTAACTTATTGTATAGTTACAACTTTAAAGGATTTTTAATTCAGTGACTCTATCTAAAAAAAATAATTATAGAAAATTTTTAAAATTTTTAAAATTATATAAAGGCGAAAATATGAAAAGAGAGTTAAATTTGTTTTGAATGGGTGTAATTTTTTAAAAATTCAAATCCTTTTAGATCTACTCACCAAAGACCATAAAATGTGCAGAGCTGAATTTGTCACAAAAATCACATAAAGTCCATCTCTCTATCTTGCACTACTCGTTTGGTACAATACAATACAATACAATATCCTTTATTAGTTTTCCTAAATGGGATCATCAATCAATCAATCAATCAATCAATCAATCAATCAATCAATCAAACAAACTTTATTTAAAAAAACAGGGTATACGTATACGTAGCCCATGAATGGGGTTAGTTTCTAGAGAAACGGAGGTGCTACGTCGGTGGGGGAATGAAAAACTAAATATACGTAGCCCATTCAGCCGAAGCTGGTATCCAGAGGGGCTCTGTATAATAGATAAATCTATAGAAATATACAATATCTAAACATACAAATATAACAATATAAATGAAACAAGTGAAGAAACAAATACAAATTTGAACATCACAAAATTTAAAAATCATAATTTCTAATATTGGTCTTGAAAGATGACAACGAAGTTAGTTCTTTGATTTTTGGCGGGAGGGAATTGAACAACAGTGTTCCAGAGTATAAGGTACATTTCCCAAGGCTTAGCTTAGGTTTGAATTGGGAAGATGGATGTCATTTATTCTTCTAGTGTTGTACATGTGAGTGATGCTGCTGTTCTTCCAAACTCCTAGTCTCCCTGGTGGGGGATGTATAAAATATATCAAGATGCTATGTACTTATTGACTAAGTTAGGTCGGGCAGGATGGGAAAATATTTGGCTCGAAGTCATGGCGTAAATTTTGACACGCGATTCCGTACGCTTTTGTAGTAGGGGCGTACGTCTTTTTCCGGCCCCGCTCGCGCACATGCGTACGGCCCTCATAAAGGGGACTTTCACCAATGGTTTTGTAAAGAAAAGTCTCGCAGAGCCGTTCGGGCATATGATAAACACCTTTATCAATGACTTACATTACATGAATACATATTAATTAAGAAGTTATGAATGTTGAAAGTTAGCGCGGGCACTTTGTGCCACCCAGGCAAAATAGGGTTAATTTGTGAGAATAAATTACCATCTAACTAACATAAACACCTGATACCCTGATAAAAGGCAATTAATCTATTTTGGAAACCAATACACGTCAGCTTGGCTTGAAGCGAATCTCCCCGAAGTTTGTAAATTCAATATAGGTACAAAGGTTCGAAGTTGTTTTACCTGTTAAAGTTCCAATATTTAGACATAATTATGCAATAGGATTAAGTCAGTTAAAATCTAAATGTCAGTTAAAATCTCAAGTTGGACGACTGTTATTCGTTTTTTGGTGCTATTTTCGTGACATTTGACATTCCTGTTTTTACAATATTAATACATAGCACTACACAGTTACCCTTTTATTCTATTTTATTAAAATCTCAATAAACTACTAGAAAACTTACCTCGTAATTCCATAAGCATTATATCGAACAAGAGGAAGAGTGTTTCATCATGATATCTAAACACCGAGAAGTACGAGGCGCAGCCGAGCTTTTTTAACCCACTTCGAGGTGTTTGCATATCCGATGAGATACTCTTTCGAATGTTTGATATAGCTTCCCAAAACCATTGATAATTCTTGGAGAAATTCAAAGAAAGTTTAAAGAAACTTCCTTCGCGGTCAGGATTTCTTTGTTTTCTCTTCAAGAATAATGAATGAATGAGTTATGTAACCATTCAGTTATAAATACAAACTGGTAAGTATTTATAAAATGACCTTTATGCAAATAATATAACTAACCCCATGATAGGCTGGTGTATCCTCCAAATATGTATTTTCCGCCGACTCTTATTATTGTCACAGTTGGACCCTTGCCGTCACATTTAGCA
The DNA here is from genome assembly GCA_024195265.1 of Dendrophyllia cribrosa. NCBI lineage: Eukaryota > Metazoa > Cnidaria > Anthozoa > Scleractinia > Dendrophylliidae > Dendrophyllia > Dendrophyllia cribrosa. The sequence continues at coordinate 31,305,031 of JAJLRJ010000011.1, read as the reverse complement.
TGAAACGTTCTAGAAGCCCATCCGTCCACGGACGCACGCCAGCAGCGCTTCCAGGCAGAATTAACGCTTTGTTTCACGGGAGACAACCAATTGTTTAAGTTAGTCAAGTGGTTTTTGTTCTTTCCAACAATGACAGAACCTGCTAAGCCTGGAGAAAATTCGACCACAAGTTAATGTCAGATTATCATACTTTGGAGAGAGGTAATTCAGTTAGAACAGTTCAACTACATTTAAACCGGCGAAGCTAATATTTTCACTAGTGAAAGTATTATATTTAAGAATATCCAGGCCTTTATCAGTATTTTTATTGCCATAACGCAAATTAAATGCATAATAAAAAAAACACTGGAACATAATGGCATAAACATATAAAGACATAAGGAAAAAGACGGACATTTTCTTTGTGTCGATATGTCAGGTCGCTAGTGCTTTAGGCGGGCCAGCCCGGCTATGTGCGCCAGTATAGAATATCACTTTAGAACAAACTTCCCCGCCGTCAATTTGTACATTTTTGTCCCAAATGACAAAAAACAACAGCAGACTTATAGATGAAAAAGTACGAAAAAAAAAATAGAACAATGCATCTAGTGAAAAATCGTTATTCAAAGCATTCTATGTTATGGAGTTATGGAGTGATTTTCGAAACAACGTCTTCCCGCCAAATTTATCTCGCGCCGGGCCGGCTTGTTGCAGAAAAATTCATACCTTCATTGTCAGTACATTCAAAGCCATCTCCGATCAATCCTTGGTTGCAGGTGCAATTAAAAGAACCTCGATCATTGACACAAGTGGCATCCTGATGACAGAAGTTTCCCTGCACGTCGCACTCATTTACATCTGGTGGAAAATAAATGAATTGATGGTGGTACAAATGTTTTATATGTAAAGGACTGGAAACAGGTTTAGTTCGTGCATAATGTGGAAAATTGTTATCCTTTGTTACCTTTTCTTTTCTTCATCTACTCGACTTTCATAATCTCTGGCACGAGTTTAGTATGCATTTAAGAGTGAATGTCACTAAGGACCATCGATATCGCGGACACAGCTCAAAATTCAATTTAGCTTATACTTTGTATATTGGTAGGCCCAAGTACTGCACATATGAAAGTGACGTTTATTTACTGAAATATTATTTCGTTTAAGAGAAATTAATATTAAACCGTTTACGGCATTTTTCGTCAACAAAGCTTCCAAAATTGTCAACATTCACGACTTTGCCGAATCGGCTAATCGCAAGTTTTAAAGCATATTTATACAAATCCTAATCGTTTAATGACTCATTAGTTCAACGAATGTAAAGACAGTTCAAAAACTCCGCTTTCAAATTTTTTCTGATTTTTTTAAGAAGTGCCCCCGCGGCTTCCCTGAAAAGTGCTCGTCGGTACCTCTAACAAACAAACCAAAAATGCCCGCGGTACGTAACAAATCTCACCAGAAAACCTCATGAGCCACGTTAAAAGATAGTTTTCAATTTCTGCCGTTTCATTTCTTTGGGATCTTTTTTACGTTTCCAACAAAACAATCCTAAAGTGAGCATATTTTCGCTATCCGCCATTTTGAAATTTGCATCAAGTCAGACAGTAGAACTGTTAGATTCTGTTGAACTGTTATGCTACGCGGCCGTCAGTGGTATACTTTTGCTCTAACTATCAAACGTAAATCGCTTTTGTGTTTCTTTTACAAAAAATACAATCAGTAATAAGATAAAGTCTAGTGTGAAGTTGAACCTAATACAACAGAGCCGTTGGGCAAAGGTCATTGCAAAAATAGCTTTGCGGTGACTAACCTCACTCAATCCGCTTGGCTGCCATTGATTTGAATCCTCACAGTTTGAGTTGATGTGTTTTTACCCTGATTATCCATCAAACGCTTCTGTTTTAGCGAGTAAAACTTTGTCTGTTTCGGCTTTGAATATAAATAATGTTCACCTTGAGCATTTCACCAACACAGTAACGTAATATGATATTTTAAAAGGTCCCATCTGTCACGCAATACAGAGCACAGATGAATTTATATACAGCCCGGAGATGGGTAAAAATTTAGAAATACGTTTTAACGACAAGGCTGAAATGTAATGAACTTTTATTTTTCAATGTGTCATACAGTTCTTCATGCGAATAGATTTCACCAAAACTGAAGTACTCCTTGAAGTACTCCTTCTTTGTAAGAATTAAGACTGGAACAATACCAAACCATCTATTTGGACATGATATCGACATCAATAGATTTAAAACGAGCTTAAAAAAGTGGATGAACATCAACCGATTATATATTTATACATTATATTTTTCTGCCGCTTCAGTGCCTGATGTTCGTATTTAAATTTCTACATTTTATATTTTCTATAAACATTATTAACCATTTTGTATCTGTATTATATATTTTTGTAGTTTATTAATTTAGTTGGTTAGTTAGTTAGTTAGGGGACCTAAAATAGGGATAACCTCACGTTCCTTCTTTCTAATTACTGTAATACTGCATGTTTGTATGTTTGTATTTGTATTTGAATAAGGTATTATTATTATTATTATTTAACACCTGGCACGGGTTTCACATTTGCTTAGTGGTGAAAAAAGAAGGCCATTTTTAGACTTGCCCACAAGTCCAGCTTAGATGCGTGGAGCGCGATCGAACAAGCGCCAGGAAAGCGAGCGCGTAGCATGAGATAATGTTCACAAGCCCCAATGCTATACTTCCGGGCCAACTCCCACCCTCAGGGTATGGGCGCCTAAGAAAATCAAAAACGAAATTACGGCTACAATACTTCTACTGAGTTAAAAAAAAATAATAATCACTCTTTTTAGTAATAATTACGCTATAGTTAACTAGCAGTCATTCTGTTTCTTGAAAAATGTTTCCCGCTAGAAAAAAAAAAAAAAAAACACGCGAGCAAACGCGTACGTAATTCGCGCATCTTCCACGCGGAGGACAATGTTGCGTGTGCTCGTGTGTTTCACTAAAAAATATAAGCAGCATAGCTAAAATACTCTAATGAAGATCAGAGTGAATGAAAATCACTCTTATGCTCTGATGATTCCATACCGAAACCATTCTAATTTTTCCTCAGTTTCCAAACGTGAGGCAAAATTGGAAGGGTTTGTATTGTTTGTATTGTTTGTATGGAGTCATCAGAGCATTTGACACTGGAGTGGCAATAACTCACCCCTTAATTGCAGTAGAATGCTAATTTTTGGCAAGCAGACATTTTTTGTCATGCTCTTTCCGAATATCTCATCAAATCCCATAATTGCACAAGTTTAAGTTTTTGTGACGTCACGCTTTGGTATTCTATTTAGCGGAAATATTGCAACATTACTCAGTTAAAGGTTACAGCAGTCACTTTCGTGCACACGAACACTCCCCAACAACCTGGGTAATTAGATTAATAAATGGCTTTTTCTTTCTCTCCGTAATGTGATCCACGCTTAACCCAAGATTCTCGCAAATCTCCCTCAGCATGGCTACCGATAAGGTCGATAGTCTGTTCGCTTGCACTAAATTACAGATGTTGCGAGAAAGGACAACAATGGGGTGTCGTAAAGCAATTTCCTCTTCCACACCTGCATGGAACCTTGAATAAAAAGATTCAACTTCAACCGGATTCTGCTGGTCATCATCGTCGCTCTCGGATTCTTCGTGCTGCGTCGATGAAGCCTTCCGAATCTTGGCGGCCAGTCGAGAGAAGAAGCCTGCCACTTGCTGGGGCAAAAGAACATCTTTTCCTAGAAAAAGGCGAGCCCCTGATTCACCCCTGACTTTTCGCATATCTTGTGACACTTCTTTTGGATCGGCCTTTTTCCCGCGTTCTTCTCCAATGACAAATTGCTCTGTAAGAAATTTCTTTTGTTCCTCAGTGAACTTAGTTCGCCTCTTCGTTGCTTTTAGGGCCCATCCCATCTCAAGTGGCAAACTTAAGTCCGCAACTGTACTTTCGGAGGTTGCTGTACGGAAACTGACAGATGGAACTTGTGTTTGCTCTCCAATTATCTTCGCCGCGTATCCTCGTCTAGCCTTGTCGAACAATGTTTCTTTACCAGTGCGCGCTTATGCCTTCCTGCATCTAAATGCGCCTGCAAACCCGAGGACCGCTGGAATGTCCGAATGCAGCCATCTTCTGGACAGGTGAACAGACCGCTAGCCTCTTCTTTTGCTTCTTCGTCATCGATACCTTCTGTGGCTGTGCTATGCCCAGAGAAACTAACGGTGTTCGTATGTAAGGGCTCTTGTCTTGGTTTAATGATCCTAAAGCTTGACTGGGGGCTTTGCACCGATGGCTCCAACACTTCTAGTACAACAGGAGAACCGCCATCACTTTGAATGTCTTTCCATGTAACTAGCTTTCCGGGGCCGATCTTATAAGCCTTCCAGACTCTAATACCACTTGATACAAACTGGAAATTATTGAGGGTGCTAATTCCATCCCATTTGATCAAAATCTTTTCAGTAGATGCTTCTGGAAGTTTCACATACTTGACAATAACCCCAGGAATCCCGCCATTTGATTCAATTGCTTTCTTCATCTGTGCGGCGTTGTGCACATCGTGTCCTTCGTTTATATAAACACTGATGTGTCCTTTTATCGTAGCAGCCTGGCGGTCGGCTTCTCCCTTGCCACCTTGAGGATCTGAAAAGTCAAACCTCTCCACCTTGACACCCTCATGACTACTCAATCTGCTTCCAACAATTGTTGAACCGCAATGGTAGCATCCCGCGTTGTCTTGTTTGCAATACGCTTTCTCTAGTGTTGGTCGGTGTTCCTTTAGCGTCACAAGAACATCTTTCAAGATAGCTGCCACTGCAACACTATCTTGTGGGCAGCTCTGGAACACGTGCACAAAGGTTAGCTTTTCGACAGGACCACTTTCATTTGGTCGCGTTAGAGCCACAGTGATATGCCAAGGAATGCCACGTTTAGCAAACCAGTCGCACTGTGATTCTCTAAATTTGCGTGGCAAGAACTTCATGGCCCAATCCATGACCAGAAGTGCTGAATGTTGACTAAGGCTATCCAACACATCATATTTGGCCTGATCCTGGTTTACCATTCTAAGCTGATGAGCTTTCCATGCCAAAATGTCGTTCTTTGCCTGCTGGAACAAACATGTGGTGTCATCTCTTTCTTCCACAGATTCGAGTTCTGCGCACGCCGTTTCAATTATGGCCAACGCCTCGGTTAACTTGTTGCACTCGGAGCAAATCTCAGCATGATCGAGGCTGCACTTTTGCTGGAAAAGATCATTGTTGGGGTCACTCAGAGCAAACGTCAAGCAGTGGTCAGCCACTTCTGATTCCATTGTAACGTGTACCTAAGAGATGATATGAATGTTTTTTTTTTTAATCTGCTTATTTTTAAAATTAATGTAATTTACTTAGTTTGTATTGCTGGCGAGTGAACATAGATTACTGTAAGCATCTGTCACCCACCTTATAGACACAACTCATCTTATACCTTCACTTTTAACAAAGGCCAAATATACGAGTGCAAGCTTACTCGTTAACAGGTGAAATAAGCTAATAAAGTGATTTACCATCGCTTTTTTTCCGTGACTCAGCAGGAATGGTCATGACAGTCCCCGTTTTCTTTTTATAAAGACCTGCTACTTTTGCTTTGGGAAATTCTGGAGTGTCTGTTAGTCTCTCACGATACTACAGTATACTAATCGAACAGCACGTAAGCGGAAACGCAAAAATTCTTTCCCGAATACCTCTTAACCTCTATTAAGCGGAGACCTCGTAAGAGGAGGACTTTAGAGCAGTGCCAAAAGGTGTCCGCCTAGTATAGACTACATATTTGGGTAGCCCTACCTTGTAATCAGCTCTTAAATACTGTTTAGCAGCTCGAAGGGTCTGTTTCATTTCCTTTGCCCAGGCTTGTGACCTTACTTGTTCTGCTAATTTGTCTACCGTGTCACAAAGGTCTTCAAATGCTTTGCTACCTTGTGCAGAGAAGTTGTCCAAACCCTGTAGAGACTTGCGCACAGATGCAGAGCACACGTTCAGCACTCGGAGTAGCGTGCGCTTGCTCATTGGAGTGAACTCGGTCTCGGCACAGAACTGAAAATATTGCTGCGTGATACGCTCTGGTATCAACATGCGCACAACATTTGGCGTTTTGATCACTTCCCCTGTTGATAATTTCAGCATCTTTTCTCCAAATGGCATGTCTTGAATGACGTGAGGGCTGGTAATGAAGTCGAGGAAATGATCTACCTGAGCATAATCAACTTTCATACGTCTTGCAATATCAACAGACACCACCGCTCCTCTTCCATGTAAAAGCTTGTGATGTCGTGCTATGTTAAACCTGTAGCTCGTGACACCAGGAATGTACTGCAAAAGTTCCTTAAGTGGCACCTTATCTGCCATGATTGACAGGATTTGCCTTCTTGTGCTCCAGTGGCTTGCATTTAAGTAGCTTTCAGCTAAAGCTTGCAAGAGTTCTACCTCCGCCTGAGTTCGATCAAAGGGCAAGTTATCCCCCAGTGTGGTCAATAACTTATCGCTTTGACCTGGAGCAATAACTTCAAGGACCTCGCGAACACTTTGTCTTGCTTTACGGCTATATCTCCGCTTTGTGCGTTCGTGGGCGCTCTCCCAAGGAACGGACAACTTGTGCCGCACAGGGCTGACGTCACGTGAGACCAAGAAGTCGTTCAGTTTTTTCAAAGATTCTTCCGTCGCGCTCATTTGGCTATTCGCTGGCGATTCATCAACATCCGATTCCTCCAATTCTTCAACATCCGGGATAAAAATACTTTCTCTCCTTTCACCATTAATCATTGGCGTTGCTTCAGGGTAAGTTTTCTCAGTTTCTTTCTGAAAGTCATAAATGGTACTTAAAATCAAGACTACCGTTTACTATTTTTTACCCTCAGTTGCGCGGTCACACTTGTCAGACTGAGCAACCCGTGTACCCCTTACGTATGGTATCAGATCCAAGTCCGTTATCATGGTACAGGTCGTACCAATTTTAGCGAAGTAGATTTTTGTATCCGGACTGCTCAGTTCGTCTGATCCGCAAGAGCAGATATACCTTTTCAAATAGTGTTTTATCATGTGCAAAAAAATAGATATTGATCAAGTTCCTCACAAAGAAATGTCGTCAAACGTTCCTATGTTCGCACTTGGATCTAATTCTTTTGAACCACACTTTTACAAAAAAAAAAAAAAAAAAAAAACAGAAAAATACTCGGCCGATATTTCTAAATCTCTACCTTGCACGACACCTGGTTATTTAATCCAACTGAAATACACTTACCAAATTAAGCGCACTTAGGTGTTGTGTAATCTCGTCAAAGTCTGACTCAGGTGAACTACTTTCAGGGACACTTCTCTTTTGCAGTAGTGTTTTTCGGCACTTGGTGCATATTGCTGAAACAAATGTGATAGAATGACGTCAGGAGATAGGGGGTGGAGGCTGTATATAAAGGGGGGATTATTAAAAACTTGAAGCTCAACAGGGAGGGCTTATTTGAGCATGTTAGGTTATCTCGTTCTATCCGTCTATTCTTAAAGTAAAGATGGGGGGAAAATGCCTATTTCTTATTTTTATGTATTGTGTATTTTTTCGTATTAATACTGTTCATTATTCTGATAGTTTTTTTCCGAAAAAGGAGAGATTGTTTTATTATTTAACACACATAACTAAATACTCTAGTCCAGGTAATTTCACGTGTGTATGTTTGTGGGTGGGCCGGGTGGTAGGACTTCAGCTTAGTGTCCAGGCTTTCCCATTTTGGCACCAATTCATGACGTCGCCGTACGTGGACACCGCACTGGAAAACACCTTGGGGCTGAGCTGCGTGCCCAATTTTTTTATAAACCAATGTGTTTATGTTTTCGACTCTGAAACAACCATTTATAGTAGTTAAAAATAAAGACTTTATTTACCTGAACCAATTGGAATGAATTCTCCAGTGGCTTCCAATATGAATTTAGACTGAGACAAGGTACATCCCCGCTCAGCGTTTTTCTTCGAGTCTTCGTTGTGCCCCGAAAGTTTCTGTGGAACACTACATAGCCTAATGGACCTCCGCCAGCCAATGCCTAAACTTGCACGGTGTAAAGGACAGATGGTCATTTCCTGGATGTTTGCTGGCGTTTGAAAACAGGCACTTCTCGCTAAAATAAGTTCAACTTCGGTTTCGCAACCACTAAACTTTAGCAATTTTTTGTGGCTCGATATTTTCTTGCTGCATGATACAAGAGGCACAATCTCACACGATTGAGTCTTTGATCTTGAATCAGGCCCACATTCTCCACCGACCAGAAGAGAGAAGGTACAAGCCATTCCTTAATTTGATAAGTCGTTTCTTTCGAATATCCACAAACTGTTTTAATGAGGCGGCGAATATACGTAATACTTCAATACCATTCGTAAACATGCGAAAAAATTGACAGCTCGCAAAGTTGTTTATTTCAATGCATAATTCAATTAAAAGAGATAACAGCTCCTTGTTAAATGCACCGAATTTAGTGTTTTTATTCACCATTTTGATGTCATTTTTCCATTTACAAGACTTTTATTTATTGCTTTGGTTGTTTAACTTTACGGGAGACTTTTTTTCGCGGAATATAGGCAGTAGAAGGTACATTGTCACGCAAGCCGATACTGAAAATGACAAGAGCACTTTTTCCGAGTTTTAAAGGAGGTAACCATTACAGAGGCGATTAAAAAAACATATCAATTCGAAGTTATAGTACAAATTGAATTTATGTTTTTTTTTAGAAGAAAGGAGTCGTAATCAAGAAGCAAGTGCGCTTGACATTGAACTTTGACACTGTAACAACGTGTACCGGAAATATTTACACAGATGTTATCACAGCGCATATAGGCTGATTACTCATTCTTATCGTGTGATCAGTGATTGAAATCCTCAAACAAGATTTCATTATTATCATCCACAATGCAAAACAAAACGATTTGAACTGGCAGAGAGGAAGGTTGCAACATCACGTAGTCCGCGTAGTTGATATCTCCGTCACGGCCGGCGAAATTCCACAGGTCGGTGTTTAGTAGCAGTTTTTCATTCGGTTTACCGCGTTGTGTAAACTACTTTACTCGGAATTCTGTTATTTTAAAGGTAAGATACAAACAATGTTCTATATGCATTAACAAGCAGCACCATACCTCGATTTATGATTTCAAGCCATTTATTTAACAGCCGTTTAAATTTTGCTTGAATACTTGGTTTGAGTTTCAATATGGCAACCGTTACAAAATCTGTCAAATTAGGAAAATTCAAGGAGGGCGCATCGCAAAAATAATAGGGATCCCAAGAAAATGAAAGCAAAAATAACATTAGCTATCCTTTAACTGCATCCACAGTAAAGTCTGGGGATTTAATTTTGGCGTACCGATAAGGTTTTTTGGCAGGTATTTTAGGCCACCTCCGAGCGATTCAAAACGATCGTCAAAGTGGCTTCGAATAAAGGCTTACAACTTTTTTGTTAAAAGAAAATAACTTCCAGTTTTAACATCGTTACGTTTACTAAGGACCAAACTATTATGTAATGAAAAGAAAATATTTACTGTCTATTTTTCACTAACGTGAGATCGCCATAAACAATACAAATTTTCGTTCCTTCGCACAAGCAAATTTGAATCGATACGGACCCAACGGTTTTTATTTAATTACTCTTAAATAACCGAGTATTAGAACAAACTAACCCCGTTTTGTTTACTACGATACAATGGTGTATCAATATAAAAAGTATCAAGGAAATCGAACTTTGAGCCGTGTCCGCGATTTTGATGATCATCTTTGATTTTTAGTGACATTCACTCTTAACCCGCGGACGTACAAGTGGGAATGGGCGGTGGCAGAAAAGATGGATTCCATCCTCCTTTATTGAGGTTTTTCTCCAACATTTTTCAATAACATTTATTGTTAGCAAATAGCGTTGAGACACATTTTTGTGTCGTTTGGTGACAATCTTTTTTTATTAATTATTAAGAAAATAGCTTATTACAAATACTACTTAATTACAGGAAAAAAGGAAAAAAAGCTACAATCTTAGTATTTAAGGAGCAGACACACGTGAAAAAAGAAGAAGAAGAAGAAGAAGAAGAAAATTACGAAAGATTTCCATTCAGTGTATGTGCAATAAAACCTTGTAAGGTGACAATCGGTTGCTATGGTAACGAGATACGTCATAAGCAGCATGAGGTGAAGCCATTTTTTAAATTAAACTACGTGTTTTTTTTTTACCTTTTTCGGTAAAAAAATACAAAGCGCTACCAAAAGGAGCAAAATGTTTGATTGTAACATATTTTACAATTCTAGCAAAGTTATTGGCAATTTCCGATAAATTTTAATTTTCAGCAAAATCCAAGATCGTGACCATGTTGGCCGCCATTTTGGATGACGTTGCTTCTAGGACTTGTTGTTCACTCTCTCGGTTTTAAAGCTTTTTATTTATACTTTACCTTTCTTACAAGTATATTGATGACAGTCACCTGCATTTCACGTCATTCCATTCGTAATTGCGTTCAACACCAAGTGTATGCACACAGTCTTCTTCCCCAAAGTTGCTTGGCTGATTTTTGGCCCAAGCTGTAAAGTTCCCAGCTCCGCGATCCGCCCAAGTGAAGTTTCCGTCTTTGGAGATGTCATTCAAACCTAGCCAGGATTTTGCCCCATTGTGGACATGTTGCAAATATACGTTTTCCTCATTACTGTTGACATCAACAAGCACTGAGTTTTCTTGCCGACATTTAGCCAGTGCTGTGGTCCAGTTTGTGCACGTTTCACTTGTAAAGTAGCAAAACCCATTGAAATAGCTCCAGCTAGGATCACAGATATCTATAGTATGAAAACAATGTAGAAATATAAATAAGTATACAAACGCTTTCAGTACGATTCATCCAAGTTAATGTTTAAATACTTGACTATATTCCGTGGGTAACATCCGCACTTGTATGGAGGTGCGACTATAGGTTTAATTACTATACGAACTCCACAACTATCGGCTGGGTTTTTGTTACAAACAATTATAAAGGACTAAGACTAAGAAACAAGTCTCAGCTTTGGACTCAGTTTTGAAACGATTTACTGAATAATTGCCCATTTATTTATCTTTTATTGGAAACTATCACGTAGATAAATGCATTAATTACTGACCTGTGAGCACCACATAACTCACTGACAAGGGATCATATCTGGTCTCGTACAACTCCTTGACACAGGCTCTGAATCCAGAGACATTCATGTTCTGAAAACATACAGTGAGTTACCATAATGATAGAGCCGCCTGGTTAGCTCAGTTGATAGAGCACCGGTTTGCAGAGCGGGAGGTCTCGGGTTCGAACCCCGGCCGGACCAACACTCAGGGTCTTAAAATAACTGAGGATGAAGGTGCTGCCTTTGCTATGGCATCGGCAAATGGTTAGACCTTCACGTGGCTCGGATGACCACGTAGAAATGGCGGTCCCGTCTCCCATGGGGACGTAAAAGAACCACAGAGGACGTAACAAACCCTGGCTGTGACCACCCTCAGTGTTACTTGTTACTTGTTCATGGGAGCATTCAAGCGCATTTGAATATATATATATATAGAATTTGCGCTATACAAATGCATATTATTATTATTATTACTATTATTATTATTATTATTATTATTATTATTAGAGCCGTGGTATAAGTGAACTAGGAAAGATGGATCTTACATGGAACGAGGTCCAAAAAACAGGAAAAGATCAGGGACAACTGACATTGCGACCTTATGCACTACTTTGGGGACGAAGATACTGAAATGTTCAAATATTGCCTGCCTTTCTAGCTTGGCCGGATGTTGAGTTAACACAACATGAGGACTGAATGCTTAATGAGCAATGTTTCAAGAAAACGCAAGTGGACTTTAATATTGTATCATGTCAAAAAGTCGAAGTTTTCAACCTTTATTGAAAAATACACTGTATGAACTGTGGCTGATCTTTATGGTTTCGATTTTAACTCGGTAAAAGTATAGAGATGACAGATAGACATAACGTTCATAACTTAGTGGTTAATAAAGTTAAAACGAAGAAAAACTTTTAAAATCGATTTCGTCAGATTATGTGGGATAATCTTTCTCAACAGTTTTGTACTTGAAAATATGATTTGACGAGAGCTCCAACTTAATAGAGAAGCCCTAAAACATATTTCACCTCGATCCACGTGCTGATTCCATTGTGGATTTTTGCTGAGTTCCCAGAAGCCGTTGTGCTATGGTTTGCGGAGATGAGCACTGTCGGGGTCGTGTTATAACTTCTCTGGAATAAAACGAACTGCAAAATGCAAGCAATCATTCAGTCGGACTGCTTAGCTTATGTAACAGTTTCTTGATTAAGGTTAAGTCTAAAATTGTGATCTCTGCCGTATTAATATTGAAGAAAATGGAAAATCCACCATTAATTAAAAACTATTCGCGGCTCGGTAAATATCCACCACTACCCATCTACACTGAGGTGAATAATTATTTTAGTATATACTGAAACAGTGAGATAATATAACGAAAATGATGCTTTTTAACTCATTTATTCCTGTCAACGATTACAATTTTCGCGCGCAAATTGCTGGGAGGTGAATAGCACTTGCTATTCCGAGTCTCAGTAGCCAATCAGAACACGCCAACAATGCTATCCACTGTTTCAGTATATACTATTAGTTTTTAGATTACTCATTATACAGAAAAAATATCTTCTTCCTTACTCCATTCTTTTATGTACTTAATCCAATTTTAGCTTTTCTTTATTAATATTAGTCAATTAAGAAGTTTCCGATGTCCTTTGCTTTACCGCTTTTGGGGGAAGAGATCTAATGTATGAATATATTTTATTTAAGGCGAGAAAATATCATCTTAATCCAGCAAAACAAGATGGAAGATGTAGAAGATAAGTACCCCAACACCTTCTGTTGATTAATTATATTTTATGTACCCCATTTTCCCTTAAACATTTTAACGGTTGTCGTTCAATTTCAGGTCACGTGACACGAATTTGAACTTTTGGAATGTGTCATACTAAAGGTCATAATAATGTGTCATAATAAAGGTTGTCGTTCAATTTTATGTCACGTGACAAGAATTTGAACTTTTGGAATGTGTCATAATAAAGGCTTACAATACCAAATAAGCCAGTGAATCATGCCTTAAATTACCCGGGTACATTTTTACACTACTCGACAAGCCCATAGCTAAATGAATTTGCATAACAATACACTGTACTTGCATCCAATGCCAAAAAACTCCGTTATGCGTTTTGGATGCAAACTATGTCACAGGACTCCACACTAGAATCCTTTGTGAAAGGACTTTGTGTGTCGATACTACGTCATAGTTACTTTCTCCACACTCAGCACACTCTGCAATATGACTCGGCTACATTAAGCATACTTTGTCACAAAGCACCATGCTCAGCATATTTCACCAAAGGACACCATGCTCAGCATACTATGTCACAGAAGTCTATTTTCAGCATGATTTTGCCAAGAGACGCATGCAAGTGTAATTTTAAATATTTATTATTCTCACCTCGCAATAAGCGTTATTCATTTCATCCAATGGCGGGTTTGTATTTGGAAACTTTATGGCACCATGTTCCGTAAAGAGCGGCTTGTGCAATTTAGAAAAAGCGAACCAGTTCTGTCAACAAGAATACACAAAAAATTAGTGATAAAAGCTGTAGTTTATAACAGTCTTAACATCTGCACAAAGAAATTGCTTTGAATGCACCGATTTTTCTGAGTAGTACGCGTTGGTTCGTACAGTTAAAGATTAAACAAAAACACTGTTTGAACACTCTTAGCTTTCTGCAAACAGGATATTAGATATTCATTATTTCTTCTTTCCACGGAGGACAGTTTAAGTATAATGATTGCACCCATGGAACCCTGACGCCGCAAATTCCTAGAATCCTTCCCCAAAAAAAGTCCTCATAACTGTTTTACAATGCTATAATACGATTATAGTGACTATTACCTTGCAACAGTTTGTTCTTTTTCTTTTCTTTTCTTTGATTTTTGTTTTTTTTCCCTTTTTTTCCTGGATCTTGCCTTCCATGCAAAGGGTTTGCACTATTACCATTCTAAGTTCAAAACGATGTCTAGATGCTGGACATTTGTTTATGACTTTGAAGGCTTAGACACGATTGTGTCATGTCTCTTTACACATTGCTCACAATTTTAAATACATCTTTCTTTATTTATCAATGACGTTCTAGTTCATAGGTACATTTGGTGCATACCACATTAATATCCTCATGTCTCCCATCAAAGTTCTGCATTTCTCGAAGACAGGCTGTAAATGAGCTCTTGGTTATATCTTCTGTCCAGATGAGAGCAGCATCATATTTCTTACCAGTCCTCAGGTGTTCTGATGTCACAAGGACTACTGGCGCCTCATCAAACTTGTCCTGCATACATGTAAGAAGATATAAACTTAATTGCAGGCAGAATGAACTCTTTGACTGACCCTACTTTTTCAACTTTAGAATTTCTGATGTTTGTGCGAAGGTCACTGGGATACTACTAGTCCATGGCTTTCGTTTTTCGAAGACTACGGTAGATATGAATATCCCCGAGCGAGATCTAAATATAATTCGACTACATTCGTAGACAGCGGACGTACATACTATATCTAGAAACGTGGTCGGTATAACATACGTTTTGTTTCATTTGTAATTATCAATCAGAGGACTTAAGTTTACCCTATTCGGCCTGGTGGAGGGGGGGGGGGGGGGGGGGGGGGGTGGGGCACAAAGTGCCCGCGCTAACTTTCAACGTTCACAACTTCTTTAATATGTATTCAAACGCCATCAAACTTTCTGACTTTTCCTGAAATTTATCTGGCAACAATTTCATATGACAATTTTTGATCACGTGACTTGATGTTTCCATGGCAACAAGATTTTTACAGCCATGTGTTTTGAAATTTGCATATTTATACCTTTTGAATGAAAGAAAACAATGTTTATTGGTATAACTTTTGTATTTTTACGTCAGTTAGCGTTTATTTATTGGTTTTGTTTAATTTTGCGTCAATTTGGCAATTTTTTGGGGGGTTTTAAAAAAATTCGGAAATCCAAGGTGGCGGATCCAAGATGGCGGCCGTATAACTAATTACCTAATAACTACGTCATATGACGTCATCGTTTCATCGTGTCGACCGCAAAGGAGACAGTTTTGGACGTACTATGTACCCTCTAGGTTTCATTGTCATAGCCTTAATGCTCTTGAAGTTACGAACGGGAGGGGGGGTCAGGAACTCAAAAAAAGCCCATGCTCAATAGGGTTAAGTCATTTTGATATTAAATGTTTACATATTACCTTGGGAAACGTCACATTTGCGCAGTTTTGTCCCAGACCACCATTTCTGCAACTGGATAGTTCCCGTCAATCCTTGAGGCGGTGCTCCTTGATAAGCAACCCAATCAAGAGTGGCAAATGGGTTAAAGTTTTGTCCTTTCCTCCCAGATTGCATGGCACAAACTGTGAAATTCTTAGTGTTGATGTTTTCTGTCCATGAAGTAACAGCGTCGTGGACTGTCACAGAGTCGTTTAGTTTCATATGATTGACGGTTATTTGGACATGAACCTGTTTATCCGGATAGAAGCGGTATGGCGGGAATGCGACTGTCTGACAGCTCGAATCACACCATTTTGGAACACGGAGAAGTTCTTCTCTGCCTCGCACAATCGGGAAACCTGTATGATGAATTAAACACATAAAAAATGAATTGTAATTTTTAAAGTGCATCATAGAGCCTGCTTGGTACTCGCTAAAAAGGCCAGAGTTGACAGTAACCAAGATAAAAATGGTCTTCATTTTTTCTTAAAGTAACCCAAAGAGAGAGTCCTAACAGCGTAGGTTTGAGCTATTTTATTTTTGCTGGGTAACTTACTTACCTTCACAGCTTCCTGGGTGGTAGACAAGGTTATTCTCAAGTCCTCTGCAGTAGCTTAACTCGTGCCAGCATTTGTTGTCGTATGTTGTTCCGTTCGCAGTGCACACTGGATCCTGATACGAGGGACATTGGTCGTTACACTCACAGCGTGCGTCATGCGCACTGTAGGTCTTACAGACTCCAAACCTTGGACAGTGCACGTCAAGGCAAGGATTCAAATCTGTGCCAATGAACAAATTCATCTTATCATTTTCGTGATGGAAAATAAGACGCTACATAAACAAATATATCCTATGATATATTTAATCAAAATTGGGGAAAACCAAAATATGTTTTTTCTGTTCCGTTATTCATTTTTACAAGAGACATGTAACTCAAATATATCTCACGGAGAATGAGCCAATCAGTTGCCCTGGCAAATGGCGTTTACAATGCTATAACTGGCCGGCTGGACCACTCAATCCGTAAATATTATGCCAACAGACTGGTGAATTTGGAAACAATATGCACCCTTTTGATGGATCATTAAAAGCCGCATTCTTGTTACAAACTGACTGGTCTGGCTGACCAGTTCTGACAAATGATAAGCACCCTAAGTTTTAATTTGTGGGTATCTGATCTTCGTCTAAAACTAACCTCCTGTCACAGCGTAGCTAATAGTCAAGGGATCATGATATGGTCCCGATCCACTCAAATCTTTAACACATATCCTCATGGATTCCAAACCAACTTCCTACAGAAAAGAAATATTTAAAAAGTGTGATTTATGACCACTAACATTTTTCTTGATAATTTCTTTTTTGTAAGACATGTTTATAATGGTTGGGCTGTTGAGTAATGTGCCAGTCGAAGAAATTGAACTCGATTTTGAAATAAAAGTAATACGGCCTTTTCCTCGATTTTTTTCAGGCCGGATTTTGAAATTATTTGCTTGTTAATGGTGTAGTAATGCGCTAACACACACACGTCACTATCGAGAACAAGTACAAAGTACAAACCTACCTCTACCCAGGCCGATATAATGTTATTTTCCGGAAGAGTGAGGCTCTTCGTCTTACGGTTATATCGGTGATGAACGGAAACAAAGACAACTGGCGACTTGTAGAATGTTGTATTGAAAAGCACTTCCTGTAAATAAGCAGCAGAAGTAAGAGAGTAAACAAAACGTGAAAAAGTTACCCCCTTAAAATTTCAATAATTCAGTTTTGTCGGATTAATGCTTGAACCTGAGAAAAAAAATAACTATTCTGCTTCATAATATTATGACATTTGTTAGGAGAATCCAGATTTTCATTCAGCGAAAGGCAAGAGCAGCAGTTTCCAGTCTTGTATTTCTTTAAAGGAGAGTAACTGACAGCTGTCACTCACCTGACAGAAGCCGTAGTTGTTCTCAGCCGAAGGGTTACCATTGTTTGGAAAGAACTCTTCTCCTGTAATCGTGAAATTGAGTTGACTACCGTTGCCGAGGAATGCGAACCAGTCCTGCAGTAAACGAAAACGATATTATGGTTTGAGTAATTGTCCTCAGCCGTGTGATGGACAGTGATAAAAACACACGAGTTATTTAAACTATAAATGACAGTGTCTCTTAACTCATTGAATGCATGAATTCCAAACACCCAAAACACTTTCCGTCACCCACGACATCTAACACAAGAAACGTCACGCGACATGCAACACGCAACACACAACTCGCGAGAGACGTCATCCGACAC
This sequence comes from Dendrophyllia cribrosa, assembly GCA_024195265.1. NCBI lineage: Eukaryota > Metazoa > Cnidaria > Anthozoa > Scleractinia > Dendrophylliidae > Dendrophyllia > Dendrophyllia cribrosa. The sequence continues at coordinate 31,287,433 of JAJLRJ010000011.1, read as the reverse complement.
ACGGGGGCGATAAACGACACGCCACACGCATTCCAGGTTGCGTCATGCGACAAGCGAAGCGGGGCACGTGACAGTGGTCGAGCAATGCTTATAACGTGACACGTGCGACCTCAGTTTCTAAGCGCCATACTTTGTGCAAATTACCAGTTTTCAAAACAGTCAGAAGGTGCAATATTACCGTAAGACGATGACAATTTTCCAATAAATAAACGTCGACTATAATGTGGATTTTCATTTGTCTTTTGTACCCAAGTTTTTTTCCTCCACTCACCACAATTGTATCTTGGTGTTTTCCGTCAAAAGGCAAGAATTCCCTGATGCACACCTCGAAACCTCCAGAATTGACGTTCTCTAACCATACATACATGGCGTCATTTGGCTTTGTATTACGAGCGTATCTAGACATAAAATACACGGATGGTCTGGAAGGAAAGTCCTACAAAACAAGAATCAGTCATATCGAATGATTATTCTTGGCTTGCACTTATGTCATATTCTGTCACATCAAAATTCAGAAGCATTAAACAGTTGAAGTTAATACCGCTTTTGCTGTATGCGAATAATGAAAGAAAAAAACTGAACACCCTAAAAGGTGCAAAGAGCATCCAGTTTCACGTTTTTATCCGAGTCCCACGGACTCTGATATTAAAGCGTCCCCCCTCCCGCCCCGGGCACGCTTTATCTTTTTGACAGTCATGTTTTTCGAAATTTGGATGTTTTACCTTTCAATGAAACAATTAAAGTTAATCGCAACTTTTACATTTTTATACCATTCAATTGTTTATTTTTTTGGTTTCGATTATTTTTAAGTCAATTTAAACGGTTTTATGAGGGTTTCAAGAGAAATGGAAATATGACGGATCCAAATTGGCGGCTACGTAGAACTAATGACGCAATAACCACGACTTATTCTGCAGACCATAAGGAAATAGTTTTGGGTGTACTATATAACGCTTTGCTTTAAATTTCCTTTGACTGAGGTAAAAAGAAAAAGTCTCCACTTCAATGATATCCTCTTTTAGACTTCACACATCTGCTGCTAGGGTTAAGTCAATGTCAGGCCTTTCCACAATATATTGTTTATCGTTATCTCACCACTTTGACCTTTAAAATCTTTGAACTTTATATTTATATAAATTTCCTTTGAAGTTAAAAAGGCAAACACTTGTGGTACCCTTGTTCACAAATGAGTAGCTTAGCTATTCGCCTTACCTGAGAAAATGTCACTTTGTCACATTTGGTTTCTGTTGTCCATATTCCACTAAAAGTAACGCTTCCATTCGTAATCATTGGCTTGTCCTGGAATGCCAGCCAATTGATTATTCCAGTGTCATTTGTGATACCTGTTGTGCGTGCGCATAGCTGAAATCCAACTGTGTTTATCGATTCTGCCCACAAGGCTGAGGGCGAATGAACCACGGAAGACTTTTCCTCGTGACTCAATGATACAAAAACTCGAACCTAAAATGCATTAAGAACTTACTTTAATAACAAAATGAATAGCTGCAGGAGCCAGTGAGGTACCTCGTATTTCAGGTTTAACATTGGCCAATATCAAGCCTCTTCACAGTCTCTCGTTCATTGCTATTTTCATCGCATTGCATCATTCATTGCATCGCATTTGGAACTCTGTATTGTTTTAAGTAAGGTAAAAGAAGGTAAACACTTTGATATCATTAAATGCTTTTTTCCAGTTTTCCTTTTTCTCTTATGTTTAAAAGTCCTGGCCGTCTTAGATCTCAGATCAACTAACAACCCCTACTTGTATGTTTCCCTACCTCTCCGTTAGCTCTTGGGACTCTGTTATCTAAAAGTAAGTATACTATTCAAGGCTCCATGAAAACATAATTGTGTGTTAAGCCAACAACCCTCCCCCCCCCCCCCCCCCCGCCTCCTTTCGTCCCCGGCCCCCACTGGCCAAAAAATCAACTTGCTCATTCCCAGATTTCATGCAATTATCTTTTATCTGAGAGAATAAAATGTTTCAGTTTAAACACAAAATTTTAACTCGAATCAGGCCGTAAAAAGATTATTCCATCAGTGTAAAACAGCTGTAATCTTGCACCAATGTCCTCGACGGGCATTAAGATCGTCGAAAGACGCGCAAATATTGTCCGGAGCCCAAGCGTTAAAATGTCATGGACACTTGTTCCTGCAGATGTAACGTTTGTGAATTCCCTCGGGTAAAGAAGCTCATTCATGTACCAGAGGAAGTGACGCGCAAAAATCTTCCTGGCGTCCTAACGCCATGGGCAATATTTTTGTTGGATAGCGACGTACTTTATATTCCCTGGGGTATTAATATCGCCTGGAGAATTAATATCCCTTGGGGTTTTAATACCCACTGGGGTATTTATATCCCCTGTGAGCATTAATATCCCCTGAGGTATTAATATCCCCTGGGTATTAATATCCCCTGGGGTACCCTGCTTTATCGGTGTCTGTCGTATTGGTGTCTCGCAAAATCTACTTTTTTGCGTAGTCAGATCAGCCTTGCAGTTTGTCGGTTATGTTTGTTCATTTTTTGGCAGATTAGGTCTTTCGTAGATCCTTCGTATCGTTTACAGCATTATCGTTTGCGGTCTTTTGCAGAATTGAATGGCATTAAGAGCCATATTCCGAGAAGATCGAGAATCGTAAGACACTCACGAAAAATCGATTTTTTTTCTTTTTTGGCCAAAACATCCCTTTTGGTGAACTAGTTTAAGGAAAAATAGTTTAAGGTTCCAGCGATTTATTTAAAAGGCGAAATTTAAAAAGTTTGAAAAATGGAATTATGACGGTTTTCGGGACTCAAAAACAGCAGAATTATAACGCAACTTTGAGAAGATGGTGAGCGCGTAAAAAACATCTTCTAAAAACGAAACTTGGCACACATGTTACTTTGTTCTTACTTTTTAAAACCCTGTTTAAAAATTTTGAAAAATGTGCTTGTAACTTATTTAACGGACACATTTCGTAAGTCAACATTTGTATCTATCAACAAAAGCGGAAATAAAGGTCAACTTCGAAGGCTATAAATGGCCTCTGGTATGTATGATCTGATCATGAAACTTATATGAGAGGAATCCTTGGTTACCGTGTTGTCTTTTAGGAAAGTTTTAGCTTTGGAAATAAAATACCATTCCGACAGTAAATAAAATAATTATGGCATTTGAGCAACTACAACTTTATGCTAATTTCAGAGCTAGTTTCAGGAAAACAGCATAAACAGAAGAAAGAACGACTTACCACAACTTGTTCATCGTTTCTTTTGCAGTGGACGGATATTTCAGCGTTTATATGTCTTGTTTAGTCGTAGAATTGCCAAGAGTCGAATATATTTTAAATAGCGGTATTGTCAAACGAAAATTCTTGGTGTCATTTTGAACTCGCCGATGCGTTTAATATTCCTTCTAATTTCGTCGGGATCAGAAGGGTCAATGCATTTTGCCAGCCGACCTTTTACCATAGCTTACGTACGATGACCTTTGGTATTCATTTTCCGTTATACAGAAATCATTTCTCGCTTTTTTTCAAAGGAAAGAATGACCCACAGAAATGCCATTGGGACCTCGTCCCAAGATTTGATTCATACGTGACCTCAAGATAACCTCTAGCTAAGTAACGCAAGCCACACGCAACGTCAGTCACGTTTTGTGTCACTAACTGTAAACAAATACAAATTTATTTCGTTTAAATTGTAACCAAATGTTTATTTTTAGTTCAATATGTTTGTACTTTCTAATCTGAAATAAACTGCACAAAAACGGTCATTTATAGGTTGATGGCGTTCCCCAAATTTTCAACCCCACTCCACCCTCACTGCCAGCTCTGCAGTAAAAAATATACAAAATTAAATTAAGGCATCTTGCAAATTATTAAAAGCTCGTGTTCAACTAACCTGCAATTAGCCGGGTTTTTTTTTTTGATTTTATTCCTCCGACTGACGCCGGGTCCAATCGCAGATAAGTATTCACACAGCATTCGACGACTTATTTCTTCCTCCCCCCGCGCGATTCGCGATTCGCTCTTCGTTCTCAAAAATGCAATGGAGCTGGGTCTAGTCAACAGTTGGTTGCGACTGACGTACGTTTCGGATCTCAGGCAATTATCCATCCTTTAGTTTAAGCCGAGAGACTCTTTTTTAAGCTTAAACATCTCACAAGCTGCACTACGAGGACCTAAAATTGGCTTGCATGTCGCCGTACCCCTTCCCCTTCCCTCTCCTACCCTCCCCGAACTATTCAGTTAGGTGTAAAAATTCATTTAGAGGCACACCCATCAAACAAGATTCTGATACCTTTTAGGGTGTTTTTCAAAAATTTCCGACGAGCATCCCCGTCATTTTTATATGGGAGTCTCCCCCCCGGGGCAAGTCTCTCACTCACTGTCGAACTTTTCGGCCGACTTCACGCGGCTTTGCTTCTTGAAGGATTCATCCAAATATATGGACTGTTCTGCAGTCTGCAATCTTTATTCGCCACAGATGTTTACGCTTTTTACGAAAAGTCCGCATTTCTTTATCTTTGAAAAACCACTGTGCATGTGCAGTCTAGAGTCTCATGTCTCATAAAGGTGGAGTGGTGGCAGAGTGGGAGGAGAGGGGGGTGCAGTTAAACTCAAAAATAAAAGTTGATTTGTTAAAAGAGGCAGGACGTAAACCCCTTGATGAAAATCTGAAAAATGACGACAACTCCGAAGAACATCTTGCAAACTTAAAATATAAGTATAAGCAAGAAAACAACAAACAAGAGTAAACGTAATATTTCGGTTCTTATATCAAACGTAACAAAGATATGATAATGCGCTAACAATTAGGGCCACCAGGAAGGTGACAAAAAATATTAATAAGCTAATAGTTACAACAAATAATAAGAACCGAAATATTAGTTTGCAAGCTGTTCTTCGGAGTTGTCATCATTTTGTATTTCTTACATCTGTCGGCGGGAAAGGTTGGCCTGTTTCGGAAGAGCGGGTGGGCAGAACCAGCAGCGAGAGCAACGCGCGAGTCTCGCTTTAGCCTACGCGAGACTCGCGCTTTCCGCTAGTGTTCAATTGATCTCCAATCCAGATATAAACTTGTGTTTTCTTTTAACTTTCTACAAACCGGGATGAGTTGTTCTTTATTTATTTTGCAATAGCATAAAAAGATTTTGAAGCGATTACGTGACACTCAGTACGAATTCAACACGCCGCTGTAATGTGACGCTTTCTCGGTCAGCAGTCAGTAGGCCGAGGTCATTCTTGTCGTTTATTAACTGAATGATGATGGATATCTTAACAAAAAGGCAATTCAAGATTGATACGGCTTCAACGCTATGCAGTTTGTTGTGTTTTTTCATCGTATGGTTGTTTTTGAAAGCAGCTAAAAGTAGCTTAAAAGGAGTGCAAAGCCGCCTCAACAAAGTGCCTTAGCAGCCGTGTTGTGATTTGAATTCACGGATTCCTCGGGCTTGCCGAATTCAACGTCAGTGGATTTATGTGAGCAAAAACGACCTATGAAAACCGAAATTTACTTCTCTCGCAACAGAACCGAGGTACAAGTAATAGTGAGTCGCTCTTTCGTGTTAATTGTACCATTTAGTATGTATTCCCGAGCCTGGCCCACTAATTTGCATAACTTTGTTCTCGCTCAGATGGCATAACCGTTTAATTCACTGTCTGAATGGTATTTTATTTCCAGATCTAAAACTTTCCAGTAGGACAGCATAGTAACTACAGTTTCCTCGCATATAGATTTTATGATCAGATGATACATACCAGAGGCCATTTATAGCCGTCGAAGTTGGCCTACTTTTTCTGTTTTATCGATAGCTACAAATGTTGACATAATAAATGTGTCCGTTGAAAAAGTTACAAGCAATGTTTTTTTAATTTTATTACAGCATTTGAAAGAGCAAGAACAAAGTAATATTTGTGCCAAGTTTCGAATTTACACGATGTCTTTTGCGCGTTCACCATCTTCTCAAAGTTGCGTAATAATTCTGCTGTTTTTGCGTGCCGAAAACCGTCATAAATCCATTTTACAAACTTTTTTAAATTTCTCCTTTTAAATAAATCGCTGGAACCTAAAACTATTTTTCCTTAAACTAGTTCACCAAAAGGGATGTTTTGGCCAAATAAGAAAAAATTCGATTTTTCGTGAGTGTCTTACGATTCTCGATCTTCTCGGAATATGGCTCTTAATATCCTCTGGGGTATTAATATCCCCTGAGGTATTAATATCACCTGTGGTATTAATATCCTCTAAGGTCTTAATATCTCCTGGGGTATTAATATACCCTGGGGTATTAATATACCCTGGAGTATTAATATACCCTGGTTGATGGCCCTAGTCAAGTGGCCACTGTAACCACAGAAAGTTCGCTTGACAGATCCTAAAGTACATCATATTCCCTAGGGTACACTTACGGTCCCTGATCCACTAAACGCCTGAGGAAACTTCACGGTAGTGCAACGGGGCAATGTACAATGTCCTGGCGCCTCACAACCACTCTTGCAACTCCATTCTTGTCGTGTATTTGAAACATTTACTTTTCCAAACTGATAGGAGAGCCCTTTAGGATAGAAAACATAATTTCTTACTCAACAAGCTTGTGACTTTTGCAATTTCTGTTAAAAATTTGTGGGGTTCTCGTCCTTCTCGATTTCATTGTTTTTGTCATTAAGCTTGATATATTTGTTATTTTCATTATTTTTGTTACATTTGTGTGCCCCTTCCACCTCCATTCATTTTTCCTTTTGTTATTTTTGTTAAATTAGCGGAGACCCCTTTCTTTTTGGTTTCTTACTTTTGTTATGTTTGTTTACAAACTTGTTGTTTTCGCTATTTCTGTTATTTTCGTTATTTTGTGTTAAATTTGTGGTGTCCCACTTTTTTTTGGTTTGCTTTTTTCGCTATTCTTGTTATCAATATTTTTGAGTTTAGTTTTCATTGTTATTTTCACTATTATATTCACTATGTTATTTGTGGGGACCCCTTTCTTGTTAAGTTACTAATTTCGTTATTTTTGTTAACAAACTTGTTATTTTCGTTATTTCTGTTACTGTATTGTGCGTTATTTTTGTTAACAAACTTGTAATTTTCGTTACTTCCCTTCTTTGTGTTGATTCGGTTATTTTTGTTACATTTGTATGCCCTCTTTCTTCTCGGTTTGTTACTTTCGTTATTTTTGTCAACTAATTTCTCTAACGTGTGCGCCCCCCCGCTTCCTTCATGAGTAGATAGGAAAGAAGGGTTCTGGCACACTCCTCGGCCGCCCCTTTTTAGCACAAATTATAATTCATTTTACTTTTCCGCTACTTTTAGCACTAACTCTGAATTTGCACGCGCGCGCACGAAAATTGTTCCAAATTCACATATCCCGACTCTCCAAAAATCATTAAAAACAACAAAAAAGTCTGCTAAATTTTCAGCATAAGCCACTCATCTCTGCAAAAAATCAACATAAATTCCATAAAAAATTCGATCAAATTCCATCTCATCCAAAAAAGTCCCACAAAATTCATCAGAATTCCATCTTTTTTGACAAAGAGCGGCCTCAGAGTTGCGCCAGAACCCTTCTTTCCTATCTACTTGTGGTGGGTGAATGAGGGATAAAAGTTTTCTCCCAGCTTTGGGAATGAAATTTGGAAAGAAAGGTTTACAAATTTCATTTTGGAAAGAAAGGTTTACAAATTTCATTTTGGAAAGAAAGGTTTACAAATTTCATTTTGGAAAGAAAGGTTTACAAATTTCATTTTGGAAAGAAAGGTTTACAAAAATGAAATCAAAAACAAAACCTTTTTAGATTTCATTTTGAAAATCATTTTTGAAATTCTATTCTAAAAAGGTTTTGTTTTTGATTTCATTTTTGTAAACCTTTCTTTCCAAATTTCATTTTGTAAACCTCCAGCTTTGGAAAATGAAATCTATTCTCCCAGCTTAAAATGAAAAAACTCATTTCTTTTTGAATGTAGTTCGTGTCCACATCTCAGGGGATGAGGTTGTTAATTGGCGTACTTCAAAAATCCATTGCCCTCTTTCAATATTATCCATAAACTCATCTTCACTGGGATAAAAATAATAACCAATATTCTCAAACAATAATTGAATTTGAATATAATTACTCACAGTGTACCACTTACCACTGTGACAATTAAATAAGACTATTTTATCATCTGGTCTTGTGTCCATGTCTTCAAATTCATTCCCCGGAGTGTAATCTTTGAAGTTTTCTAACACTTTATTCCACCAGAGTGTGAGATTGTCAACCGAGTCTTGGGATATCAGCTGGTTTACATTTTGGGATATCAGCTGGTTTATTCTCCTTTGGGATATCAGCTGGTTTACATTTTGGGATATCAGCTGGTTTATTCTCCTTTGGGATATCAGCTGGTTTACATTTTGGGATATCAGCTGGTTTATTCTCCTTTGGGATATCAGCTGGTTTACATTTTGGGATATCAGCTGGTTTACATTTTGGGATATCAGCTGGTTTATTCTCCTTTGGGATATCAGCTGGTTTACATTTTGGGATATCAGCTGGTTTATTCTCCTTTGGGAATGGAAATGGAGATGGTTCTGTTTTCAGAAACTCTTTTAACTTTTCAATTATAAAATCCCATCTCTCTTGTGATAAGGGAGATATCTTTTCCTCTTGACTCTCAACCTTCTTCTGTTTTAGTTTTTTAGGAACAACTTTTACCACTTCCAGTTGGCGGCCATCTTTGAGATGGAATTTTCTTTTTCCCTCTTTGAAAACCCGGCATAAATATTGTCTAGTCAATTGCATTTTGGGAGAAAGGGCAGATATTGATTTCTCTATAGCCACTATTTTTCCTGTATTTACATCAATTAAATTCCACATTTTAATAAGGAAACAAAAGTTTACAAAAAAAGTTATTTTGGAAAGAAAGGTTTACAAAAATGAAATCAAAAACAAAACCTTTTTAGATTTCATTTTGAAAATCATTTTTGAAATTCTATTCTGAAAAGGTTTTGTTTTTGATTTCATTTTTGTAAACCTTTCTTTCCAAAGCTGGAGGTTTACAAATTTCATTTTGGAAAGAAAGGTTTACAAAAATGAAATCAAAAACAAAACCTTTTTAGATTTCATTTTGAAAATCATTTTTGAAATTCTATTCTAAAAAGGTTTTGTTTTTGATTTCATTTTTGTAAACCTTTCTTTCCAAATTTCATTTTGTAAACCTTTCTTTCCAAATTTCATTTTTGTAAACCTTTCTTTCCAAAGCTGGAGGTTTACAAATTTCATTTTGGAAAGAAAGGTTTACAAAAATGAAATTTGCTTCATCAACCACTTTTTATCCCTTTGGAGGAGGAGGAAAAATTCATTTTTCCACAAGGGAGTGATATCTATTAAACATTTTAATTTTGTAACTCAAAATGGATGATGAAAGCGAGCGAAGCGACCTCACCTGCTCAGAGGATGAATCAATGAGCGAAGATGAAACCCCAACAACATCTGACGAGGAATTTATTGTCTCTGATTCAGAGATGGAAGAAGCAGAGCAAAATGAAGAAGAAGAAGACACAATAGAACTCCTCTTTGAATCATTCATCAATCTCCAAGAGGAACACAAGATTCTCAAAAATGAACTCCAAAAACAAAGTGATCTCCTCTGGGAAATCCACCGGGAATTGAAGGCAAGAGGTGTTATTTCATAAATATGAATGTGAAACATTCATATTTTCTAAGATAGCTTTTCCACATCACTCAGCGGAACCCAAGAATTGAATTTATCGGGATATCCTTTCCATTTAACCAAGGCTTTCTTTTTCTTCTGGTCCCGGCGAAGAACCTTTTCAATGCGAAAAATATCTTGCGTTGTCCTTTGGAGTTCCGCCTCGTAAAATGATCCAGTTATTTTTTCTCCCAACAGATCGAGTAATTTATACGTCGGAGGATTTGTGTTTAAAATCTCATCAACGACAAATATCTCCTCGGTCCAGTTCGGGGTGAAACCTTTGTCGAATATCTTTCGTTTGTATTTTGAAATTCGGACTTTATCGCCGATCTTGAATTTTGCTGGGTTGTGTTTTGCATAAATCATGTCTCCGAAAAGATTAGCGAAAACCTTTTTCTCATTTTTCCGTTCGCTAGCCTGCGCTGGGGTCATCCGAATGCTCGAATGAAAACGGTGATTATATTGATCCACTAACTCATCTAGTTTGTCAAAAAACACCGTATTATTGTTAGCGCTAAACATCCGGAAGAGTTTCTCCTTCATTGTCTTGTTCCAACGTTCAACCACAGATGACTTTTCTTCGTTCTCTGTGGTATACAATTTTATCCCATTCTTATTCAGGAGATCCTTCATAATTCCATTGAAAAATTCACTTCCTTTATCAGTCCAAAGCATCTTCGGTTTTCGCTCCCTGAATATGGATCGGAAAGCATCGGCCACTGTTTGTCCTCGCTTATCTTTCAGGGGGCGAATGAAACCGAACTTTGAGAAAACATCGATCACCATCAGGAGATATCTTATTCCTTTATTCCACTTCGAATATTTCCCCATCTCAACCAGATCAGCCGCCCAAATGTTGTCAACGCCATATGCAATAACTCTTCTCTTTGGAAATCTTCTCCTGATTGGCTGGTGAAGTTCATTTGCTAGATTTTGAGTCCAGCCTTCACTCAAAATCTTTTCCCGTTTTTTGGGGCACCCAAACCAAGTTTTTGTTTTACATCGATGGTATTTCTCGCCAAAGCATGACCCCACTGTCTTTCTTTCCAGGGAATGGAATCCAAAGCGGCAACCATTTTCCTGTCTGCTTTATTTTTACATTTGCGTGGATCTGCTTGTTTTGCGCAAACTGAATAATCCACATCATGTTGCATAGCAACTGCATCTGTTTTTCCTGTGGGTTGCTGCCAGATTTCAAGAATCTTTCCCTTTTCATCAAATCTGACTTGCTTATCCAATGGGTTATATGGACCTGTGAAGTTATGTCCGGGAAGAGTGAAACCTTTCTTTGGCCTTGGCAGTTTCCCAATCAAGTTATGAATATCCAATCCTCTTCCATCCAAATCTGCTCGATCTGTTTTATATATTTTCTGTTGGGTCGGATCGCCGTGGACAGTTGATTCAGCATATCGGAAGAGGTTTTGGCAAGAAATGGTTTCATCTTGTCCAAAGCAAAATCCAATGCTTTTTTCTGAGTGTTTTTGTTTCGCAACAATTCACTGGCTCCATAACGACCCATTTCAACTGTTTTTTTCCCGAGCCAGGGAAGAGCATGAGCAACGCCAGTCAATGCTAATTCACCAAAGCCCCCACCTTGTGAGGGCAGACTCAGTTTCCCGAGGGCTTTGCCTTCACAAATCTTGTCTTTTTGATTCCACAGGAAGCGCAATGGCAAAACCACATCTTTCTTCCATTTTTTGCGGTCATGGTTCCAGATGGCTCAACACATTCAGTTTGTTTTTTCTCCTTCACGCAATATGACTTCATTTTCAATCGAAATATTCTTTTATGAATCTTTCATTTTACGTCGTATCAGTCAAACTGAGAGGTTTGAGAATATCATAGAAATCTTTCCCCTGCGACCATTGATGGAGGAAATAAAGGCAATAATACCCACAAAGGACACTGTTGATATTTTGATACTGACTGCTGTTCCAAATCACCGGTTTGGAACTTTTGAATTCTTGGGGAAATCCCATTCCAAAAGAGTCAAAATACCACGTGAATTTTTTCCCCGGAGCGCAACAAACCCAATGAGTTCCTGCATTTTCAAGTGAATCAAGATTGATGATGCAGGGGCTGTGTTTTTGGGGTATGACTTCATCCCTGGCGAAGATCCCTTTGAAATTGGGAATCCTCAGATATTCAATCCACTTCAACAGATCAATATTTGACAGCGGTTTAATTACAAATTTGGGCCTCACAATATTGCCCCAAGAATTGGGATGTTGTTGAATGGGCTGTTCGTCCCTAACAGAAGTCCTTTGCCCTTTTTTGATTTTTTTTCCCCCATTCCAACAGGGTTTCGTCCCCAGTTACCAATAAATGGAGGAGGAGGATACGCTCCCAATCTTGGAGCACCCTTTCCTTTTGGGCGTCCAACTCTGGGGGCACCTTTTCCTTTTGGTCGGCCAACGCGCGGCGCTCCTTTACCAAATAAATTTTTAACCATGTCAAGTGCTAATGGGATTCCAATGGATGCCAGCATAGTTCCCAACAATCCACCAGACTGTTTTGCGGATGGTTTCATCACCAACTGTCCTCCTGATTTAAGGGCAACCAAAATGTCCTGTTTCTGTTTTGATGTCAACAAATGTTTATTGTCAATCAGTTTCTGAATTTTATTTTGGGGAATGAGAAATCCACCCACTTGACCCGCTCCCTTTCCACTGATTGCTTTTACAACTTGACTCGCTCCTTCACTCGCTAAACCAGCCAGTGCTGACAACCCAAGTGTTTTACCTAGGGTGGGTATCAGTGTTTTAGCCAAAGGAACAATAGCAGAAAATAGACTTCCACCTTGTTTCATTACTTTTCTAATTTGTGTTTTTGTTATCTTAATCTCAACTCCATTTCCCAGAGATTTTGCTTTTGCGTTTCTTTTAATTTGATTGGCTGTCAGCATCAGTTCATCATTTCCACTTGTTTGATTTCGTCCCAATCTCAGGGTGATAGGCATGTTTGTTCTGAATGCTCTTCCAAGTTTTTGTTTTTGCCCTTCAGACAAATTTATTTTATATGGGTGATATGTTGTCATTTTTAATGATAACATATGTTTTCACTCCGCTCCGGGCTTCGCTCCGCTCCGCTTTAGGCAATGACCAGCTCATTTCCAACTTTATCAATCTTAGCTGTTTCCTCATAAAGAACGACTGCATGCACATTGAAGGCTGCAGCTGCATTGGCATTCAGCGTATATCGAAATATCAGCTGTTTGGGGTCTCTTGTTGGTTTTTCAGCTTGGTAAGACAAGTCGAAATAAATGAGGCTGAAGAGAGATTGATAGTTTGCCAAATTCAACTGAGTACCAGTGTTGAAGTCATTTTTCCTCATTGCATAAGCCATGACATCATTGAAGATTCTGACTTTTGATTCTGTGTCGTAATCAGTTTCAGGATAAAACACTCCATTTCCATACTCCAATCTGCAAGTTGACAGGGATGAGTTTGCATCTGCTGCATTCAGCTTGAAAGTATCCATCAAATATGGAGAGTCTTCTGCAGGGTCATCATTGGGTGGAGCGGATCTTTTCAGCCAGACAAAAATATGCCTTACATTATCAATGCTCGCTGAAATCTGGAAGAACCCTGATGATTGTGCAGGAGCTGATTGTTCATATGTCTCCCTCAGATACTTCCATTGCGATTCTTTCAGGAATGAACTGACAAATTTATCATAAAGAGAATCTTTGGGAGACAGTCTTGGCACCCAAAGCAAAAATCTGTTGATAACAACTCTTCCAGGATCAGTGCCATTTGCCATATGAATTAATTCATCATCCTGTTGAAGATTAATTTCGAATTGCAGCTGCGTTGGGACCAACATCCTGTCTTCCAGTTCCTCGAAAAAGGAGAAACGATTCAGGGGGATAATTGCATTAACATCTTTAGCACCTCCAGTTCCATTGTCTCGAACTGCCTGAGTTTGCAACCGTCTCGCTTCAAATCCTGTGTTATTCGCAGCTGTTGTCGCATTCACATCCAGATACCAGAAACTGTTTTTTGCGACTGATCTGCTGAAGTCATCTGAGTATTCCAATAGATTTTTAACAAAAGTAACTTTATGCAGATTGTCAGGTTCGTAAACAATCTTCCCTGCAGATCTGATGGTCATGTGTTTTATCAGGGAATGTGAGCCATTTATGACTGTTATCCTATCAGCAGCAGCATATCCAGCACCATCTGCTAATTTCTGGAGTTGAAATTGCACTTCAAAATAAGCGTTATGCCAGTCATAAAAAGCCGATCTGTCATTGATGGTGAATTTATAACCATTTTTTGTTTGATGTTGCCCATTTGCTGGGGCTCTGATAACATCATCCAACTGGAATCTTACTAATTCTTTTCTTTGGAGATATTCATTCGATCGAAAAGCCATTTTAATAGATTATTTTAAATTCCTTGGCCACTGATAAGTCTATTCAAGATATCATTTGCACTTTCTCTCTGTGGTTGTTTCGCTGGGAGTGAAGCAGGGCGTGATTGTGGTTTTCGTTCTCGTTTCGCAGATGGTTTTCCAATCTTCATGTTTCCCAGTTTTTTCATGATCAAATCACCTGATTTTTCAACTGCCATTTTGCCCACTTTTTCTCCAGCGTGAGAAATTCCTGCGTCCAATGCTTTTTTCGCAAATGGTTTCACAACTTTCTTGAGAATTCCTTTCATGGCTGGTCCTGCCATCTTTTTCAGTGGCTTGAAGATGGAATCAAAAATGATGCCTGTTCCTTTATGCTTATAAACAAACTTCCCCAGTTTGGGGTGATAAACTCGAGAAAATTCATATGCTTTCATTTTATAGTCTCTTTTTTTAATATCAACGAGAATGCTGTGTCTGCTCCATTTAAGTTAACAATTCGCCTTCGGCCATCCGTGATATAGATTCGAATTGAGCTGATCGTGTTTTTATTCACAGGGCAGAATGCTATTTTTATGGGTTCACGCTCAAAACTATATGATGCCTGCAGAACAGATGTGGAAAAGGAATAGATGATGTCAGTCTCTTCCCCATCCACAAGTGAATTATTTGTCAGATCACAATGAATGTTCAACATATCAGTATCTTGACTGAGATTTGGAACTCTGGGACCAAGATTAACTTTCTCTTTCAGAATCTTTTTATCAAATCCCAGGAGCTCCCCGAAATTCGATTGGGTGAAATCCAGTTGATAATTTTCAGCCAATGAAATCGTCACTCTGAAAGTTTCATTGCTGAAGGCCAGATTGATTGGAAAAACAATTTTTTTTCCAGATTCTTTCACCACTGTTGCTCCCCGAATGAAATCATTTATCCCAGAATACTCCCAAACTCCAGCAGGAAACGCAATATCGGAAAATGTTTTCCCACCATCAGAGGAAAACCTGATCAGTTGATTTTCATATTGTGGATTGATGTTATACCACGTAAAACTCATATTGATGATTCGTTTCAGACCAACAACATATTGTTCATTCGGATCAAGAATAATTGGACGATTAAATTTTGTTGTGAAATCTGCAGGTTTGTTTTGTCTGTTCTTAACAGCGTAAGATGACAGGACGATTTCTCTTTCCATTTTATGTTTTGAAATAGGTTTTGTACAGCTTTTCATGCTGGGATTTGTTGATAACTGACTCTTTCAGGAGAAGATCAAGAATGCCCACTCCAGTGTTTCTGATTGCCAGATTTGTGTTTCCAGCAAGAATGGAGCCAATGATTACCTTCAAGTTTCTTGAGAAGTTCTTTGGGATTGGAGAACAAGCGGATGGCTCCACCTCTTTGTCTTCTCCTCAGCCCAGAGCCTGAAAATGTTTTTGCTTTCCTTGTGTAATGGTTTATGTAATCATTCAGAGCTCTCCTTGAACGATCTATTCTTTCATGTTGTATTTGTTTCTGCTCTGCTGTTATTTCCCTCTTTTTAAACTTTTTGGTGAAAGAAGCTTTGTAACCGTTTAATTGTCTTCTTCTAAAGATTGCCTCGGCAAGAACGTCTTTCTCAAGATAATTTTTTTTCTGTGTTGCGGAGAAATCTGGGTTATTAAGTGCCTTATCCACTGTCTTATAAGTGAAGATATCCAAGTCAGCTAGTAATTTATTTGCTTCCCCTTCAGTAGCTTTTTCATAGGTAGGTGGATCATTTTCTTCATATAGAGGCGGGTCATCTCCTGCCTCCTGCTTTATTTCTTCATAGGTTGGTGGATTTACTGGGATTTGTTTAGCTGCTTGTGGGGGAACAATCTCATCGTCAAATAAACCTCCAACATCCATCTCTCCAAATGGATCGACTTCTGGAAGATAATCTATGCCTGGATCGACTTTTGAGGTTGTTGATTGCCTCCTCCGAACTGGCAAAGCTGGTTGTCTCAAATTCGACGCAACAACCTCATCTAGTTTTGCTGTTATGGGTTTGAACATTTTTGCCAGTCCAGTTTGGCTTGTTTCTTCACCCAACTTTTTCTGGGTGATGACATCGTGAACAAAGTTGATTTTTTTTCCCAAAGCAGATTTGCTTTTGGCCATTTCATTCCATTTCAATAAACTCATTTTAAGTCCACAAACATGAATTTGGATGAAGAACATGATGTTGAACAAGATGTTCATCTAAATTTGTCTTCTGGGAAATAAAATGAAGATTCCAAATTATGATTGCCATGACCCAATCACAAATTTCGCGCAGCTTCATCCCTTCATGCCGGATCGAGCTTTCACAATGTTGATCTGCGGCCCTTCAGGATCGGGGAAAACAAATGTTCTTCTGGATATGATCCTCCGCCCACTGCTCTTCTACGATAAAATTTATCTCTATGCAAAAAATCTTGACCAAACAAAATATCAACATCTGCTGAAAACATTTCGCCCAATCAGCAAAGAAGCTGGGTATGATGTTGTGGAGGCATCCCCGGATGAAATCATCCCAGTTTCTGAATTGTCAGGAGAGAATCAAAAGCTGGTTGTTTTCGATGATTTTGTTTGCGAAAAGAATCAAAAACCCCTGGTTGATTATTTTATCCAAGGCAGGCACCGGAATTGTTCTGTCATCTATCTTTCACAAAGCTATTTCCAAACACCAAAAGATATTCGACTGAATTGCTCACATTTTTGCATCTTTGAATTCCCCAGCAACAAAGAAATTACCGCGATCTGCAGGGAGAATAACATCACCAAAGAAGATTATCTGAAAGCCACGCGTGATCCGTTTTCTTTCCTCTGTTTGGATAAACCAAGGAAATTCATGGCTAAAAACTTTGATGAAAGACTTTAAAATGAGCTATTCAAATGGATTGCTTTCTGAAACAACAAGCACTTCCCGAGGGGGTCGAGATGGAAAAGATGGATTGCCAGGAGTTGGTTTTAAACTGACATCCACAGGGGATTATGACATGTCAAACAGAAAACTGGTCAATGTCGCTGAAGGAACAGCAAATGGTGATGCAGTTACAAAACATCAAGTTGACACGCTAGACAGAAGTGCTGAAACCAAACTGATTCAATTGAGAGCAGATTCTTTGCAGGTTGATGGTTCTTCCCATATGACTGGAGATCTGGATCTCAGGGGAAAGAAACTTATTCTTCCTGGAGAGATTGACATGGATCGGAAACTGATCACAAATCTGGATACGGATGAATCCAATGATCTTTCTGCTGTGAATATGGTGACGCTGAAGAAGTTCCACCCAAATGCTCCAGCACATACTCATGAAGTGACGAAGAACATCGATCTGAAAGAACTTTTCAATGTTGTCAAATCAAAGCAACAAACTTATGCTGATTTATCGGCGAACTATAACAATCTGATCTCCTATGATGACGCAAAGAATGTTTTTCTCAGTCGGAAAGAAACGTTTCCAATGGAAACAAGTCTTGATATGGGAAACCAATTTGTTTATAACGTGAAAGATCCAACAGCAATCGATCAAGCAGTCAACAAAAAATATGTTGATCAACATATCACACAACTTTCCTCATCACTCACTTATTTAGCCTCAGATACTCTTTCTCTTTCCGGAGGAACAATGACTGGGGAATTGGATATGGGAGGAGAAAAACTTGTTGGTCTTCCCGATCCAAAAACATCCAATGAAGCAACATCAAAACAATATGTCGATACACAGCTAAATGAGAAGACAGTAGCTCTGGCAGAGGAACTGATCAAAACAGAAACTGAGCTTAAAAAATATGTCAATGAATCGCATATATCTTCAACCTCCCACTTGAAGGATGAATTCCGGTATTTGATGGAGGATGTGGATGAATCCAGAGCTGAACATAATATAACAGTGACTGGTTTATCTGATTTTACAAGTTCACCCCATCAGATCAATAAAAAAGCTTTCAATTTGAAAATAACAAAAGATGTTTTCAATGAATACTCTGGGCGACTTGGTTTCCATATGCTGAAGCTTCCAGAAGGGGAATATACGATTTGCATTGAATTCTTCCCCGCTTCCATGACGGGTGTGAGCGTTGACGTTGTGAGCACAAGCCTGAATATCAATCAACAATCAACGAAGAAGTTTTCCAACTATTCTCGATCAATCATTCACATGCATAAATGGCAGATTACTCCCCCTGAATTCATCTATTTGGATCTGAAATGGCAAGGAACGCCGTCGTCAGCTTCTCAAGGTCCAGCAAATCTGATTATTTATGGCGTCAAAGGTTCTCAATCAGATGTGCCAAGTTCTGTTTATGATGCTCCTTTCGTTTTTGACTCGGGGAAGATGGTCATGGAAACAAACCTTGACATGAATGGTTTCAAGTTGACAAGAGATAAAATTATTCAAACAGGTTATTATTACTATCCTGTTGACAAATATAACTTCTTGTTTGAGAGAGATGTAAAATTTGTTTTCTTTCCAATGAAAACACGACTTGTCAAAGCTGGGATAATGTTCCATCTAATTCACTCATTTACACACCCTAAAATCGATCTTGTGATGGATATGTTAGTGAACAATAAGAGAACAACATGGACTTGGCAAGGAGAGCTTGGTCAACACATTTGGAAGTATGATCTTGGAGATGGAGTTGAAATCGAGGAAATGACTCGTGTTGGTTTTGCTCCAGCAAAATCCTTGAGTAAAACTCCAAATATGACAATTATTATTACACTGGTTTTTGAGGTTTTGTCGTGAATTTTTTCATTTCTCTCTTAAAATGAAAAAAGAGCGACAAAAGAAAAAGATTCTCGATTTCAATCACATCAGCAAAGACATCTCTCCAGAAGAACTGGAAGAGATCAAACAACTCTTCCGATTCTATCACAAAAGATTTTGGTGTTTGAAAAGAGCTCACAAACATTTCAAGAGAATGAATTTGTTTGTGAATTTGACATCTTCCGCTCTTGTTGCGATTGGTGCAATTGCGGGGGGAGTGACAATGAATCCTGTGATTTTGGGAGTGATTTCAGGTGCAGGATTGGTTGTCAAAACAGGGAATGAAATGAAGAAATATGGAAACAAAATTGACATGACGAAGTTCGCGTTCACAACTTACGAGAAAACATTGACTTATTTACGTTTTGTTTTGAGAAGTGGAAAATTCATTCGAAATGAATTCCTTCCAGCAATGGAGGTGGTTGATGGGATTGTGATTGATTTGGGATTGGATTTGGAGAAGTTTGAGAAGAAATATGATTTGTTGTTTGAGTGATCTCATATCACATTCCCAAGCGATGAGGGTTCCATAAACAGTTCAACAATTTCTGATGCTGAGAACTCACCGTATTCAAAATCATCTCCATTAAAATCATATTCCGTGAACATATTAATTAAGTCCTCTGGGTGTTCACCTCTTTCTCTAATTTTTAGAATAATTTCTATCGCCAAATCATCCAGAAATCCGAGATTCATCAATTCTATAATATAATCACTGTCTTCCATCGTTCTTTCGAAATCTTCTTCTTCCATCATTCTTTCGAAATCTTCTTCCATCATTCTTTCGAAATCTTCTTCCATCATTCTTTCGAAATCTTCTTCCATCGTTCTTTCGAAATCTTCTTCTTCCATTTTTAAATAAAAAAAAAAAATATTTTTTTTTCTCCAAAGAAAATGAATGTCGAAGCAAGTGAAATCAAAACGGGAGAACCAATTCTGAAAAACACAACACATCCATTTGTTGAAATTCCTCTCCGGATCAATGAGAACCAATCACAGTTCAAATCATGAAATGCATTTTCAAAATCTTCAGGAATGAAAACGGATTTTCATTGGCAATCAATCTCAATCAATCTCCTCCTGAACTCAAGGAAAAGTTTCAGGAAATTGAAACGCAAATCAGAAAGTTGGCGATGGAAAACAAAGAAGCAGTTTTGAAACTGAAATCAAAATTTGGGAAATTCACATCCACCGATTTCAACTTGATTAAAACAGATCGAAGTGAAATGGAAAAAGTTTGGAGCAAGCTGTGGACTGACAGAAAAGGCAACATCTCTATCCCATTCTCGAAATTTGGTGAAGGGGAAGTTGGACAAAGAAAATCCATTCGTTTCGATCCCCATGACCACATTGGAGAAAAACTGACAGGACATGTCATCCTCCGCATTTCACGCATCTTTTGTGGAAATTGTCAATCAATCACATGCTCAATCAATTCTTGTTTTGTAACAAAATTCCATGGAAACGTTTCAGCGTTTGATGACTTTGAAGATGAAGAAGAAGAGGATTGATTTTTCATTTCTTGGAAATGAAAATTCAACGTTTTCGTTTTGAGGAAAAAAAATCAAACTTTTTCAATGAGGTCTACAAGGTCTTTATCATTTGCAAAAACTGAAGCGTGATTTATGGTTGATTTTGGCCATGATTTCTTTTTGGTCTTTTGAATGATTTTTGTATCCCTTTGATTTTCCCTCAATCTATCAATAAGGAAATCAAATTCAGGAGATTTCCATGTGATGCGGTGAGAGATCTCCTCCGAATCAAGGAAATGGTTTTTCTTCCTGAGAATTTGGTTGAAAAAAACTGTGTTTGAAATTCCAAACTTTTTTAGTTCATCACAATCAAAAATATCTTCTCCATCAACTTGGAGAAAAGGTTCATCTGTTATTTCTTCCTGAATGAAGAAAACTTTTTTGTCTGATTTTCTGGTGAACTTTTTGTTTTCTGAATTGTTTTTGATGAACCTCCAAATGGTGGAATTCGGAATGCCAGTTTTTTCTGATGCTTCTTTGAATGTGAAAAAAATCTGCTTTTCTTTTCCTTCTTCCTGGATTGAAAACTTTATTTTGAATGAAAACATTTTTTTTTCTTTTTCATTCAAAATGCCAACTTTAAAAGAATTGAGAGATCGTGCACGTTCGGAAGGAATGGTTGGATTCTCCCGGATGAAAAAAGCTGATCTGGAAAAAGAGTTGCAAAACCCACAGAGAAAAATCATCAAGAAAACATATTTTCCCGAAGTGAAATCAGATGTTCAAAAAGTTCTTCCAGAAAGAGTATCAAAAGTTGTTGAGTCATCCATTGATTCAATGAATTCCTGGTTTGGAAAGATGAAAAAAAGAGTTGATTGGAATCTGAAGGAAAGAGCCCGGGAAAAACTTTTGAAGTTGAACTCGAAGATTGGAGAAATGTTGAAGAGACCTGAGTTTGATATTGAAGAAAAACCGGGGTTGGGTGGATCGACTTTTGTTGTCAAGGGAAAAGAAGGATATTCCGCAGAAGGATTCTTGAAGAACGTGAAAGGAAATGTGGTTGAAATTCTGAAGAAACATTTTGGGTTCAAAGTGAAAATGGTTTTGGTTTGCAGAATGATTTCTCATGATTTGGCACAGGGAACAGCCATTGAAAATGATGCCTTCTTTTCTTCCCTGGTTGAAGAAGTTTTTGAGGGAACTGACTTGGAAAAATTGCTGAGAGAAATGAATGAGAGGATGTTGGAAAACATGCGGAATTTCCAAAGGGGAAGAAGCAACTGGAGATTCTTGCGAGTTGAAAGATTGGAAATTCATCTGGATGAAATGACTGTTGGAAAATTCATTCCACTTCCTGATTGGCTTGCTGCAAAAAAAGCAATAACAAACATGAAAAATGAAAATGATGATGAGTGCTTCAAGTGGTGCATTGGAAGATGGAAAAATCCAGTGGAGAAAAATCCACAAAGAATCACTCCTTTGTTGAGAAAACAATGTGAGGAATTCAATTGGGAAGGAATTTCATTCCCCATTTCATGGAGAGACATTGACAGATTTGAAAGACAAAATAACATTTCTGTGAATGTCTTGGGGATTGTTGAAGGGAAACAAATCGTGACTTTGAGAAAAGCAAGGGAAAAGAAAGAGAATCATGTGATTCTTTTCAAACTGAAAAGCGGAGAAAATGAACATTTCGCTTTGGTGAAGAATTTGAATCGATTGTGGTTTGGAGAAGATTCAAAAAACAAAAACCAAAGGCATGTTTGTGATGGTTGTCTCAATTCATTCAACTCCAAAGAAACACTCGATGTTCATCAAGAATTTTGCATTGATGATGGAGTGAAAGCTGTTCTCCCTCCAGAAAAATCAATCATGAAATTCAAGAAAGTTCAATGCACAACAACCGTTCCCTTTGTCATCTACGCTGATTTTGAGTCGATTTTGGAGAAAACAGAAAAGAAAATTGGGGAAAAAACAGAGCAAATTCAGCATCATGTTCCCTGCAGCTTTTGTTTTCTTCCTGTGAGCCAAGTTGGGGTTGATTTCTCCCCAGTTTTCTTTCGTGGAAAAGAAGGAGATGATGTTGGGAGAGAGTTTCTGGTGAAATTAGTTGATCAGGTGAAATGGATTCTGAATGATGTGCGAAGACCAATGCTGAGAAAAAATTGGAAGAGAATTCTTTGGAAGAAAGGAGAAAAGGAAGCATTTAAGAAAACTGATATTTGTTGGCTTTGCAGGAAAAAGATTGAGAAAAAAAAAGTTGCTGATCATTGTCATCTGACTGGGGAATTTCGCGGAGCTGCTCATGAATATTGTAATCTGCAAGCGAAAGTGCCAGATTTCACTCCAGTCTTCATTCACAATTTAGATGGATATGATTCCCATCTTTTCATCAAAAACATGGGAAATGAATTTGGGGAGATTGATGCAATCCCAAACAATGACGAAAAATATGTTTCTTTCTCCCTGAAAATTGTTTGGGGAACATTTGAAGATGAAGAGGGGAAAAAACATGATTTGAAACATGAGATTCGCTTTGTTGACTCCCTGAAATTTATGAATTCTTCTTTGGCAAATCTTGTTGGAAATTTGGGAAAAGATGATTTACATTGCTTAAAAAGATTTTTCCCAGATGATGTTGATTTGCTTTCCAGAAAAGGAGTTTTTCCCTATGAATTCATGGATTCATTTGAGAAATTTAATTGTGAACTTCCTGGGAAAGATTCTTTTTTCTCCCAGTTGTCTGGAGAAGGAATTTCAGATGAAGATTTTGCTCATGCTGAAAATGTCTGGAGAAAATTTGAGATGTCTAACATGGGAGAATATCATGATCTCTATTTGAAGACGGATGTTTTTCTCCTGACAGATGTGGTGGAAAATTTTAGGAAAGTTTTGTTGGAAAACTATCTGTTGGCCCCCGCATGGTTTTTGACTGCCCCCTCTTTCTTTTGGGATGCTATGTTGAAGATGACAGGAGTTGAGTTGGAATTGATTTCTGAAGGAGATATAGAAATGTTTCGGTTTTTTGAAAGGTAAATTCGTGGAGGAGTTTCCACAGTCTTTCACAGATTTTCTCAGGCAAACAACAAATTCATGGAAGATTTTAATCCTTCCCAACCATCAAAGTTCATCGTTTATCTCGATGCAAATTCCCTTTATCCAACTGCGATGGTGCAACCACTCCCTGTGGGAGGATTTGAATGGTTGAGTGAAGGGGTTTTGAAGAAATGGGAGAAGATTGTTGATGCGGCAAGTCATGGATGTGTCCTGGAAGTTGACTTGGAATATCCAGATGAAAATCATGATTTCCACAATGATTTTCCTTTGGCGCCTGAACTTCTGGAAGTTGGGGGATTCCACAAGTTAATTCCCAACTTAATGGATAAAGAAAAAATGGTTTTGGATGGAAGGAGTTTAAAACTCTTTCTTTCCCTGGGAATGAAACTGAAAAAGATTTGGAGAGGAATTGGATTCAGAAATGAAGCTTTCATGAAACCTTTCATTGAATGGAATACGAAACTGAGAACAGCAGCCAAAAATGATTTTGAGAAAGATCTTTTCAAACTGGCAAGCAATGCTGTTTACGGGAAAACCATGGAAAATGTGCGAAACAGAATTGACATGAAACTGGTGAATGATAGGAAGAAAAAAGCAAACTTGGTGAAAAAAATCAACTTCAAACACGCAGCCAAGTTTGGAGATAAAGTGGCTGCTATTCACATGAGGAAAACAAAAGTTACTTTGAACAAACCAATCTTTGTTGGAGCAGCAATTCTTGATCTCTCCAAAATTCATATGTTCAAATTTCATTATGGTTATGTGAAGAAAAAGTGGGAGAGTGTGAAAGTTCTCTATTCTGATACAGATTCTCTGATTTTGGAGATTGAGACGGATGATTTCTTCGCTGACACTGCTGGAGATGTTGAGAAATGGTTTGACACATCTGGATATCCGAAAGATCATTTCGCTGTGAAAAATGGCTTTCCCGTTGGGAAAAACAAGAAAATTTTAGGAATGTTTAAAGATGAAGCAGGAGGAAAAATCATTCGTGAATTTGTTGGATTGAGAGCAAAATGTTATTCCATCAAGATGGATGAGGGAAAAGGAATCAAGAAAGTAAAGGGAACAAAAAAGAATGTGGTTAAAAATAGGATTTCACATGAAGATTTTGTGCGCGTTCTTTTTGGTGAAAAATTTCCTCCAATGAAAACTGTTTCTCTCCGATCACATCTGCATGAGATTTTCACTGAGAAGATTTTGAAAGTGGCTTTGAGTGCTGATGATGACAAGAGAGTTGTTATGGATGATGGAGTGAAGACTTCAGCTATTGGTCATTGGAGATTACCTCCTCCTCCAAAGGGATAAAAAGTGGTTGATGAAGCAAATTTCATTTTTGTAAACCTTTCTTTCCAAAATGAATTTGTAAACCTCCAGCTTTGGAAAGAAAGGTTTACAAAAATGAAATTTGGAAAGAAAGGTTTACAAAATGAAATTTGGAAAGAAAGGTTTACAAAAATGAAATCAAAAACAAAACCTTTTTAGAATAGAAAAAAATGATTTTCAAAATGAAATCTAAAAAGGTTTTGTTTTTGATTTCATTTTTGTAAACCTTTCTTTCCAAAATGAAATTTGTAAACCTCCAGCTTTGGAAAGAAAGGTTTACAAAAATGAAATCAAAAACAAAACCTTTTTAGAATAGAATTTCAAAAATGATTTTCAAAATGAAATCTAAAAAGGTTTTGTTTTTGATTTCATTTTTGTAAACCTTTCTTTCCAAAATAACTTTTTTTGTAAACTTTTTTTTCCTTATTAAAATGTGGAATTTAATTGATGTAAATACAGGAAAAATAGTGGCTATAGAGAAATCAATATCTGCCCTTTCTCCCAAAATGCAATTGACTAGACAATATTTATGCCGGGTTTTCAAAGAGGGAAAAAGAAAATTCCATCTCAAAGATGGCCGCCAACTGGAAGTGGTAAAAGTTGTTCCTAAAAAACTAAAACAGAAGAAGGTTGAGAGTCAAGAGGAAAAGATATCTCCCTTATCACAAGAGAGATGGGATTTTATAATTGAAAAGTTAAAAGAGTTTCTGAAAACAGAACCATCTCCATTTCCATTCCCAAAGGAGAATAAACCAGCTGATATCCCAAAATGTAAACCAGCTGATATCCCAAAGGAGAATAAACCAGCTGATATCCCAAAATGTAAACCAGCTGATATCCCAAAATGTAAACCAGCTGATATCCCAAAGGAGAATAAACCAGCTGATATCCCAAAATGTAAACCAGCTGATATCCCAAAGGAGAATAAACCAGCTGATATCCCAAAATGTAAACCAGCTGATATCCCAAAGGAGAATAAACCAGCTGATATCCCAAAATGTAAACCAGCTGATATCCCAAAAGACTCGGTTGACAATCTCACACTCTGGTGGAATAAAGTGTTAGAAAACTTCAAAGATTACACTCCGGGGAATGAATTTGAAGACATGGACACAAGACCAGATGATAAAATAGTCTTATTTAATTGTCACAGTGGTAAGTGGTACACTGTGAGTAATTATATTCAAATTCAATTATTGTTTGAGAATATTGGTTATTATTTTTATCCCAGTGAAGATGAGTTTATGGATAATATTGAAAGAGGGCAATGGATTTTTGAAGTACGCCAATTAACAACCTCATCCCCTGAGATGTGGACACGAACTACATTCAAAAAGAAATGAGTTTTTTCATTTTAAGCTGGGAGAATAGATTTCATTTTCCAAAGCTGGAGGTTTACAAAATGAAATTTGGAAAGAAAGGTTTACAAAAATGAAATCAAAAACAAAACCTTTTTAGAATAGAATTTCAAAAATGATTTTCAAAATGAAATCTAAAAAGGTTTTGTTTTTGATTTCATTTTTGTAAACCTTTCTTTCCAAAATGAAATTTGTAAACCTTTCTTTCCAAAATGAAATTTGTAAACCTTTCTTTCCAAAATGAAATTTGTAAACCTTTCTTTCCAAATTTCATTCCCAAAGCTGGGAGAAAACTTTTATCCCTCATTCACCCACCACAAGTAGATAGGAAAGAAGGGTTCTGGCGCAACTCTGAGGCCGCTCTTTGTCAAAAAAGATGGAATTCTGATGAATTTTGTGGGACTTTTTTGGATGAGATGGAATTTGATCGAATTTTTTATGGAATTTATGTTGATTTTTTGCAGAGATGAGTGGCTTATGCTGAAAATTTAGCAGACTTTTTTGTTGTTTTTAATGATTTTTGGAGAGTCGGGATATGTGAATTTGGAACAATTTTCGTGCGCGCGCGTGCAAATTCAGAGTTAGTGCTAAAAGTAGCGGAAAAGTAAAATGAATTATAATTTGTGCTAAAAAGGGGCGGCCGAGGAGTGTGCCAGAACCCTTCTTTCCTATCTACTTTCATGGTTTGCCACTTTCGTTTTTTTTGTTAACAAACTTATTATTTTCGCTATTTCTGTTATTTTACGTTATTTTTGTTAACAAACTTGTTATTTTAGTTATATATTTTGCCCTACCCCACCCCCCTCCCCGTTCCTGGTTGGTTTGCCACTTCGTTATCTTAATTTAAAAAACTTATTATGTTCGTTATTTATGTTACTTTTGTTAAATCTGTGGAGACCCCTTCCTTGTTTTGCTACTTTCGTCATTTTCGTTAGCAAACTTGTTATTTTCGCTATTTCTGTTATTTATGTCAAATTTGCGAGGACCCCCTTTCTTCTTGGGCTGCTAGTTCCCTTATTTTTTGTTAAATCTTTGGGACCTCCCCCCCTCCCCGTTCCTTCTTGGTTTGTTACTTTCGTTATTTTTGTTAACAAACTTGTTATTTTCACTATTTCTGTTATTTTACGTTATTTTTGTTAACAAACTTGTTATTTTCGTGATTTCCGTTATTTTTGTTGTTTTGGTTATTTTGGTTACATTTAATTATATATTACGTGCACCTTCTTTATTCTTGGTTTGCTACTTTCTTTATTTTTGTTAACAAGCTTGCTATGTTATTTTGGATATTTTGGTTAGTTTTGTTAAATCTGTGTAGACCCCTTCCTTCTTGTTTTGCTACTTTCGTTACTGCAAGCTTGTTCTTTCCTTATTTTATAGTTGAAATGTTTAAATTTGCGAGGACCCCCTTTCTTCATGGGCTGCTATTTTCGTTACATGTGTACGCCCTCTTTCTTCTTGGTTTTCTACTTTCGTCATTTTCGTTGACAAGCTTGTTATTTCCGCTATTTCTTTATTTTCGTTATTTTGTGTTAAATTTGTGGGGTCCCTCTTCCTTCTTGGTTTGCTTCTTCCGATTTTTGTTAAAAAAGCTTGTTATTTTGGTTATTTTTGTTACATGTGTGCGCCCTCTTTCTTCATGATTTGCTTCTTTCATTATCTTTGTTAATTTGTTTGTGTTTTGGATATTTTGGTTAGTTTTGTTAAATCTGTGTAGACCCCTTCCTTTTTGTTTTGCTAACTTCGTTAGTTTTGTTAGCAAGCTTGTTATTTCCTTATTTAGTTAATTGTTCTAAAATTGAGAGGACCCCCTTTCTTCTTGGGCTGCTATTTTCGCTTTTTTTCTGTTATTTTTGTGAAATGTATGGCCCCCCTTTCTTCTTGGGCTGCTATTTTCGCTTTTTTTCTGTTATTTTTGTGAAATGTATGGCCCCCTTTCTTCTTGGGCTGCTATTTTCGCTTTTTTTCTGTTATTTTTGTGAAATGTATGGCCCCCTTTCTTCTTGATTTGCTACCTTCGATATTTGTGTTAACAAACTTGTCATTTTCGCTGTTTCTTTTGTTTTTGTTATTTTCGTTATTTTTGTTAACTTTGTGGAGCCCTCCTTCCTTCTTGTTTTGCTACTACCATTGGTTTTGTCAACAAGCAAGCTTATTATTTTATTCTGTTAAATTTGAATGTGAAACCCCACTTTCTTCTTGGCTTGCTAATTTCGTTATGTTTGTTATCTAGGGTGTTTTTTATTTTTTTAGTTTGGTTATTTTTGGTTTTGCTTCTTTCGTTATATTGTATGTTTGTTAACAAGCTTGTTATTTTTTTCTTATTTCTGTTATTTCAGGGTCTTTTTTTGTTAAGTGTGTCGGGCCCCCTTTCTTCTTGATTTGCTACTAACGTTTGTTATATTTGTTATTTTCATTATTTTTCGTTTTATTAATTTGCGGTGCCCCCCTTTTTTTCTGGGTTTGCTATTTTCGTTCGTTTTGTTAACTACCTTGTTATTTTCACCTTTTTTAAACAATAGCAACGAAGGCTCGTTATTTTTGTTATATTTGCTATTTCGTTTTCAAAGTATAACGTAAACGTGTTATTTTCGTTATTTTTTTTGCGATTGTATCTCTGTGAGGTATGAAAAATCACTTGATTGGCATCACAAAAGAAAAAAAGAAGAAAAAAATGTTCATCGTTTCATTAATAATGCTCCAGCCTTAAGTGTATTGAATGTTTTACAGGCTTACCTTTTACAGCTGGAACGAGAATTCCAAGATTTAGGAGAGACAGCAAAGTTGAAAATCTTACAATGCCCATCTCGACGCAATCCAGACGTGTACTGCTTTGACCAACTGCGATGGGTTTGTTTTTTAACTGAAAACGTCTGCCAAGCTAACAGCTGATTTAACCTTTCATTGCAAAAAAAAAAGTGTTAAAATTGTGTATTTGCTTAGCACACAATAATTCGTAGCAAGTATACTTACATATAAATTCTAACCTGTTAAAATTTGATTGTTAAATTGAAGAGGGAAAAAAATATTCGTGCACATTTTTATGGATTACACGGAATTTCTAAATAATTTATTTAAAGAAAGAAGGAAAAACGTTCCCTGAAACTTAGGGCCTGTTTACATGAAAGAAGGGTGCCCCTACTAGGTAGGGATACTCTACCTGGTAGGGTTGAAGAAAGCACCGTTTCACCTGCATTGTTTTCAACAGTGTAGGGGCACCCTACCTAGTAGGGTCGGAAGTCAGCGCCAGTTCACATGAGAAATGTTATCCCCAGCTGGGAGGGCTAACTCAAGGGGGTGGTTGCTAAGCAAGATGGCGGGAAGACACGTTGTAGCGGTAAATGCGATCGTCCTTATTTTGGCGTGTCTAGCGGCAGCTTTCCAGTTATGTGGTTTAATGTTTACTTATTTAATCCGTGAAAGAAGTCGGCTGCAGAGAATTGGCCTACAAGCAGCAAATCAATACGATATTGCTGTAGCTCGCTTGAGGCACGTGCGAAGGAGACAAGTTTGTCGAGGGAGAATATGGCGACGATCTGATAAAAAAAAAACAGACAAAAAAAAAAAACTCGCCTGGTTTATACCCTCGAGAAGCCATGCTCGATTATAAATTGTCACGCGCTTGCGCGACAGTAACACGAGAACACACAAACATAACCCTAACCCCTAGGGACAACCCTATCTTGACCTTTCACATGGGTTTTTCTGAACAAAACCTGGCCCTACTAGGTAGGGTTTCCCTACCCCTAGGGGCGCCCTACCACGCATGTAAAAGAAACCGTGTAATATTTAGGAGAAGGGAAACTCTACTAGGTAGGGAAACCCTACTACGTAGGGGCACCCTCCCTCATGTAAACAGGCCCTGAAACTACGTAAACACATATTAAGTAGTCAACAAAAGTATACAACATGACCGCTGTCTGACCTATAAAAAGAGTTGATTATTTTAAAACAGCTATCCGTTAATACAATCATTGCAAAGTAAAGGACAATCATTATTTTAACGAGAATTTAGTTTTATCGACTGAGTCGATAAGGTAAATTGACCACCGTAAAAAGATTCAAATAGCTGACGTTTCGAGCGCTAGCCCTTCGTCGGAGCGAATCAAGGAATTGTGGGTAGTGTGTGGTTTTATATAGTAAGCGGTGGAGCTACGCTATTGGTGGAAATTTGGTGACGTGAAAAACAAATGTAGATTAGTTGAATGAAAAGCGTTCGTTGATTCCGTGGGGTTTGAGAGTGCCGATTTGAAAGATGATTTTTTGTTCTAGGTTTTTACGGCTTTCTGTGTTACCCTGGTGTAGGGAAAGGCCGCAGATTGTCATGTGTTGTTTAGAATGGTTAGTAAGATTAAAATGGCGCGCGACTGGTTTGGATGCGTCTTTGTCATTTTTTTCAACGTCTCGGAGATGTTCACGAAAACGGTCGCCCAGTCTCCTCCCTGTTTCGCCAATGTATATCTTTTTGCAAAAAGTACATGTTATGCAGTAGATAACATTTACGGAGGTGCATGTAAAACGATCAGTGATTTTAATAGATCGTTTGGGTCCTGTTATTTTGTCCGCGTTGTGAATGAAAGGACAAGTGTTACATCGTGTGCGTGTGCATTTGAAAGTTCCCGGTACATCGTCAGATTTCAGTGCGCTCGTAACTAGAAAGTTGCCTATGTTTTTGTCACGTTTGAATGAAATTGATTCGCTCCGACGAAGGGCTAGCGCTCGAAACGTCAGCTATTTGAATCTTTTTACGGTGGTCAATTTACCTTATCGACTCAGTCGATAAAACTAAATTCTCGTGTTTCATCCCCCCACCGACGCAGCACCACAGTTTCTCTAGAAACTAACCCCATTCATTATTTTAACGGCTGGCTGTTTTAAAATAGTATGTAAGGGCATTTTGGATATTTTGCTTTATGCAAATGATTTGCTATATTTCAATTTGCCTATCATGCTCTAAAAATGATTTTTTATTTACTCGAGAATCGTCTGATAATTTTTTTTCTTGAAACTTCGTCTGCAGCTAGCGATACGTAAGTAAAATTAAAAAAAATCATTATGAAGTGTCTGACTAGATTTTGAGAAAAACAACTTTGTTTAAGACAAAGGGCAACAAGCTGGCGTTGCTTTAGTAACTGCAAAAGCTCGGAAACGAGTGACAATATTTTGATCACATCTAATGAAATTGGTGAAGTATTCCGCCCTCAGCCGGGTTCCTGCGAAATCTTGATTTCAAAACATACGGACGAACAAAATTGAATCGAGCCTCCTTTTACCGGCCAAGGTACCTGCTAACTTCCTTTCAAGTCTAATTTCATTCAGTTTACATCAAACCTTACTGTAAGTGACACACTGGACGAAAAAATAAATTTACTGAAGTTTGCACATTGAGCAAATATGTAGCAAAATTAGGCCTCTAAATTTGAACCAAATTTGCAGTGGGTGTGAAGTGAATGTAGACATGCATCTTTGCTCACGTGCAAATTGTGTGCAAATGTGGTGTTAATATACATCTGCGCAAAATTTACTATATCTTTCCTACCCTAAGCAAATCTCATATTTGCTCATCCTTGCCATGCCAAACAAACTTAAAGAAAACGCGGAATTTACCAGCTTTGCTTTTTTTGCAAATAAAGTGCTAACATCAAGTTTGATTTGCTGAAAATATGGGCAAAGTTGTGCAAATGTGGTCTGTACTACATGCTTACTACTGTTTTGTCACCTATACAGGGTGTTTCAAAAGTTCGTGGACATTTTTAAAAGTCTATACATCATCCAGATTTTGTATTTTTATGTCCATTTTCTTACAGGCATTAACAAATCTTATTGTTTATTGATTTTCAGAACTATTATATAAGTCGAATAAATAAAATCGTTGAAATAAATATTTTCCCGCCAAAAGGTGCAAATCTGTGTCGTGTGTGTTTCTGTACTTTCCCGCCATTTTTGTCTGTTTTCAGTAGGAACTAGATTTTCATTGTTTTGATATCATTTGCAAGTATGATCCCTAAAAAATTCCAAAAAGCAGTCTATTTAAGAGCACAGGCAGCAATTTTATGATCATGTGGAGTATCTGTGCGAGAAACGGCTAAAATATTGCAAAAAAGCAAGAGCTGGGTAGCGAAGTGGTCAAGTTCTTTAGATTTTTCCGACAAGACAAGAAGTCCTAGACAGAACCGCTAAGAAAATTATAGAAAATGCAAAGTATAAAAGAGGCAGTTCCACCAGAAAAATCAGCAAACAACTGAAGAACAAAGATCTGCCTGGATCTGCAGGAAAGGATGGAAACCTTTAAGACGAAAAAAGCTACCACTTTTGAGCAACAAACAGTGGAAAGCTCGCTTGGCATTCGCTCGCAAATATCGTAAAGTTACAACAGATGAATGGGAAAACTTTCTTTTTAGCGATGAGTTCCCTAATTAAATACCTTTTCCATCTCCGCAACCCTAAAAACGATATCGTATGGGGCTCGCAGGAGATCCAGGTTCCGCCATCGTACCAAGTTAAAGGAACTAGCGTCAAATGGATGGTTTGGGGTGGCATGACAGGCCGCGGCCTGACTTCCTTACATTTTATCCCGCAAGGCCAAAATGTAACGGCAGAGTATTATATCACAAAAATCCTTGAGAAGGAAGTGAAGCCTCTTTTCAGCCGACAATCTACAACAGACGAGCCCATAAAATGACAGCTTTTCACGAACAAAAGCAGTACGACCTTCGTACAAGATGGTGCACCAGCTCATACTGCGAAAGCAACCCAGCAGTGGTGCAAGAAAAAACCTCCCGATTTTTATTGAAAAAGATGAATGGCCAGCAAATTCACCTGATCTTAATCCCACTGAGAACCTATGGAGCATCATTGACGAAGTTGCATACAGAGATCTGATCCCTAAGACGATGGGAGGACGAAAATCAAGGTTACGGCAAGCCTGGCGAAACATACCACCAGCGAGATAGCTCGTTCCATGCCGCAACGGCTTAAAAACGTAATACAGAAGAATGGGGGCACGCTGGGTATTGATATTTTAACAGTAACCAAAGGAAACAATATACATAAAACTGGAAAACTTTCATTAACATCGGAATTTTAAAACCATCATTTATTTGTATAGAAAGGTGTCCACGAACTTTTGAAACACCCTGTATATGTATATCCATTTTTTCGTGCAGTGACAGTTACGCGTTTTATTAAAATATTTACCTGAAGATAAGGAGCAGCCAAATAATCGGAAGGCTTTATTCGCCTTTTAAAAATATTAGAGCAAAAACTAAAACTTTTCTCAAGTGAAATATCGCCTCAAAGTTTTGTAACGTATATCGAAAAGGATAAAAAATGTCGTTTTAGGTACGAAATAAGGTCAGCTCGTATTTTCAGAAAGGACAAAGCAGCTAGCAATTTCGGTGGTAAAGATTTATTTTCCCATTAAAAACGTTTTGTCGCTGAAATATTTATATAAAAGATCCGAAAAGATCTTTAGGATTTAGATTATAGTTTCTGTAGATTCCGGGCCTCAGACCAATAAAAACATTGTAGATCGAAACATCACTTCAGAATAAAAAGTAAATTTTGGAAGTCAAGAGATGACTGGATGAATCTTGCAAAAAATACAAGAAAAATAGCAAATCAAAAACGTTTTCAAAAGGCATGTTTCGACAATCCTTTGTCATCTTCAGTTTGAAATTTTAAGTTACAAAGTTGAATTTATACTAAGTAAATGAAAATGCTAATGAGAGAAAACACCTTTGACAAATAAATGAAAGAATGTGTGACAATACGTAATTAAAAAGAAAGTTTTAAATTAACATGATGCAACTGTTGGCTCAAAGAAGTTTGTTCCCATTTGATATGTAAAGCTTCCTTTATCTTAAGCTGAAAATTGGTGGAAGCATGATCTAAGATATTAAAACAAATAGGTGAACATAAACTGTGGCAATCTTTAGAGTCTTCCAGGTGTTTGAAAACGTGAGAGGCCCTATCAGTGGATAAGTGCTCACGAACGCGTGTGGAAAAATGTCGGGTGGTTTCGCCGACGTAGCAGGCATTACAGCCCGCACACAACTAACTTCACTCGCGTGGTCGTATGCAAATATGTTGGTGTATTTTTGGCAATTTTGATTTCCAAATCAGTTCCTCAGGCATTTTTTGACAAGCAACAACTGTATTTTTTAACACTAGTCGTAATAGTTATTCTAGACGAAGAAAAAGTTGTTTTTGTGAACTTTTGTACGGTCTAAATGTACTGTGCAGACGGTCGGGTAATACTGTTTTTGAGAATTGCTAAAATTGAAAAATAGCCCGGTCGTCAATATTAATCTTAATTCTTGTGCTTCCGACCTTTCACCTATTAGTTAAGTTTCATCTTAGTTAAGCTTGTTCAGAGGGCCTTCAGAGGGCGCCGCTGTTAGGCTAAGCCTAACTATATATATATATATATTACAACACGTAATTTTTTTTAACATTGGAAGGGAAACTCGAAAATTGAAACTCGCCAAAACTGCCTTCGAAATTGCTTAAGAGCAAACAAACAGAAATAGACACAACACCAGACATAAAGTAAGTCATCTTTATTTAGAATATTTTCAAAATACAGCATCTAGAACATATTTTGTGTATTCTCGATTGTCTTCAATTCAAATAGATTCTGACGGCTGACATATGTATTGAATCTGGGCTGACGGTATTAAGAGCAGATCCGTGCAAGAATCAAACAAAATCGCAAATCTTCGGCAAAGCTGAAAAAAATCAAATTCGCTCCTCTTTTGCATATAGATAGTCTATAGTAAGTACATGAATGCCATGTAGTTTTTTCCTTGAAATATCTATTTGTTTCCGAGAAAAACGAAGAAAGTCGTTATCATCTCAGGGCACAATTTGGCAATCCCAAACACATGCAAACAGGGTTAAAATAAGTCATGATTCACTCGACTCGCGTATGAAAACTACTGCGCTAGAAAAGGCTGTCATAGTTCCAATTTGTTGTATAACTTGTCATAGTCTAAACACCATAATTTCATAAAAATTGAATTAATCTAAGTATTCAAGGGAAGCCAAACGGCTTATGGCTCTCCCATGCTCCGTAAAACGGTAGGCGAAAAACAACAATGATTTTGGGCATGTGCCTTTGTTCAGCATTTCGTAATATCAGGTATGACAATACTAGAATTGACGATCTTTCAAAATATATAAAGTTTAGTCTGGGGAAATGAATTTGAGATTTTTAAGAATTTGTTGAAAATCGTGAACGAAAGACATAAAATCACGCCACCTTGTGTATGCGTGATCAACAACAAAAATACTTAGAACGTTTTTCCTTGAGAAATCTTGGCAATTAAACTCTGACGCCAAAAAACAATGGAAATATACAAACCTTCACTGGATATGACATTCTTGAATGTCCAAAATGTTTCGTTTCGAGTTTATCATGAACAGTGAAGCGTCATTGAAACCCGTAGCCACGATCAAAACCGCTTTACTTTTCGCTGAATTCTTCGTAGCTCACTTTGCACTTTCGTACTCTTTATGCTGTTGATACATTTTTTTCTGGTGGAAACTGTAAAAGGGTTCACAATAAAGCGAACTAGTTCAAGCACGTGTTCCCAGTTTTCCATCCTTGCATAACCGTGAACCATTTTGAGACCATATGCAAATTCCGTCTGAAATTTGAATATCAGGCTGAGCAAGCGTTCGTGACAGTCACAGTTGGTACACAGGGTGGATATTAAGGTATTCTCAGTGGCCAAAATTCCATATTTTTTTTCAGTAAATTACAAAAGGATCATTACAAAAGGACAGGCGATGACAATAAATAAAATCGTACACTAGAGGATGTAGTTATGATGTACCACCAAATTCTAGTGATCAACAAATAATATTAACATATCAATAATAAGCAAGTAAGTATGGCGGTCTGTAGGAGGAAGGCAAATAATGCTAATGAATTGGAAGTTACTAAACTATAACATAATTAAGCAGCCAGAGCCCCGATTTTAGGACCAAGACGACGTTTAACGTCGCGTTCATCAAACATTTGTGGGGTTAGGGTTGGCGCGCTAGGTGTGAATCCTTTTGTTTCGAATGAACAGAGATATTCCATCAAAAGAAATCGAAACATGTTTCGTAACTGTCATCAATGTTAAATTTAATTAGCTTTCTTTTATCTCAGTTCAAAATCCCATTAATTCTAAGCCGAATAATTGCATTACTGAAAATCGAGAGTATATCTTGATAAGAAACTCAGTATAAAATAGCGGTATTTACAAATTTTTAGAAACGACCAAAAACAGCGGGTGAAGAAATAACGTTTTGAAATCATGTCATGGTGCCGTTCATGATATGTATATTTCATCGAGCAAAGTAATAAAGATTTTTGTTGTTGTTGTTGTTGTTGTTGTTAGTACAGAATATATGAAATGGGAACAGCTTTCCGTGTTTGAAGTTATGGTTACAAGAGGAAGATTAGGAAAACGACAAATAGCCGAAGGCTATTTTGAAAATATTTTGGCATTATTGCATTATTATTATTATTCCAAAATATCATATTGTGAGCGTGGACTAAAAGATATTTTGGGGGGTACGATTTCAAGGTAAAGACATAGACCTAAGGTAAATTCCCGCTTCTTATCGATACTCATCAAGGTCCCGCATCAAATCACATGCAAAACACTGTGAATAGGCTAATTTCGATATATCAAAACTCTAACTTGACTTAGACTCCTAGGCTTAGGCAAATAAAACAAAATAAATTAGTTATTCCTCTCTGAACTTCCATGTTATTTCTTTTGTTTTATTCGCCTAAACTACGGATCAAGTAAAAAAATTTAGTCATGAAATCAAAATAGGCCTATTACCCATTAAAATTGATCATACCTTAACCCTATCCAGACCGGCGGGGGGGGGGCTTTTGGAGCCCGCTCGAACTTTGAAGTTGTGTCGTTTCAAAACGGTCGATGCAATGACCACCAAATTTGGTGACTTTTCCTAAAATTTATCTGGGAACATTTTCACATTAGCGTCCTTTGTCCACCGACATTGACGTTTCCATAGCAACCGCTTTTTGACACCTATGTTTTACAAAATTAGCATTTTTCGCTTTAATCAAGATTATTTCAAAGATTTCTTATTGAATTAATATTTTCCACTTAATTTAGCGATAATTGATCAAATTATGTATAATTGTTTATTAATTAAGGTTAATTAACGGTAATTTTAGGAAAATATGGAATATGAAATGTCAAAATCCAGGATGGCGGATCGAAGTTTTACTAAAGGTCGTTTCTCTCTATAATATTATTATTGGTTCATATTTGGATTGTAAAACATTTGCCCACAATAAACTAAGCTTTAGCGGTCCATTTGCTTTATTTTTCGCTGTTTTTTTACCAAAATAAACACGTTTGGACTAATTCAAGATGGCGGATCCAAGAATTTATTTCTAGTATATTACGTGTCTGTGTAATTCCATTATCTCTAAACATTTATTGTCAAAATATCATAAAAATGTCCTTTTCACTTGAGAAAGCTTTTTTTAATTCATTACGTACATGAAAAGCCATAATTTGCAAAGATAACTGTTCCAGCTTTTAAGGACATGTACACATCACTTCTATGACGTCACACGCTGTTACCATAGCAACAAAGTGTACGAATTCATTTACTTTTATTCCTGCATCAATATGTGAAAGTTTGGTATGAACACTACCGTTTGTTTCGGAGATATGCCTTATAGAACGTTTCAGTTGATTATTTCATTGTATATGACGTCATAATTACGTCACTGTTATTGTTATCAACACCAAAAGTGTTAGTAAACGTATGACTTTCATCAAATATGTAGCTGTTAAAGTCTTGTTGCTATATGTTCAGAATTGAGAAAATAATGATGAAAGACTGTTTAAGCCAATAAAATCGACTATATGACGTCATAATGACGTCACGTTACGTCATTATGACACCAAAGTATCTGTAGTTACTAGAATTCATGATAACATTATCCTGTGTACATTTGGTGGCCATAGCATAAGCGGTTTCAAAGTTACATAGGGGGGGCTTCTGGAGCCCCCCCCCCGGTCCCAGACGGTCAAAAAAAGCCCGGTCTGGATAGGGTTAAGATGGCTCCGTTGTTATTTCGGGCGGACTCGTCTATGAAAAACTTTGGGTCATAACTTTTTCGGCTCTAAACGGGTAAAGCGATGCCTATAAAACTTTGCGAAAACTTACAGCTATTATTTGGCAATAAAATGATACAATCCGATTAAACTGGGAACAAATATTTTTAGTGATAATCCAGCTTAATGAACCCCACTTTTTGAACAAAAGCTCTCCAGAGAAAAATTTTGCCGTTATATTTGTGTTAAATTTCTGGAATCAGCTTACATTGACTTAATAATTATATACCCTTACCAAGTTTCAGCAAAATCGTTGGAGCAGATCTTTAATTTTTCGACAACTGATTTTAGCGAATTTAGGCAAAGCCAAAACGTGCTTGAGAAGATGCAGAAAACTTTCACTTTAAGTACCGTTTACTCTATATGGTTAACTTGTCTTTCTGTCAGTAAAAGCCCTTTGATACGAATCTTCGAGGTATGCCAGAGACTGTCCTAAGTAAGGCATATTTACCCGTGCAGTGCCAAATTGGACCAGCTTGATAGCGTGATTCACCTTTTTAGTGAATTCAAATAAAAAGTCCCAAAAAGCAAACACCTTACCTTTAAAGTGAGGTACGAAGAAACGGGACCGCAAACGCTAGCTTTCACTAGAAAAAATTAAGCTAACTTCTCGGCATGGAAGCAATGTGTTATCTTTGATGTCGTGGGAGTGTTACCTCTCGACAATCAGCGTGTATATTCGTGACAGCACGTTGACTTTAATTTAATTAGTTAAACCAAACTTTAAATTCTGCATATATAAATTACAAATTGAAATTGAATTATCATTTATTTATTTTTTTCTGATGGTGTCGTTTTTTAACACTGCGTCTTTCAAAATAAATTAATATGATTTACTGTATAGGGCACTCATCTTTTCATGTTTTTTTTTTGTTTCAAGAAAATATTAAATGAGCCCATTTTCGTAACCAATAAGTTATTTTATAATTAGTCATGTTTTGAAATCAAGTCATGGCTTCGAGCAAAATATAGAATACATTAGATTTTTTCAGTTTTTCGTCTGTCTATAAAGTTATGATAGCTATAGAAACACGAGCCGAATGCTATTTGGAAATTTTTTGGCCACCTTCAATTAAAGATAATCAAAAGCCGATATTTCGAGCGCTTTTGTGGCCTTTCGTCACTGAACGAATCGAGTCTCTCATGGTGGCCAATTTACCTTATCAACTCAGTTAATAATATGGAACTTTTTTGTTTTATTCCCCCACCAACGCAGCACCACAGTTTCTTTAGAAAGTAATCTCTTGATTTAATTTCGAGTTCTCCACGCCGATTGAAAGCTAAATAAGTATTTCAATTTTGGGATCTCTGCTGCTGTCCTATATCCATACATGTAGACAGACAGCCACAGAATGATTTGTGTTTTTTTTGTCGAATTAAATCAACTGCTTAGGCATAAGTCTATCCATTAAACATAATAAACACCGATAAAGCCATTGCTAAAAAGCGAGAAAGATACGTAGCAAAATCATTCTTTCCCGTGGTTTCGAAATTTGTCTAATCTCCCGCAAAGTGTGAAAACTAACTCAAACGCGTGAACATTCAAGGCGACTGATGGAGAATCCTAATGCGTGCAATAAAATCGATTCTCTGGTTTGTGATGCCCACGTTCGTGTTTTAGCCATTTCTATAGTTTTGTTCTCACGAGTATATCTTTTAACGAACGCCGTCCTTTCTTGTATGATGTCCTTTAGCAATGGCGGTTGGCTTTCTACTGAAATGCCATTCTTTTATGAGAATTTGTTTCAAGTTAGGCACTGATGGCATACTAAAAACGGCAAGGAGAAGAGATTGAGACAGAAGTGAAATAAAAAACAAACAGTTAAATATATTTGCCCGATATTTCGGTTTGCAAAACAAACCTTCTACGGTGGACAAAAAACAAAAACGAATACAGATATAAACGGTCGTCCTTTCATATTACTGTTTTTCGACACACGTGCAACAGTTAGTTCAAAACTGTAATCCCCTTCTGTGTGGCAATTGTCTTTAGGTCCGTGAAAGCCCGTGATGACGTGCTTTTTGAACTCTGATAGCTCTTTATGGCTCCTTTCACATATAAATGGCTAATCTCGTTGTGGATTGGCTCACTCTTTACTGTGCCACCAAAACAGCAGTCCAGTAAAATGCAAAAAGAGGAAGCGTGTATCAATTTGGTAAATTGCGCACGAAAACGTAAAAACGGCAAATAAACCACAAAATTACAAAAGGAGAGCTGTTATCAGACAGAAGAAGCCAGAGCCCCGATTTTAGGACCAAGGCTTCGTTTAACGTCGCGTTCATCAAACATTTGTGGGGTTAGGGTTGGCGCGCTAGGTGTGAATCCTTTTGTTTCGAATGAACAGAGATATTCCATCAAAAGAAATCGAAACCGATGACGTTTTGTAACTGTCATCAATGTTAAATTTAATTAGCTTTCTTTTATCTCAGTTCAAAATCCCATTAATTCTAAGCCGAATAATTGCGTTACTGAAAATCGAGAGTATATCTTGATAAGAAACGCAGTATAAAATAGCGGTATTTACAAATTTTTAGATACGACCAAAAACAGCGGGTGAAGAAATAACGTTTTCAAATCATGTCATGGTGCCGTTCATGATATGTATATTTCATCGAGCAAAGTAATA
The DNA here is from genome assembly GCA_024195265.1 of Dendrophyllia cribrosa. Taxonomy (NCBI): domain Eukaryota; kingdom Metazoa; phylum Cnidaria; class Anthozoa; order Scleractinia; family Dendrophylliidae; genus Dendrophyllia; species Dendrophyllia cribrosa. Next base: position 31,246,635 of record JAJLRJ010000011.1, on the reverse strand, counting down.
AAGATTTTTGTTGTTGTTAGTACAGAATATATGAAATGGGAACAGCTTTCCGTGTTTGAAGTTATGGTTACAAGAGGAAGATTAGGAAAATGACAAATAGCCGAAGGCTATTTTGAAAATCTTTTGGCATTATTGCATTATTATTATTATTATTCCAAAATATCATATTGGGAGCGTGGACTAAAAGATATTTTAGGGGGTACGATTTCAAGGTAAAGACATAGACCTAAGGTAAATTCCCGCTTCTTATCGATACTCATCAAGGTCCCGCATCAAATCACATGCAAAACACTATGAATAGGCTAATTTCGATATATCAAAATTCTAACTTGACTTAGACTCCTAGGCTTAGGCAAATAAAACAAAATAAATTCAGTAGTTATTCCTCTCTGAACTTCAATGTTATTTCTTTTGTTTTATTCGCCTAAACCTCGGACCAAGTAAAAAATTTAGTCATGAAATCAAAATAGGCCTATTACCCATTAAAATTGATCACACCTTAAGATGGCTCCGTTGTTATTTCGGGCGCACTCGTCTATGAAAAACTTTGGGTCATAACTTTTTCGGCTCTAAACGGGTAAAGCGATGCCCATAAAACTTTGCGAAAACTTACAGCTATTATTTAGCAATAAAATGATAGAATCCGATTTCACTGGGAACAAATATTTTTAGTGATAAACCAGCTTAATGAACCCCACTTTTTGAATAAAATCTCTCCAGAGAAAAATTTTGCCGTTATATTTGTGTTAAATTTCTGTAATCAGCTTACATTGACTTAATAATTATATATCCTTACCAAGTTTCAGGAAAATCGTTGGAGCAGATCTTTAATTTTTGCGACAAGTGATTTTAGCGAATTTAGGCAAAGCCAAAACGTGCTTGAGAAGATGAAGAAAACTTTCACTTTAAGTACCGTTTACTCTATGTGGTTAACTTGTCTTTCTGTCAGTAAAAGCCCTTTGATACGAATCTTCGAGGTATGCCAGAGACTGTCCTAAGTAAGGCATATTTACCCGTGCAGTGCCAAATTGGACCAGCTTGATAGTGTGATTCACCTTTTTAGTGAATTCAAATAAAAAGTCCCAAAAAGCAAAGACCTTACCTTTAAAGTGAGGTACGAAGAAACGGGACCGCAAACGCTAGCTTTCACTAGAAAAAATTAAGCTACCTTCTCGGCATGGAAGCAATGTGTTATCTTTGATGTCGTGGGAGTGTTACCTCTCGACAATCAGCGGGTATATTCGTGACAGCACGTTGACTTTAATTTAACAAGGAGCCCGATGGGCTTCGAAACTGGCTCGTTTGGCCTCAGTTTCCACCCGGTTTTCACTTTAGAGTTTTATATTAGCAAGCCACAATATACAATCTAGAATCTATCAATATGCACAGTCCAGTCCACATTTACATTCCACAGCCCGCTTCAAGCACTCCTTAGGGTCGGACCATTTTATTGTTAAGAGGGGGGGGGGGGGGGGGGGGGGGGGGGGGGGGGGGGGGGAGGGGTGGGCAAATACTAAAAACAAATTCCTGCACAGTAAAAGTAAAGAAAAAAAATAATGCACAGCGAGCGAAAGAAAAAAAAAGGTATGGAGCAATCCCGAAAAAAATTTTTGCACAACATCAAGACGGAAAAAAAAAATCATGATCAGAAAAATTGCTCAACACCGCCACCTGCCCCCACCCCCCACCCCACAACCCCCTTTAGTAGGCTACAGTTTCAGGTCTATATATTTTTCTCTGATCGGCTCGGTATTGTTAGAAAAAACATAAGTTTAGAACTTTGTATGTTTTTTTCGCTTTAAAATCCTTGAAACCACCTACTACAAGAAATCAGGATTGTTTAAACGCAGGCATTTTGGAGAATCGGTGATGGGGTTTCGAATAAATTAACAATATCAACACGATCGATCAAATAGCGTGACATGAATACAAGATGTGTGGAATTTGAACGTGACTGCACGGAGTAATGTTTGAGATTTGTTTACTCAGCAGTTCTGTGACGTGCCGGGACGTGTTATATTCAACGATTTATTCGATCTAAACTCGACTGTTTGACAATTGATTTGGTTAGAAAAATTCAACCCGCTTTCCTTTTACCAGAAATAGATCACATCCGAAAATCACAGAGATTTAAATTTTAACAATTCCGTCGAAATTAGAACGGTAAATATTTGAATTATAGTTGCTGACATCACTGATTACGCCATTTCTGAAAACCGGAAGTAAACTAGGTACGGTGTTGGCCGCAGCAAAAGCGATTCCCGGGGCAGGTGACACGACAGAAAAAAAAAAAAAAAAGAGGGTATTTTAAGAACTGTCTCGTCGCAGAGCGACGAGCCAGTTAACAAGGAGCCCGATGGGCTTCGAAACTGGCTCGTTTGGCCTCAGTTTCCACCCGGTTTTCACTTTAGAGTTTTATATTAGCAAGCCACAATATACAATCTAGAATCTATCAATATGCACAGTCCAGTCCACATTTACATTCCACAGCCCGCTTCAAGCACTCCTTAGGGACGGACCATTTTATTGTTAAGAGTAGTAGGGTAAAAACGCACCTGGGCCACTTCCAATTAACCCCAAATTTCACACAATTTTCAACATTTTTCTTTCCTCAATCATCAGCTAAAAATCAGCAATTCTAATCAATTCCATCTAGTGTTTCATTTAACATAACTTAACCTTTTCTGTTCAGTTCCAGCAACTTCCTAATTTGTTGAATTTGGGGGGAATGATTTTTGTGATTTTTCTGTGAAATTTGGGGTTAATTGGAAGTGGCCCAGGTGCGTTTTTACCCTACTACTTCCGCTAAAATTTAACACAAGATTTTGCCAAGTTCCCAAATTCCAAGGCCAATTCCAGTGTGGAAAATCTTCCACAAAATGAAAAAAAACTGCATCTTTCAACTACTGCAAAGACCCATCTGTGAAAAAATTTTCTCCGGAAAAGAAAATGTTTGATTCCGAAGATGAAGATGAAGATGAGGAAATAGATGACACTCCTGAAATCATTCAAGAAACATATACAACAACAACATGGCATTCTCATAAAAATCTTAGACTTGAACATTTTAAAGATGTCATCCGTAAAAATCAGGGGAAAAATCAAATTCCACTCAAAGATCTCGAATTTTATCAAAAAGAAATTCTCTCCCAAATTCCCCTCCATGAAATCACAAGAAAAAAAGTCAGGGAGTTTGTTAAAGCTTCCAAATGGAAAAAAGTCAATGGCAACGAACATGAAATTTTCAATCACATAACAAATCACGATGGAAATGACTATGAATATCTGGAAAAGTTCCTCATTGATGATTTTAAATATTTTTCACTGACATATGATGATCTTCATCTCAAGCGAAAAAAGTTTCTTAATTTCAATCAAGTTCTTTTCTCCCTTCTGAAAAAGAATGGTTTCAATCCAAATGAAGATGATTTCAAACTGTTGGTTCTCCCATCAAGAAGGGCAGAACAGGAAAAAATAATCCAAACAATCTTCAAAAAAAACAAATGGAAAGAAAATGGAAGCCAGTGATCATGAAAATTGTTCCACTTGCTCAGAGGAGGAAGCAATGAGCGAAAATGAAATCCCCACAACATCTGACGAAGAATTTATTGTTTCTGATTCAGAGATGGAAGAAGCAGAAGAAATAGAACTCATCTATGAGACAATGATAAATCTCCAAGAGGAAAACAAGATTCTCAAAAATGAACTCCAAAAACAAAGTTTCATTCTCTGGGAAATCCATCGGGAATTGAAAGAAAGAGGCGTTATTTCATAAATATGAATGTAAAACATTTATATTCTGTCTCAGAGATTTTGAACATCGCTCAATGGAACCCAGGAATTAAATTTATCGGCATATCCTTTCCATTTAACGAAAGCTTTCTTTTTCTTCTGATCGCGGCGAATAACCTTTTCAATGCGAAACACGCTTTGGTTTGTCCTTTGGAGTTCTGCCTCGTAAAATGATCCAGTTATTTTTTCTTCCAACAGATCGGCTAATTTATACGTCGGAGGATTTGTGTTCAAAACCTCGTCGACGACAAATATCTCCTCTGTCCAGTTCGGGGTGAAACCTTTGTCGAATATCTTTCGTTTAAACTTTGATATTCGGACTTTGTCGCCGACTTTGAATTTTGCTGGGGTATGTTTAGTATAAATCATGTCTCCGAAAAGATTAGCAAAAACCTTTGTTTCATTTTTCTGTTTGCTCGCCTCTGCGGGAGTCATTCGAATGCTCGAATGAAAACGATGATTATATTGATCCACTAACCTGCCCAGTTGGTCCCAGTATATTGTATTATTGTTAGCAGAAAACATCCGGAAGAGTTTCTCCTTCATCGTCTTGTTCCAACGCTCGGCAACCGATGATTTTTCTTCATTTTCTGTGGTATACAATTTTATCCTATTCAAGTCAAGGAGATCCTTCATAGTTCCATTGAAAAATTCACTTCCTTTGTCTGTCCAAAGCATCTTCGGTTTTCGCTCCCTGAATATAGATTGGAAAGCATCGGCCACTGTTTGTCCTCTCTTGTTTTTCAGGGGGCGAATCCAACCATATTTTGAGAAAACATCGATCACCATCAGGAGATATCTTATTCCTTTGTTCCACCTCGAATATTTCCCCATCTCAACCAAATCAGCTGCCCAGATGTTGTCAATCCCATATGCAATAACTCTTCTCTTTGGAAATCTTCTCCTTATTGGCTGGTGAAGTTCATTTGCTAGATTTTGAGTCCAGCCTTCACTCAAAATCTTTTCCCGTTTTTTGGGAGACCGAGCCTAGTGGAGCGGGTCGAGGCGAAGCCGAGACCCAGTTTTTGTTTTGCGTTGATTGTGTTTCTTGCTAAAGCATGTCCCCACTGTCTTTCTTTCCAGGGAATAGCATCCAATGCGGCAACCATCTTTCTGTCTGCTTTGTTTTTACATTTGCGTGGATCTGTTTGTTTTGCGCAGATTGAATAATCCACATCGTGTTGCATAGAAACTGCATCTGTTTTTCCAGTTGGTTGCTGATAAATTTCAAGAATCTTTCCAGTATCGTCAAATCTGACTTGTTTTTCCAAAGGGTTATATGGACCTGTGAAGTTATGTCCGGGGAGAGTGAATCCTCCTTTTGGTCTGGGAAGTTTTCCTATCAAAGCATGAGCATCGATCCCACGGCCGGATAAGGGGTCTAATTTCTTTGAAATGTCACTTGTAAATGCGTCCAATGCTTGATCAAGATATTTATTCACCGCACCTTTAATTTTTTGTTTGGCAAAATCTGATTTAACCGCTTTGGATAATCCAATGCGACCAAGATTAGTCAATCCTTTCACGCCGCTTTTTAAGGCAATTTCACCGAGTGAATGACTGTCGGCTATATCGAAAAAGCCCCCACCTTGTGAGGGCAGACTTAGTTTCCCGAGTTCCCTTGTTTCACGAATCAAGTTTTTTTAATTCCGCATGAAGCGCAATGGCAGAAAAACATCTTTCTCCCATTTTTTGCAGTCATATATCCGGATGGTTCAACGCAACCAGTGAACCTTTTTTCTTTAACGCAATATGATTCCATTTTTAATTGAAATAATCTTTTATGAATTTCTCATTTTGCATTGTGTCAGTCAAACTGAAAGGTTGGAGAATATCATAGAAATCTTTCCCCTGCGACCATTGATGTAGGAAGAAGAGGCAATAATACCCGCAAAGAACACTGTTGATGTTTTGATACTGACTGCTGTTCCAAATTACAGGTTTGGAACTTTTAAATTCGAGAGGATAGCCCATGCCGAAACTATCAAAATACCACAAGAACTTTTTATCATGTGATGGAGCGAAGCGACTGGGAGCGAAGCGACCAGGGACGCAACAAACCCAATGAGTTCCTGCATTTTTAAGCGAATCAAGATTGATGATGCATGGGCTGTGTTTTTTGGGCATAGCTTCATCTCTTGCAAATATTCCTTTGAAATTGGGAATCCCCAGATATTCAATCCAATTCAACAGATCAACATTATTCAGGGGTTTAATTACAAATTTGGGTCTCACAGAAGTGCCCCGAGAATTGGAATGCTGTTGAATGGACTTTTCGATCCCAGCAGAAGTCCTTTGCCTTTTTTTGATTTTTTTTCCCCATTCCAACAGAGTTTCTCCAACTTCCAATGAATGGAGGAGGTCTTGCCCAAGGAGTTCCCAGTCTAGGGGCGCCTTTTCCAGAGGTCGCTCCGCTCCCCCCTTTTGGTCTGCCAACTCTGGGGGCACCTTTTCCTTTTGGTCTGCCAACTCTTGGAGCTCCTTTTCCAAACAGGTTTTTCACCATGTCAAGAGCAAGTGGGATTCCAATGGATGCTAGAATAGTGCCAAGTGCTCCTCCAGATTGTTTTACGGTTGGTTTCACCACAACTTTTCCTCCTGATTGAAGGGCAACCAAAATATCTTGTTTCTGTTTATTTGTCAACAAATGTTTATTGTCAATCAGTTTCTGAATTTTATTTTGGGGGATGAGAAACCCACCAATCTGGCCACCACTTCCGCTTATCTTTTTAACTACTTGACTTGCTCCTTCACTCGCCAAACCAGCAAGTGCTGATAATCCCAGTGTTTTAGCCAGGGTTGGTGCAAGTGTTTTGGCTAGAGGTATAATAGCAGAAAATAAACTTCCACCTTGTTTCATCACTTTTCTGATTTGCGTTTTTGTTATCTTAATCTCAACTCCTTTTCCCAGAGATTTTGCTTTTGCGATTCTTTTAATTTGATTGGCTGTCAGCATCAGTTCATCGTTTCCACTTGTTTGATTTCGTCCCAATCTCAGGGTGATAGGCATATTTGTTCTGAATGCTCTTCCAAGCTTTTCTTTTTGTCCTTTAGACAAATTTACTTTGTATGGGTGATATGTTGTCATTTTTAATGATAACATATGTTTTTCGCGCAGCTTCGCTTCGCTCAGCTTCGCTTTTCTAAGCTATAACTAATTCATTTCCAACTTTATCAATCTTAGCTGTTTCCTCATAGAGAACTACCGCATGCACATGGAAGGCTGCAGCTGCATTGGCATTCAGCGTATATCGAAATATCAACTGCTTGGGATCTCTTGTTGGTTTTTCAGCTTGGTAAGACAAGTCGAAATAAATGAGGCTGAAGAGAGATTGAAAGTTAGCCAAATTCAACTGAGTCCCAGTGTTGAAGTCATTTTTCCTCATTGCATAAGCCATGACATCATTGAAGATTCTGACTTTTGATTCTGTGTCATAGTCAGTTTCAGGGTAAAACACTCCATTTCCATACTCCAATCTGCAAGTTGACAGGGATGAGTTTGCATTTGCCGCATTCAGCTTGAAAGTGTCAAAGAGATATGGGTTATCTTCTGCAGGGTCATCATTGGGTGGAGCTGCTCTTTTCAGCCAGACAAAAATATGCTTTACATTGTCAATGCTCGCTGAAATCTGGAAGAATCCTGATGATTGTGCAGGAGGTGATTGATCATATGTCTCTCTCAGATACTTCCATTGCGATTCTTTCAGGAATGAACTCACAAATTTATCATAAAGAGAATCTTTTGGTGTCAATCTCGGCACCCAAAGCAAAAATCGATTCACCACAACTCTTCCAGGATCCGTGCCATTTGCCATATGAATTAATTCAGAATCCTGTTGAAGATTAATTTCGAATTGCAGTTGCATTGGGACCAACATCCTGTCTTCCAGTTCCTCGAAAAAGGAGAAAGGATTCAGGGGGATAATGCAATTAACATCTTTTGCTCCTCCAGTTCCATCGTTTCGAAGAGCTTGAGTTTGTATTCTTCTCGCTTCAAATCCTGTGTTATTCGCAGCAGTTGTCGCATTCACATCCAAATACCAGAAACTGTTCTTTGCGACTGATCTGCTGAAATCATCTGAGTATTCCAACAGATTTTTAACAAAAGTAACTTTATGCAGATTGTCAGGTTCATAAACAATCTTCCCTGCAGATCTGATGACCATGTGTTTTATCAGGGAATGCGAACCATTTATGACTGTTATCCTATCAGCAGCAGCATATCCAGCACCATCTGCTATTTTCTGGAGTTGAAATTGCACTTCAAAATAAGCGTTATGCCAGTCATAAAACGCTGATCTGTCATTGATGGTGAATTTATAACCATTTTTTGTTTGTGCTTGCCCATTTGCTGGGGCTCTGATAACATCATCCAACTGGAATCTTACTAATTCATTTCTTTGGAGATATTCATTCGATCGAAAAGCCATTTTGATAGATTATTTTAAATTCCTTGGCCACTGATTAGTCTATTCAGGATGTCAGTTGCACTTTCTCTCTGTGGTTGTTTTACAGGATGAGAAGCAGGGAGTGATTGTGGTTTTCTTCCTCGTTTCATGTTTGTTGATGGTTTTTTCCCAATTCTCATATTTCCCAGTTTTTTCATGATCAAATCACCTGATTTTTCAACTGTCATTTTGCCCACTTTTTCCCCAGCGTGAGAAATTCCTGCGTCCAAAGCTTTTTTCGCAAATGGTTTCGCAACTTTCTTGAGAATTCCTTTCATGGCTGGTCCTGCCATCTTTTTCAGTGGCTTGAAGATGGAATCAAAAATGATTCCTGTTCCTTTATGCTTATAAACAAACTTCCCCAGTTTGGGGTGATAATAACGAGAAAATTCATATGCTTTCATTTTAGATTCGTTTTTTTAATATCAGCGAGAAAGCTGTGTCTGCCCCATTCAGGTTAACAATTCTTCTTTTCCCGTCTGTGATATACATCCGAATTGAGCTGATCGTGTTTTTGTTCACAGGGCAGAATGCTATTTTTATGGGTTCACGCTCAAAACTATATGATGCCTGCAGAACAGATGTGGAAAAGGAATAGATGATGTCAGTCTCTTCCCCATCCACAAGTGAGTCATTTGTCAGATCACAATGAATGTTCAACATATCAGTATCTTGACTCAAATTAGGAACTTTAGGGCCAACATTAACTTTCTCCTTCAGAATATTTTTATTAAACCCCACAAGATCCCCGAAATTCGATTGGGTGAAATCCAGTTGATAATTTTCAGCCAATGTGATTGTCACTCTGAAAGTTTCATTGCTGAAGGCCAGATTGATTGGGAAAACATCTTCTTTTCCATCGGATTTCACCACTGTTGCTTCCTGAATGAAATCATTCATTCCAGTATACCCCCAAACTCCAGCAGGAAAAGCAATATCGGAAAATGTTTTCCCACCATCGGAAGAAAACTTGATGAGTTGATTTTCATATTGAGGATTGATGTTATACCACGTAAAACTCATGTTGATGATTCGTTTCAGCCCAACAACATATTGTTCATTCGGATCAAGAATAATTTGACGATTAAATTTTGTTGTGAAATCTGCAGGTTTGTTTAGTCTGTTCTTAACGGCGTAAGATGACAAGACGATTTCTCTTTCCATTTTATGTTTTGAAATAGTTTTTGAACAGCTTTTCATGCTGGGATTTGTTGATAACTGACTCTTTCAGGAGAAGATCAAGAATGCCCACTCCAGTGTTTCTGATTGCCAGATTTGTGTTTCCAGCAAGAATGGAGCCAATGATTACCTCAAGTTTCTTGAGAAGTTCTTTAGGATTGGAGAAAAAACGAACAGAACCACCTTTTTTTCTTCGAGTTTTGATTCCCGAGCCTTGAAATGTTTCTGCTTTGTTGTCGTAAAAGGTTATGTACGCATTCAGAGCTCTTCTAAACCGGTCTATCCCTGCATGTTTTATCTCTTTTTGCTCTGCCGTTATTTGCCCCCTGTTAGCCAGTTTAGTCCAAAATGTTTTGTAACCGTTTAATTGAGATCGTTTGTGTCTTGCAGCGGGCAGAACGGTTTTCTCAAGATAATTTTTTTTCTTTGTTGGTGATACCTCTGGATCATTAAGCATCATATCCACTATCTTATAATTGTCGATGTTCATTTCATTCATTAATTTATTTGCGTCCGTTTCATATTCTTGTTCATCACCCGGTGCCAGAGTATAATCAGGAGATTCATCTTCATATTCAGGTGGGGCGTCACTTTCATCGACTGCTATTTCTGCATAGGAGGGTGGATTTGCTGGGATTTGTTTAGCTGCTTGCGGTGACACAATCTCATCATCAAACAAACCGCCAACATCCATCTCTTCAAATGGATCGACTTCTGGGTAATAATCTATGCCCGGTTTTTCTCCAACGACTTGTTTCCTCCTCCGAATTGGCAAGGATGGCTGCCTCAAATTCGACGCAACAACTTCATCTAGTTTTGCTGTTATGGGACGGAACATTTTTGCCAGTCCAGTTTGACTTGTTTCTTCACCCAACTTTTTCTGGGTGATGACATCGCGAACAAAGTTGATTTTTTTACCCAAAGCAGATTTGCTTTTGGCCATTTCATTCCATTTCAATAAACTCATTTTAAGTCTACAAACATGAATTTGGATGAAGAACATGATGTTGAACAAGATGTTCATCTGTATTTGTCTTCTGGGAAATAAAATGAAGATTCCAAATTATGATTGCCATGACCCAATCACAAACTTTCGACAGTTGCAGCCTTTTATGCCTGATCGAACTTTCAGAATGTTGATCTGTGGCCCTTCAGGATCAGGGAAAACAAACGTTCTCCTGGATATGATTTTGAGATTGCTTTTCTACGATAAGATCTTCCTCTATGCAAAAAATCTGGATCAAGCTAAATATCAACATCTGCTGAAAACATTTCGCCCAATCAGCAAAGAAGCTGGATATAACATCGTGGAAGCATCCCAGGATGAAATCATCCCAGTTTCTGAGTTGTCAGGAGAGAATCAAAAACTGGTTGTTTTTGACGATTTTGTTTGCGAGAAAAACCAAAAGCCATTGGTTGATTATTTTATCCAAGGCCGGCACAAAAATTGTTCTGTGATTTATTTGTCACAAAGTTATTTCCAAACACCAAAAGATATCCGCTTGAATTGCTCACATCTTTGCATTTTTGAATTTCCAAGCAACAAAGAACAGACTGCGATCTGCAGGGAAAACAACATCAAGAAAGAAGATTATTTGAAAGCCACGCGTGATCCGTTCTCTTTCCTCTATGTGGATAAACCGAGGAAATTCATGGCTAAAAACTTTGATGAAAGACTTTAAAATGAGCTACTCAAATGGATTGCTTTCTGAAACAACAAGCACCTCACATGGAGGACGAGATGGAAGGAAGAGATGGATTGCCAGGAGTTGGTTTTAAGCTGACATCCACAGGAGATTATGATATGGAAAACAGAAAACTAGTTAATGTTGCTGAAGGAACAGGAAATGCAGATGCAGTTACAAAACATCAAGTTGACACGCTAGACAGAAGTGTGGAAACCAAACTGATTCAATTGAGAGCAGATTCTTTGCAGGTTGATGGTTCTTCTCACATGACTGGAGATCTTGACCTCAGGGGAAAGAAACTGATTCTTCCTGGAGAGATTGACATGGATCGGAAACTGATCACAAATCTGGATACAGATGAAAATCAAGATCTTTCTGCGGTGAACATGGTAACGCTGAAAAAATATCACCCAAATGCTCCAGCACCAACGCATGAAGTGACGAAAGACATCGATCCGAAAGGACTGTTTCATGTCACACAATCAAAACAGCAGACTTATGAGGATCTTTCCGCAAACTATAACAATCTGATCTCCTATGACGATGCAAAGAATGTTTTTGTCAGCAGAAAAGAAACATTTCCAATGGAAACAAGCTTGGATATGGGAACGAATTTCATCTTCAACGTAAAAGACCCAACAGCAATCGATCAAGCAGCCAACAAAAAATATGTGGACACGGCAGTCTCCGGGCTGGCAGCCAATAAGCTTTCTTTGTCAGGTGGAACAATGACCGGGGAATTGGATATGGGAGGAGAAAAACTTGTTGGTCTTCCCGATCCAAAAACATCCAATGAAGCAACATCAAAACAATATGTCGATACACAGTTAAATAACAAGACAGTAGCTCTGGCAGTGGAACTGATCAAAACAGAAACTGACCTTAAAAAATATGTCAATGAATCGCATATATCTTCAACCTCCCACTTGAAGGATGAATTCCGGTATTTGATGGAGGATGTGGGTGAATCCAGAGCTGAACATAATATAACAGTGACTGGTTTATCTGATTTTACAAGTTCACCCCATCAGATCAATAAAAAAGCGTATGATTTGAAAATAACAAAAGATGTTTTCAATGAATACTCTGGGCGACTTGGTTTCCATATGTTGAAGCTTCCAGAAGGAGAATATACGATTTGCATTGAATTCTTTCCCGCTTCCATGACGGGTGTGAGCGTTGACGTGGTTTCGACCAGCCTAAATATCAATCAACAATCAACGAAGAAGTTTTCCAACTATTCTCGTTCAATCATTCACATGCATAAATGGCAGATTACTCCACCGGAATATATTTATCTGGATCTGAAATGGCAGGGAACAGCATCATCTGTTCAAGGTCCAGCAAATCTGATTATTTATGGCGTCAAAGGTTCTCAATCAGATGTGCCAAGTTCTGTTTATGATTCTCCTTTCGTTTTTGAGAGTGGGAAGATGGTCATGGAAACTGATTTAGATATGAATAATCATCAACTGATTGGGAATAAATCATCTTTTTTCTTGAGTGGATTTATGGAGGATCCAGCATTTTACATCAAGTTTAATGGAGATGATGATGATTTACTCATTCCTATTAAATGTAAATTAAAATCAGTTTTTGCTGAAATTTTGAATAAAAACCAAAGAATTTATCCAGCCATTACTCTTGAAATTGAGAAAAGAAATTTCACATCAACCGCGACTGGAAGAAAACAAAAAATACCGATTAATCTCCCATTGAATGAATTTAATACTATACAAATTAGGCCCTTCATTCAAGGAAGCTCCATAAAATTTAATTACAGAGTTTGTTTATTGTTTGAAGTCTAAAAATGAACCGCAAACAAAACATTTTTAATTTCAACCACATTGACCCCAACATTGGGGAAGAAAAACTGGAAGAGATCAAGCAATTCTATCAATTTTATCACAAAAGATTTTGGTGTTTGAAAAGAGCTCACAAACATTTCAAGCGAATGAATTTGTTTGTGAATTTGACGTCATCCGCTCTTGTTGCGATTGGCGCAATTGCTGGAGGAGTTACTTTGAATCCTGTGATTTTGGGAGTGATTTCCGGTGCAGGATTAGTCGTCAAAGCAGGGAATGAAATGAAGAATTATGCAAACAAAATTGAAATGACAAAGTTCGCGTTCACAACCTACGAGAAAACATTGACTGATCTGCGTTTTGCTTTGAGAAGTGGAATATTTGATCGAGATGAATTCCTTCCTGCAATGATAGCAGTTGATGGGATTGTGATTGATTTGGGATTGGATTTGGAAAAGTTTGAGAGAAAATATGAAAAACACTTTGAATAATTTTTTCATTTCTGGGAAATGAAAAACTCAGTTCTTGATGAAAAGAATTCGCTTCCAGTTTTCTTCGCTTGGCCAAGGATATTGGTTGACAAAAAACTTCCATTGCCCTTCGGGGAGATAACGATTAAAATCTTCTTCACTGGGGAAAAAATGATAACAGCGTTCGTGAAAGAACTGAGTAAAATCGCTAGAATCTCGCACAACTCCATATTCGCCTGTATCTAGATTAAATATTACTTGCTTATCATTTTCTCCAGCCAGTTTTTCACTGTCATCTTCACATGGAGTAAATCTGGAGAAGGTGGTTAACAGGTTTAACCAAACATCAATACGAGAGCGTGTCCCTAAACGTTTCCTTTCATTCATCCTAGCAATATGTGCATCTGAATTGTAACTTGGTTCATCTTTTTTGTTGTCAACTGTTTCCGTTTCTTCTGGAATGTCAACTGTTTCCGTTTCTTCTGGAATGTCAACTGTTTCCGTTTCTTCTGGAATGTCAACTGTTTCCGTTTCTTCTGGAATGTCAACTGTTTCCGTTTCTTCTGGAATGTCAACTGTTTCTTCTGGAATGTCAACTGTTTCTTCTGGAATGTCAACTGTTTCTTCTGGAATGTCAACTGTTTCCGTTTCTTCTGGAATGTCAACCGATTCAGTTTTTTCTTCTGTCTCTGTGAAAAGAAATGGAGATCCTGATCTTTTCAGAAACTCTTTTAGCTTCTCAATGACAACATCCCATTTTTCTTGAGACCAAGGATCCATCTTTCCTAGAAAATACTGTATATTCGTTAACTCCCCTGGAGAATATGTAAAAGTCATAATACTCATCCCAGTTTTTGACTCTGGCTTTGGCTTTGACTCTGGCTTTGGCTTTGATTCAGGAGAAAGATCATCTTTCAGCACTTCTAGTTGCCGTCCATCCTTTAAAGTAAATTTTGTCTTTCCTTCTTTCAAAACTCGAGATAGATATTGTCTGGTTAGTTTCATATGAGAAGAGAGAGCAGAAATCGATTTCTCTGATGCAACTGTTTCTCCAGTTTTCATGTCAATCAGATTCCACATTTTAATAGGGGAAAAAAAGTTTACAAAAAAGTTTTTTTGTAAACTAAATCTGTTTTTTCTGGAGAAATTTTGTTTCCAGAAAAAACTCAGTTCTTGATGAAAAGAGTTCGTGTCCATAATTCAGGCGCTGAAGCGTCTGATTTTTGCGGATGAAAAGTCCACTGTCCTCTTAAGAGATTCTCTCGATATTCTTCTGGATCAGGATAAGATTCATAGCCGTGTTTGTCGAACCATTTTTGAAGATCCCAATAATCTTTTGCGCGAAACCAAACACCGGAGTGCATATTAGTGATCACATTTTGATCATGTTTTCCTGCTGGTGCTTCTTCAAAATTCTCAGCTGAAGAGAATCCTTTGAAGTTTTCTTTTACTTGATCCCAAATAGAATCAGAAAACACAAAACTTCCATCAAGTGGTTGGAGAGCAGGTTTGGGAGGAAGAGATGCCAGCTTTGGCTCCTCCTCAAGTTTTACCTGAAATTTCTCTCCGTCGCTTCTTCTAGTAAAAGTATTTCTCCCGCTTTTCAACGCATTACGGATGGTTCCTGAGTCAATTCCTAGTTCCTTTGTAGCTGCTGAAACACTGGGGAAAGACAATGTTATTGAAGATGATGAAATACGGATGGGGATAGACTGTTTCTTCTTTGGAGTTGGCGCTTCATCTTCCGTCCATGGTTCTGTCAACTGTCCTTTATCAAAGGTTCTGGACAAGAATAATTTCTTCCCGTCTTTCTTAACAAAACGTTTTTCAACATAACGTTGGAAAGCTGCATAGATTGCCTGGCGAGTCACGCCAATCCACTGAGCCATCTCAGCCATTGTTTCAAAAGTTTTCAGGGGTGGTTCAGCAAGAGAATTATGAACGGAAAATCTATCTTCATTTTGATTTGCGACCAGAACTTTTTTATCTTGGAAAGTGAAAACATTCCTCCCTTCATTTATAGCTTTATCGAGAGCCCTTGGAGCGATCTTCATAAATCTTGCAAGAGCCGCCTGCGAAGCAAATCTTGGACTGAGACGTTGTTTTGTCAACGCGTCGATTAAAACCCACATTTTCTAAGGTGTCAAAAAATGAAAAAAAAAACCACAAGAATGTTCTCAAAGTTTTCTGGAGAAGATTTCTGCTCCAGATTTTTCCAGAAATCTGGAATGTCAACTGAATCTGGGAGATTTCTCTCCAGATTTTAACAGAAACAACTCTTTCTGCTGAAAATTTAGCAGAACATCTTGATTTTTATTTTTTTGTTATTTTTTTTCTCTGGAGATATATTTTTTTTGTTTTTTGATTTTGAAAAACTTTTTTTATTTTTATTTCTTTACCCTAAAGGAACTTCCTCATGAAATAAAATAAACATTCTGCTAAAATTTTAGCAGAAACATTTTTGATATTCTGCTAAAATTTTTAGCAGAACAACTTGATTTGATTTTCTGCTCCAGATTTTAGCAGAAATTCTAGATTTAATATCTGAGATATTAAATCAACCTAAATAAATTTCAAACGACATCATATCCTCACATGCTGCCCTATATTTTTTGATTGTGATAAGATTCTCACATGTTTTTTTTTATTTCTTCCAAATAAGATTCTGCAGGAGATCTTTTGAGAAGTGAGTTGAGAAGATCTGTAATTTTCTTCTCGATTTCTTTCACATTTTTATATTTTTCAGCAAGTTTATCTTCTTCTCCACGACCTCGAAAATCATCCAATGCCCAGTTGAGATCTAATGTTCTCAAAAGGTAAAGTTCTTTTTCAGTAAATCGGTCTCTGACATTCATTTTAAAGAAGGAGAATCTTTTTCATCCTCATCATCTTCATTTTTATCTTCATATTCATCAAAAGCTGAGGCTGTTTGAACCATCTCCTCCACAAGAACTTCATCCACAATCGCTGTGATAGATTTTACATTTCCACAGAAAAGATGTTTGACGGAGAAGACAACTTGCCCAAAAAGTGGCATAGAGATGAGTTCTTTCTGCCTCAAAATGGGCTTCTTCTTCCCGTTGGACAACTCCCAGAAACGACAAGAGAAATCTGTTTTGGGGATCTTGGAGGGATAAATCTTAGCAAAGATCTTTTCCTGCTCAGATTTATCTGTTTTCAAAAGAGAGAAATCTTCCGCGTGAAACTTAGCAAAAGACGGATTTAGTTTTTTCACTTCCGGCTGTTTCTTCATTGCAGCTGAGCGAAGATGAGATTCCAGATCGCGGAAAAAAGAGATATTTTCTTCAGGGAGATTGATCCCCAGTGAAAAAGAATCTCCTTCATGAGCAAAGATTTTAAACTTTGTTTTGAGTTTCAGTTGAAGTTTTTTGCCATCGAGAGAACAGGGGAGCAGACAATATGAGATCTTTCCAGAGGTTCGTTTTTGAGGATCTTCAAGAATGATCTTAGAAACAGAGACTTTTTCAGGATTCATTTTCTTGGCGGAGAGAAAAAAAATCATTTATTTCAAAAATCCATTTCTCCATAAACTGCCTATCTTTTTCATTTTTAACTGAAAGAAAACCAGTGGCCATATCTACAGCTTTCTGAAAGTTCATTTCCATTTCAACCCCTTTCATCCATGCGATTTCTTCCTCAGTCAACCCACATATTTTGTGAAAGCTGGGATGAATCCAAGTTGCATGATTTTTTATTTCAAACAATAGAATTTTAACGTCCCTAATAGAATAGTAATCTTTTCCATCGATTATGAAAAGTTTTTCTTTGTTCATTTTTTATCCAATAGAGAAAAAATTCAAAATGTGGCTTGACAAGTTTGGTCAACGAATTTGTTTATCGCAGACTTTTTATCTGAGTCCATTTTTGGTATTCCTTTTCTTGAGCGAAAATGAAGAACTTTTTCAACCATAGCTTTCTCTTTCATCAAATCGAGAAACTTTTCCAGTCTGGGAGATGTCCAAGTGACTTCATGAGATTTTTCAGTTGAATCCAGAAAATGAGTTTTTTTCTTGCAGAGTTGATTGAAAAAAACTGTTCTGGACAAGCCAAATCTTTCCTGAATTTCCTCTGCGGTGAAAAAATCTTCTCCATCAATCTGGATAAATGGTGACTCTTCTTCCTCCTGAATCCAAAAGGTTTTTTGTCAGCTCTTCTGAAATATTTGATGTTGCCTGATTTAAGAACTCGCATAATCGTTTTTTAGGGAAGACCAGTTTGTTCACTGGCTTCTTTGAATGTGAAAAAAGTTTGCTTTTCTTTTCCTTCCTCTTGGATTGAAAACTTCATTTTAAATAGAGAAAAAATCTTTTTCCCCTATTTAAAATGTCAACTTTGGCTGCATGGAAATCATTTGCTAGATCAACAGGATTGCGGGGATGGTCTCGACTGAAGAAAGATGAATTGGTGGAGTTTTTAGTTGAAAATCTATGGACTGGAGGTGGAAAAACAACTCAGAAAAACCCCCTGAATTGGAAAAATAAAAAAATACAGGTGCCTATTTTGGTTCCGGAAAGAAGAAAAGTGATTGTGAGAAGAAGACCTATAAAAACCATTCCCAAAGTAATAAAAAAACAAACAGAAAATATTTCAGATTGGTTGAATTGGTTGGAAAATGTGGATGATGTGGAAATTAGGAGAAGATTGAATCCTGCAGTTGAAAGATTGAAAAAACAAACCAAAGAATTGTGGGAACAAAGGTTGATCGTGGAAGAAGGAAAATCCGCTCTGAGAGGATTCGCAAAACAATTCATCATTCAAGGAGATGATTCCCCAACTCCACAAGATTTTCTCCGGAAAGCAAGATGGCAAATTATCAAACTCCTTCAAGCAAATCCACAAACAAAAGTAAAATGCATTTTGATTGTAGAGATGTCTCAAACCAGTTGGGCTTCTGGCGAGGAAATAATTGACACTCCAGTTTTCCATTCCCAGCAGAAAAAGAATTTGGGGAACAACGTTGGGATTGTTGATGAAATGGAAAGAGAAATGATTGAAAACATGGAAAATTTCAATCGCAGGGGAAGTAATTGGGTGTTTGAAAGAGTAATTCATTTAGAAATTCATTTTGTACGCTGGAAGCCACTGCGAGGATCTTCCTGGATTGCTTTGCCTCCAGACTTGGGGAACAAGAAAGCTGTGATCAACATGAAAAATGAAGATGACATGTGCTTCAAATGGTGTATTGCCA
Source organism: Dendrophyllia cribrosa (assembly GCA_024195265.1). Taxonomy (NCBI): domain Eukaryota; kingdom Metazoa; phylum Cnidaria; class Anthozoa; order Scleractinia; family Dendrophylliidae; genus Dendrophyllia; species Dendrophyllia cribrosa. The sequence goes on along the minus strand of JAJLRJ010000011.1, from coordinate 31,228,044 downwards.
GAGCTTGTAATATGGTTGCGTCCCATCCAGAAAGAATCACACCAGCTTTACGACAACAAGCAGAAGAATTTAATCGGGATGGTTTGATTTTCCCCATGGAAATAACAGCAATCAAACATTTTGAGAAAAGAAATGCTGAAATTTCAGTGAATGTTTTTGGCTGGAATGGATCTGTTTTTCCCCTGAGAATATCTGAGGAAGAAAAAGAACACCATGTGGATTTGATTCTGCTGAAAAATGAATTTAAAACTCACTTTTGCCTGGTGAAGAATTTCTCTCACCTTGCAACCTCTCAAGTTTCACGCAATGGACATGAAAGATTTTTCTGTAAAAGATGCCTCAATTCATTTCCCAGTGTGGAAAGTTTGAAGAAACATAAAGTTATTTGCGGAGAATTTGAGGCAACAAAGATTGAAGTTCCAGGAGGCACATGCTCTTTCCAAAATTTTCAAAAAATGTTGCATGTGCCAGTTGTAGGTTATGCAGATTTTGAATCCATTCTGAAACCTACAAGTGGTAATTTGGGAAAAAGAACTCAGAAAACTCACGAGCATATTCCCTGTGGATTTGCGTTTCATCTTGTTTCCCCATTTTTACAAATGGAACCCGTGTTAAAAAGAGCAAAAGATGAAACTGAAGAACTTCCCAAAGATTTCATTCGGGAATTAATTTTTCATGTAAAACAAGCTCATCTGAGTTTGAAGAAAAAGAAAATGTTTCCCCTGACTAATCAAGAATGGAAATTATTTCGAGAAACCAAAGTGTGTTGGTTATGCCGAGGAGAATTTGGAGAAGATGAACTGTTGAAAGTCAGAGATCACTGCCATTTCACTGGAAAATTCAGAGGAGCAGCACACAAATCTTGCAACAGAAAGTTTCAGCGACCAAAATTCACTCCTGTGTTTTTTCATAATCTCCAAAATTATGACGCACATCTTTTTGTGCGGAGTTTGGGAACAGTGGATGAAGTGCTGAGTGTGGCATGCATCCCCAACAATGAAGAGAAATATATTTCTTTCTCCCTGAAGTTTGAGTTGAAAAAAGAATGGAAATGGGTGAGAGGAGAATGGACAGAAATCACTGTAAAACATGAAATTCGATTTCTGGATTCCTTTAAATTCACGCTGGTGGGATTGGCATCGCTGGTGAAGAATCTTCCTAAAGAAGAACTGAAAGAAACCACCAGATTTTTTGGAGAACGCAGCGAGTTGGTATGCCGAAAAGGAGTTTATCCCTATGAATTCATGGATGGGTTTGATAAATTTGAGAAAAAACTACCAAAGAAAACCGCTTTTTTCTCCCGATTAAATCAGGAGAAAGTGACAGATGCAGATTTTCAACACGCCCAGAAAGTCTGGGAAGAATTTGCGATGAAAAACATGGGAGAATTCCATGATCTTTATTTGAAAACTGATGTGTTGCTACTTGCCGATGTCATAGAAAGTTTCAGAAAACTTTGTGAAGAAAACTATGGATTGGATCCAGCTCACTTCTTTACAGCCCCTGGAATGGCGTGGGATGCAATGTTGAAAATGACAGAAGTGAAATTGGAACTTCTGGGGGATGTGGATATGTTGTTGATGATTGAAAAAGGGATCAGAGGGGGAAACGCAAATGTATTCAAGCGATTTGCAAAAGCAAACAATAAGTTCATGAAAGATTTCAACCCCGATCAAGCTTCCAGTTTTCTGGTTTATTTGGATGCAAACAACCTTTATGGGTGGGCAATGTCACAGCCTCTTCCAGTTGGAAAATTCCAATGGATGAAAGAAGATGAATTACAAAACTGGGAAAACTTTGTGAATGAAGAAGGAATTGGTTGCATTCTTGAAGTTGACCTCATTTATCCCAAAGAACTGCATGACGACCAGAATGATTTTCCCCTGGCTCCAGAAATTTTGATGTTGGGAAAAGTGTCTAAGTTAACACAAAATCTGAGGGATAAAGAAAACATGGTTTTGCATGGAGAAAATTTAAAACTTTATCTTTCCCTGGGAATGAAACTGAAAAAAGTGAAAAGAGGCATTAAATTCAAAGAAAGACCTTTCATGAAATGTTACATTGATAAAAACACAGCCCTGAGAGCCAAAGGGCAAAATGCATTTGAAAAAGATTTCTTCAAGCTGATGAACAACTCCGTATTTGGGAAAACCATGGAAAACTTGAGAAAACGAGTTCCCATTGAACTGGTGAAAGATGTTGAAAGGGCAGAAAAACTGATTAACAAACCCAACTTCGCAGACGTAAAGATTTTCGATGAATTTTTAATTGCGATCAAGATGAGGAAAACGCGAGTGGTCATGAATAAACCCATCTTCGCTGGGATGTCAATCTTGGATCTGTCTAAAACTTTGATGTTTAACTTCCATTATGGGTATGTGAAGAAAAAGTGGGAAAAATGTTCTGTCTTGTATACCGACACAGATTCTTTGGTGCTGGAGATTGAAACAGAAGATTTCTTTGCGGATATTGCAAAAGATGTGCCAGAGTGGTTTGACACAAATGACTTTCCAGCAGATCACCCAGCTGTGTTGAATGGACTGCCGATTGTGAAAGAAAACAAAAAAAAGATTGGGCTGATGAAAGATGAATGTGGAGGTGCAATGCTGAAAGAATTTGTCGCCTTGAAACCGAAACTATATTCTTTCTTGATTGAGGAGAACGCAGAAACCATTGGAAAACAAAAAGCAAAAGGAGTGAAAAAATGCATGATCAAAAAGAGTTTGAGACATGCAAACTTCGTGAAATGCTTGAGGACAAAACAAACGCAAATCAGAAAACAAAGTGTATTTCGCAGCAGAGACCACCATTTATTTACGGAAAACGTGAGCAAGATTGCGTTATCTGCCAATGATGACAAAGTTGTGATTCAGGAAAATGGAATTAACACGTTGGCTTTGGGGCATTGGAGACTGGAAAATGTCTGCTCATAAAGAAGGGTTCTCCAGAAAGTTGGCCTTGGAATTTGGGAACTTGGCAAAATCTTGTGTTAAATTTTAGCGGAAGTAGTAGGGTAAAAACGCACCTGGGCCACTTCCAATTAACCCCAAATTTCACACAATTTTCAACATTTTTCTTTCCTCAATCATCAGCTAAAAATCAGCAATTCTAATCAATTCCATCTAGTGTTTCATTTAACATAACTTAACCTTTTCTGTTCAGTTCCAGCAACTTCCTAATTTGTTGAATTTGAGGGGAATGATTTTTGTGATTTTTCTGTGAAATTTGGGGTTAATTGGAAGTGGCCCAGGTGCGTTTTTACCCTACTACTGTTAAGAGGGGGGGGGGGGGGGGGGGGAGGAGGGGGGGGGGGGGGCAAATACTAAAAACAAATTCCTGCACAGCAAAAGCAAAGAAAAAAAAATAATGCACAGCGAGCGAAAGGAAAAAAAAGGTATGGAGCAATCCCGAAAAAAATTCTTGCACAACATCACGACGGAAAAAAAATTCATGATCAGAAAAATTGCCCAACACCGCCACCTGCCCCCAGCCCCCTTTAGTAGGCTACAGTTTCAGGTCTATATTTTTTTCTCTGATCGGCTCGGTACTGTTAGAAAAAACATAAGTTTAGAACTTTGTATATTTTTTTCGCTTTAAAATCCTTGAAACCACCTACTACAAGGAATCAGGATTGTTTAAACACAGGCATTTTGGAGAATCGGTGATGGGGCAATTACCAAAAAAAAAATTCCTGCACAGCAAAAGTAAAGAAAAAAAAATTCCTGCACAGCAAAAGTAAAGAAAAAAAGGAATGCACAGCAAACTAAAGGAAAAAGGGTATGGAACAATCCCGGAAAAAAAATTATTGTACAACATCAAGACGGAACAAAAAATCATTATCAGAAAAATTGCCCAACACGCTCGCTACCATCCCCCCCCCACCCCCCTCCCCGCCGACAAATATAAAATTGTCCATCCCTTTGCAGGCTACAATTATTTCAAGTCTATATTTTTTCTCTGATCGGCTCTGTACTGTTAGCAAAAACATAAGTTTAGAACTTTGTATATTTTTTTCGCTTTAAAATCCTTGAAACCACCTACTACAAGGAATCCCAATTAATTTCACTTCTTTCGGATTTTTGCCTTTCATGAATTTTTATTTCGTGAAGTTGAAGGAACAGAACAGCCAACTGAAAATTCACCGCCGTCGGAGAAGATGTAAACAATGCACGTGTCTTGCGAGTTTCGCTGGTGCTAGTGAATGTTTCTCGGGCGAACCTTAAAGCGATCACTTTTTCATTTAATTTTCTTTTCTGTGTTTCGGATACAGAAGAATAAAAACTAGATATATTTTCGTGTGTCTGATTGCGAGATGTTTTATGGAATCTCTGCGTTTAATATGCGTTACTGGAAAGGTTTCAAATTACTTTTGACATTATGCAAATCGCAACATTTTTACCTCAACTGAAATAATATATTTCAAAGGGATAAATTTGTTTCTCTCCTCCTAAATTATCACTTCTGTCGTTAACTTTGATTAAATTTATAAGTTTCATCAAAAATTTATTATGATTATGACGGAAATAGTTCCAGCAAAACGAAAAGTTCTGAAAGTTGTTTTGACCCCGGATCCGGACCACGCAAAATAAACTGAAAGATTCGTGGCTTCAAACTTAGAACGGTAAATATTTGAACTATAGTTCCTTAATTATTGGTTATACTCTTCGCTATACTACTTATGAAAACACGCAAAATCACACACGGTAGCGATATACAAAGGATATCAATCGCAAAGCAAAGCCATTTCCCTTAAATGATCGTGACTTCCTCCTAGACGTCTCCTAAAACGAAGAAAAATGTGGAAAACATATGGTTGTAGTTTGAAACTCACAACGGCTGCAGACAAGCGCTTACCTTGCAGAATATCTAACCAAAATTTGTCAAAGTGAAGCGATCGATGAATGTCACAGCAGATGCATCAAACTAACCATCGATATCTCACAAATCCAACAGCCGAGTCTTGTTACACTATCGTTTTGTTTTACAACAGCAAACGAACGATATCGCTTGCTTATATAACGATCAACGAAAGTATAAAGCAACTCGTTTGTATAAACTCTTGCACTATCAATCGAGCAGAGGAAGGTCTGGAACGAGTCACGCACCCCTCCCCCCAACAAGATCTTCCTTTTGCGTGATAAACATGCGCACGGGTAAGAAACATTTGTCATATATTTTAATGTATCATAACAAAAGCAGCAATTTTTCTAAAGCAACAAGACAATGAGAACCGCATGTTCCCAAGAATTATCTCTTACACGTAATACGCATCTATGTACATCACGTTTCTATTTCAAATTGCTTTTATAAGAAAACGCTACCACAAGTAAGCCACCGATTCGTCTTTGCCTAATATAAGGTTGACTTGAAAGAAAAGGTTACTGTAGTGTGGGTTGGGGTTCGCGGCGTTACGGCGTGACCGCGTGACGCTGCCGTGACGTCGTTTTGATGACATCACAGGTTACGTCATTTCTGGAAACCGGAAGTAAACTAGGTACGGCGTTGGCCGCAGCAAAAGCGATTCCCGGGGCAGGTGACACGACAGAAAAAAAAAAAAAGGGTATTTTAAGAACTGACTCGTCGCAGAGCGACGAGCCAGTTAATTAGTTAAACCAAACTTTAAATTCTGCATATATAAATTACAAATTGAAATTGAATTATCATTTATTTATTTTTTTCTGATGGTGTCGTTTTTTAACACTGCGTCTTTCAAAATAAATTAATGTGATTTACTGTATAGGGCACTCATCTTTTCATGTTTTTTTTTTTGTTTCAAGAAAATATTAAATGAGCCCATTTTCGTAACCAATAAGTTATTTTATAATTAGTCATGTTTCGAAATCAAGTCATGGCTTCGAGCAAAATATAGAATACATTAGATTTTTTCAGTTTTTCGTCTGTCTATAAAGTTATGATAGCTATAGAAACACGAGCCGAAGGCTATTTGGAAATTTTTTGGCCACCTTCAATTAAAGATAATCAAAAGCTGATATTTCGAGCGCTTTCGTGGCCTTTCGTCACTGAACGAATCGAGTCACTCATGGTGGCCAATTTACCTTATCAACTCAGTTAATAATACGGAACTTTTCTGTTTTATTCCCCCACCGACGCAGCACCACAGTTTCTTTAGAAAGTAATCTCTTGATTTAATTTCGAGTTCTCCACGCCGATTGAAAGCTAAATAAGTATTTCAATTTGGGATCTCTGCTGCTGTCCTATATCCATACATGTAGAAAGACAGCCACAGAATGATTTGTGTTTTTTTTGTCGAATTAAATCAACTGCTTAGGCATAAGTTTAACCATTAAACATAATAAACACCGATAAAGCCATTGCTAAACAGCGAGAAAGATAAATAGCAGAATCATTCTTTCCCGTGGTTTCGAAAGTTGTCTAATCTCCGCAAAGTGTGAAAACTAACTCAAACGCGTGAACATTCAAGGCGACAGATGGAGATCCCTAATGCGTGCAATAAAATCGATTCTCTGGCTTGTGATGCCCACGTTCGTTTTTTAGCCGTTTTTATAGTTTTGTTCTCACGAGTATATATTTTAACGAACGCCGTCTTTTCTTGTATGATGTCCTTTAGCAATGGCGGTTGGCTTGCTACTGAAATGCCATTATTTTATGAGAATTTGTTTCAAGTTAGGCACTGATGGCATACTAAAAACGGCAAGGAGAAGAGATTGAGACAGAAGTGAAATAAAAAAGAAACAGTTAAATATATTTGCCCGATATTTCGGTTTGCAAAACAAACCTTCTACGGTGGATAAAAAACAAAAACGAATACAGATATAAACGGTCGTCCTTTTATATTACTGTTTTTCGACACACGTGCAACAGTTGGTTCAAAACTGCTATCCCTTTCTGTGTGGCAATTGTCTTTAGGTCCGTGAAAGCCCGTGACGACGTGCATTTTGAACTCTGATAGCTCTTTATGGCTCCTTTCACATATAAATGGCTAATCTCCTTGTGGATTGGCTCACTGTTTACGCTGCCACCAAAACAGCAGTCCAGTAAAATGCAAAAAGAGGAAGCGTGTATCAATTTGGTAAATTGCGCACGAAAACGTAAAAACGGCGAATAAGCCACAAAATTACAAAAGGAGAGCTGTGATCAGACATAAGAAGCCAGAGCCCCGATTTTAGGACCAAGACGACGTTTAACGTCGCGTTCATCAAACATTTGAGGGGTTAGGGTTGGCGCGCTAGGTGTGAATCCTTTTGTTTCGAATGAACAGAGATATTCCATCAAAAGAAATCGAAACATGTTTCGTAACTGTCATCAATGTTAAATTTAATTAGCTTTCTTTTATCTCAGTTCAAAATCCCATTAATTCTAAGCCGAATAATTGCGTTACAGAAAATCGAGAGTATATCTTGATAAGAAACGCAGTATAAAATAGCGGTATTTACAAATGTTTAGAAACGACCAAAAACAGCGGGTGAAGAAATAACGTTTTGAAATCATGTCATGGTTGTTGTTAGTACAGAATATATGAAATGGGAACAGCTTTCCGTGTTTGAAGTTATGGTTACAAGAGGAAGATCAGGAGAACGACAAATAGCCGAAGGCTATTTTGAAAATCTTTTGGCATTATTGCATTATTATTCCAAAATATCATATTGTGAGCGTGGACTAAAAGATATTTTAGGGGGTACGATTTCAAGGTAAAGACATAAAACTAAGGTAAATTCCCGCTTCTTATCGATACTCATCAAGGTCCCGCATCAAATCACATGCAAAACACTATGAATAGGCTAATTTCGATATATCAAAATTCTAACTTGACTTAGTTTCCTAGGCTTAGGCAAATAAAACAAAATAAATTAGTTATTCCTCTCGGAACTTCAATGTTATTTCTTTTGTTTTATTCGCCTAAACCTCGGACCAAGTAAAAAATTTAGTCATGAAATCATAATAGGCCTATTACCCTTTAAAATTGATCGTACCTTAAGATGGCTCCGTTGTTATTTCGGGCGCACTCGTCTATAAAAAACTTTGGGTCACAACTTTTTCGGCTCTAAACGGGTAAAGCGATACGTATAAAACTTTGCGAAAACTTACAGCTATTATTTAGCAATAAAATGATAGAATCCGATTTAACTGGGAACAAATATTTTTAGTGGTGATAATCCAGCTTAATGAACACCACTTTTTGAACAAAATCTCTCCAGAGAAAAATTTTGCCGTTATATTTGTGTTAAATTTCTGGAATCAGCTTACATTGACTTAATAATTATATACCCTTACCAAGTTTCAGCAAAATCGTTGGAGCAGATCTTTAATTTTTGCGACAAGTGATTTTAGCGAATTTAGGCAAAGTCAAAACGTGCTTGAGAAGATGCAGAAAACTTTCACTTTAAGTACCGTTTACTCTATGTGGTTAACTTGTCTTTCTGTTTAAAAGCCCTTTGCCACGAATCTTCGAGGTATGCCAGAGACTGTCCTAAGTAAGGCATATTTACCCGTGCAGTGCCAAATTGGACCAGCTTGATAGCGTGATTCACCATTTTAGTGAATTCAAATAAAAAGTCCCAAAAAGCAAAGACCTTACCTTTAAAGTGACGTACGAAGAAACGGCGCTGCAAACGCTAGCTTTCACTAGAAAAAATTCAGCTAACTTCTCATGGAAGCAATGTGTTTACTTTTATGTCGTGGGAGTGTTACCTCTCGACAATCAGCGTGTATATTCGTGACAGCACGTTGACTTTCATTTAATTAGTTAAACCAAACTTAAATTATACATATATAAATTACAAATTAAAATTGAATTATCATTTATTTGTTTTTTTTTCTGATGGTGTCGTTTTTTAACACTGCGTCTTTCGAAATAAATTAATGTGATTTACTGTATGGTGCACTCATCTTTTCATGTCTTTTTTTTTTTCAAGAAAATATTAAATGAGCCCATTTTCGTAACCAATAAGTTATTTTATAATTAGTCATGATTTGAAATCAAGTGATGGCTTCGAGCAAAATATACGTTTAACGTATATTAACGTCGTTTAACGACGTTTAACGTCGCGTTCATCAAACATTTGCGGGGTTAGGGTTGGCGCGCTAGGTGTAAATTCTTTTGTTTCGAATGAACAGAGATATTCCATCAAAAGAAATCGAAACATGTTTTGTAACTGTCGTCAATATTAAATTTAATTAGCTTTCTTTTATCTCAGTTGAAAATCCCATTAATTCTAAGCCGAATAATTGCGTTACTGAAAATCGAGAGTATACCTTTATAAGAAACGCAGTATAAAATAGCGGTATTTACAAATGTTTAGAAACGACAAAAAATAGCGGGTGAAGAAATAACTTTTCGAAATCATGTCATGGTGCCGTTCATGATATGTATATTTCATCGAGCAAAGTAATAAAGATTTTTGTTGTTGTTGTTGTTGTTAGTACAGAATATATGAAATGGGAACAGCTTTTCGTGTTTGAAGTTATGGTTACAAGAAAAAGATCAGGAGAACGACAAATAGCCGAAGGCTATTTTTAAAATCTTTTGGCATTATTGCATTATTATTATTATTCCAAAATAACATATTGTGAGCGTGGACTAAAAGATATTTTAGGGGGTACGATTTCAAGGTAAAGACATAGACCTAAGGTAACTTCCCGCTTCTTGTCAATACTCATCAAGGTCCCGCATCAAATCACATGCAAAACTCTATGAATAGGCTTATTTCGATATATGAAAATTCTAACTTGACTTAGACTCCTAGGCTTAAGCAAATAAAACAAAATAAATTAGTTATTCCTCTCTGAACTTCAATGTTATTTCTTATGTTTTATTCGCCTAAACCTCGGACTAAGTAAAAAATTTAGTCATGAAATCAAAAAAGGCCTATTACCCATTAAAATTGATCATACCTTAAGATGGCTCCGTTGTTATTTCGGGCGCACTCGTCTATGAAAAACTTTGGGTCATAACTTTTTCGGCTCTAAGCGGGTAAAGCGATGCCTATAAAACTTTGCGAAAAATTATAGCTATTATTTAGCAATAAAATGATAGAATCCGATTTAACTGGGAACAAATATTTTTAGTGGTGATAATCCAGTTTAATGAACCCCACTTTTTGAACCAAAATCTATCCAGAGAAAAATTTTGCCGTTGTATTTGTGTTAAATTTCTGGAATCAGCTTACATTGACTTAATAATTATATACCTTTACCAAGTTTCAGCAAGATCGTTGGAGCAGATCTTTAATTTTTGCGACAAGTGATTTTAGCGAATTTAGGCAAAGCCAAAACGTGCTCGAGAAGATGCAGAAAACTTTCACGTTAAGTACTGTTTACTACGGAAGCTTGTAAGTGCCATCCGACATCCGACTTGTTGAGAATCCGACATCCGACTTGTTGAGAATACGACATCCGACTTGTTGAGAATACCACATCCGACTTGTTGAGAATCCGACATGCGACTTGTTGAGAATCCGACATCCGACTTGTTGAAAATCCGACATCCGACTTGTTGAAAATCCGACATCCGACTTGTTGAGAATCCGACATCCGACTTGTTGAAAATCCGACATCCGACTTGTTGAGAATCCGACATCCGACTTGTTGAGAATCCGACATCCGACTTGTGAAAATCCGACATCCGACTTATGAAACGGCATCCCAGACTGGTGACCCTTTTCCGTCGAAGTGATGGAATGGAACGGAGGAATGGCGGAATATGCTAAAACACGGAATAAGATAAATCTAAAACTTCAGGGCTTAAAATAATTTTCGTAGAGTCTCCAGTCACGATGATATGATCGTTTCTGGCTGGTCAAATATATATTAATAAATAACTCTTAAAACAGGAACCCATGAAACGAAAATGGCGTAAGGTTATAAATTTTCAAACAAGTCATTGCTCAAAGGCTGTGGCACTCTAAAGCGCTTAACAATCAAAATTAGAAGACTCCGATTACATCACTCGGGAACTTCACGATGCATTGAAGGGAATCAAAGAAGTTGACGATTACCAGAATATGGTGCGGTTGCTGTGACGTGTCCATATAAGTGGAATGTATTTTCTCTTTTTTTCTGTAACGCGTTTCATCCCGTTTTTAATTTGAATGTTTTTCATTAACATAGAAAATGAGTGGCAAACGCGAGAACGCTTACACATTTGATGTTCATTGTTCAGTTGTATAAACTTTCATGTCAGTTTATATTACACAAGCCGCAGGGAAAAAACTGCAAAAATGCCACAGTAAATACGTGAATTGTAAACAAAGTAGAGGCGTGTTTTTAGAAAAACTATTCATTCCACCGTTCCATCATTTCGTGGAATAGGGTCACCTGTCTAAGATGTTTCACAAGTCGGACATAAGGCGGATGTCGGATTTTCACGAGTCGGATGTTGGATTTTCAACAAGTCGGATGTCGCATTTTCAACAAGTCGGATGTCGGATTCTCAACAAGTCGGATGTCGGATTCTCAACAAGTCGGATGTCGAATTTTCAACAAGTCGCATGTCAGATTCTTAACAAGTCGCATGTCGGATTCTCGACAAGTCGGATGTCGGATTCTCAACAAGTCGGATGTCGGATATTTAACAAGTCGGATGTCGGATTTTCAACAAGTCGGATGTCGGATTTTCCACAAGTCGGATGTCGGATTCTCAACAAGTCGGATGTCGGATTCTCAATAAGTCGGGTGTCGGATGTCGGATGTCGGATGTCGGATGGCACCTACAAGCTTCCGTAGTTTACTCTATGTGGTTAACTTGTCTTTCTGTTTAAAAGCCCTTTGCCACGAATCTTCGAGGTATGCCAGAGACTGTCCTAAGTAAGGCATATTTACCCGCGCAGTGCCAAATTGGACCAGCTTGATAGCGTGATTCACCTTTTTAGTGAATTCAAATAAAAAGTCCCAAGAAAGCGAAGACCTTACCTTTAAAGTGAGGTACGAAGAAACGGCACCGCTAACGCTAGCTTTCCCTAGAAAAAATTAAGCTAACTCCTCATGGAAGCAATGTGTTTACTTTGTTGTCGAAAGAAAGAAAATATTAAATGAGACCATTTTCGTAACCAATAAGTTATTTTATAATTAGTCATGTTTTGAAATCAAGTCATGGCTTCGAGCAAAATATAGAATACATTAGATTTATTCAGTTTTTCGTCTGTCTATAAAGTTATGATAGCTATAGAAACACGAGCCGAAGGCTATTTTGAAATTCTTTGGCCACCTACAATTAAAGATGATCAAAAGCTGATATTTCGAGCGCTTTCGCGGCCTTTCTTCACAGAACGAATCGAGTCTCTCATGGTGGCCAATTTACCTTATCAACTCAGTTAATAATATTGATCTTTCCTGTTTAATTCCCCCACCGACGCAGCACCACAGTTTCTTTAGAAACTAATCTCTTAATTTAATTTCGAGTTCTCCACGCCGATTGAAAGCTAAATAAGTATTTCAATTTTGGGATCTCTGCTGCTGTCCTATATCCTTACATGTAGACAGACAGCCACAGAATGATTTGTGTTTTTTTTGTCGAATTAAATCAACTGCTTAGGCATAAGTCTATCCATTCAACATAATAAACACCGATAAAGCCATTGCTAAACAGCGAGAAAGGTATGTAAGTAGTAGGTAGGGAGGGAGTCAAATGCGTTTTTTTTCAAGACCATATGAAATAAGCGGTCCTCACTGCGTTCGGACCGCTATTTTATTGTCTTGAAAAAAAAAAACGCATTTGACGTCCCTCCCTACCTACTACTCCGGGCATGCCCGCCCATCAAACCCCGAGCCCGCCCGCCCGCAAAGGTATTACCAATTTGAGAAATTCCTACCCTAGGTATATACGCACACTGTGTACAAAAAAAAATCCATATATATATATATATGGAGGAGGGCACATTGGAGGGCACATTGTATACATAATTGTATATATATATATATATATATATATATATATATATGGCGCAACCCCGGCAACGAAGACGACGTGGTTACACTCAACGCGAGCTGATTGCCTGGCTGGACGAACAGGAACGAAATGTTGAACGGATCGAGCCTTCCGACGACATTATTGCGGAGTTCGATCCTCTAAACAACCCACAGGAGCCAGATTTCGAACAATTTGTTCAAATCTATGATCAGGTTGACCTAGGCGTTCAACAGGGCAGGCGAACACGCAGGTTCCGCTTTGCAACCTCTTGTCGCCCGGATTCTGAACAAAATCAAACAATATGTTCCCACACGGCACACGATCAACTTACGGTTGACAGTCGAGCTACGAAACACTGAAACCGGGGTGTTGAGGAATTTTTATCAAAACAACCACAATAGTCATTGGTTGTCCACTCTCTCCGAGACGCGACAGTGGTTGCAAGCACAGGAAGAGCTTCGTCTTCAAAACGCAAGACTCAACAGGCCTGACGCCAAATGGGTTGACGAACGCACTGTCCTGCTTGATGTCAAAATAGTGTTGGATCGACAACCCTTGCAAATAGGCCTCGGACGCCTTCCTGATTGGATTCGCAACAAAAGAGAAGTCATTTCTCTTGACACTTACAACGACAATCTTTGTCTCCATCGTTGTTTGGCTGTCCATCGGGGAGCTCATAAAAGGGACAATACTCGCAGAACCAGGGAACTCGCAGAAAGCTTCTTCGCAGTTTATCCTGGGATTCGAGACCGTCTAACTTTGCGGCACTTATCTAAACTCGAAGGGCACTTCAAGCAAGGCATTGCCGCATACACTGTTTTCCCCAACGGTGACTTCATTTTGAGCCACAGCCCTGCGAACTACGACAAGTTAGGCACTCCAACTATGACTATCGGTATTCATGAGGGGCGCGCCCTCTTGATCACCAATATCAACAAGGTCACAAACAACTACACTTGTGGCGAGTGCTATGCGAGGTTCACACGGGCTGATAACTTGCAGCGCCACGCCAAGACGTGTACTCGTGGCCTAACCAAAACCGACTGCCCTGGGAAACGTATCCTCGCTCCCGAGTCAGCTTTCGAAAAAGCCTTTTACCCAGAGGCGGTTTCGGTGTCAAGGCAGTGTGCTGGCTGGAGTGGGAGGCGAAGAGGCGAGGCATTCACATTCACCATCACAGATGCGGGCATGGCGGTGAGAGATACGTGTGTGGCCACCCAGTCGACGGCTACCATCCAGAAAGCAAGACAGTTTTCCAGTTCCATGGTTGTTTCTGGCACGGTTGCGAGAAATGCTACCCCTACTTTGACCAGAGGCTCGAATCGGTATATACTGACCGCAGGGGCAATCCAATCACAAGGCCAGTTGCCTACCAAAAGACTCTGCAACGAACTCAGTTGCTTCGAGACGCTGGTTACAATGTGGTGGAAAGGTGGGAACACGAACAGCCTCGACCCTGGTGGAATGACCGTTGCCCACAGAAAAGAAACAAAACATATCCCCACGCGATCGTCTACGACTTCGAAGCGTACCAGGACAAGACCAAGGCAGCTCTCCCAACACGGGATCTCTCGTATGAAAGTCAACATGTGCCTATCTCAGTCTCCATTGCCGACACGTTAAACCCTGAGCCTGAGTACATTTTCTCCAAAGATCCCGACGAGCTTATCGGGCTGTTCTATAGCTCTCTGGAGCGGCGCAGCGCTGCCATCCGAGAGGATGTGGCTGCAAAATACATGCCCCCAGACACTGAGAGTCTTCCCGAGAAGCAATTCAATTTTATCGACCAATGGTGCAACCAAGTGCCTGTAGTTGGCTTCAACTCAGGCCACTACGATCTCAAGCTTATCCGCAAGTACTTTGTTTCTCATCTCGCTCAAGAGAACGGGGTCTTTGCTGCGGAGAAAGAGGGGCGCATCATGTTCATCAACACGCCCAGCTACAAGTTCTTGGACATCATGAACTATTTGGCCCCAGGCATCACGTACGACAAGTGGGTCAAGACATATGGTGCAACACAGACCAAACCCTGGCTCCCATACGAGTGGTTTGACAGTGCTGACAAGCTGGACTACCAAGGGCTCCCGCCATACTGGTGCTGGTACTCAGAACTCAAAAACGATTTCGTTCTATCTCCCAAGGAGCACGAAGACTTTCGGGGACTGGCTTAGTACTACAACAATCTGGACGTGTCTCCCTTCCTCGAAGCTCTCCAAACGATGAAGTCCTTCTACACTGGGCTCGGGGTAGACATCTTCAAAGACGCGGTCTCCTTGCCCGGGGTATCGATGCAATACGTCTTGCGAGGCTCATTGAGAGGGCGCAATGCCCAGCACTATACGCCCCTGGGCCCGAAGCTTACGCCATGCTGAAGGAGGCTGTGGTTGGCGGTCCAAGCCTGGTGTTCACCCGCAAGCACGTTCGTGGTGAAACTCGCATCGGCCCCCACAAATACGACTTGGCGCGCATCACGAAGCGCATCCTCGGCTTCGATGCGAACTCCCTCTACCCAAGCACGATGCTGCAGGAGATGCCCTGCGGCAAAGAGAAGGTTATGCACTACAACGACCAGGTGAAGGCAGCGAAAGCTCTCGAAATGAATCTGAATACAGGCCGGTGGTTCGGGTTTGCGGAAGTGGACATCGAAGTCCCCCGAGAGTTGTGGGAGCAGTTCGAAGAGTTTCCGCCACTCTTCATCAATCAAGCAGTGCCTGACGAATGCGTTCCGCAGCATATGCACGACTACCTCCAAGAAAGTGGCCGAACCCGCTTTCTAGACCAGAAAAAAAGCTGCTAGGTGTGCTGTCAGCGAAAAAAATGCTGATCTACGCGCCCCTCTTGAAGTGGTATCTCGAAAGCGGTCTCAATATCACGGCAGTCTACCGCACTATCGACTACAAACCCCAAAAGCTCTTCGACTGGTTCGTCAGCGAGGTAGCCGACAACCGAAGGAAAGGCGACGCTGACAAGGAGAAGGCACTACTTGCTGAAGTGTTCAAGCTCCTAAGCAACAGCGGCAAGTTCATCGAAGTCGTGGAGCGCCAGACAAGAACGGTTTACACAAGGAACGAGGACGAAGTCGACAAGAATCTCCGCTCGGCCTTGTTCGAAGACCTCGAAGAGATCAGAGATTCCTACAAGATCGAGATGCGCAAGCCAAAGGTCACAATCAACCGCCCTTTCCAAGTGGGTATCGTTGTGTACCAGTTTGCCAAGCTCCGCATGCTGGAGTTCTACTACGACTTCCTGGACTACTACCTCGACAGGCGCGACTTCGAGCTCATCCAGATGGACATGGACAGCATGTACTTCGCCCTGGCCCACGACAAGCTGGAGGAGGCAGTACAGCCAGAACTCCGTGACCAGTTCGAGGCGGAGAAGAAGACTTGGTTGGCGTGGGACAAGTGGAGCGGCAAAGAGCCCGGCTTGTTCAAGCTTGAGAAGAAAGGCACACGGGCCATCGCCCTATGCAGCAAGTGCTACCTCGTAGACAACGATGGCACCCCCAACAAAGAGCCCAAGATCTCCGCCAAGGGAGTGAACAAAAAGCAAAACGAGCTGGAGTGGAAAGAGCACGAGTCCCAGCGCCTAGCTAAAGTGGAGCAAGAGCTGCGCTGGGAAAGGTACGAAAGAGCCCTCGAGGGGCGCAAGGACATGGCCACCAACAGGGGTTTCCGAATGCACAACGGTGCCATGCACACGTACGAGCAGCGCAAGCTGGGCCTTTCCGCGTACTACGACAAGCGTTGGGTGCTGCCAGACGGTATCCACACAGAGCCCATTGAGTTTCACACTCCAGCTGGTGGCAACTGAGTGCCCGGCGGCACAACCATCAACTCCTCACGAACAAACCCTCTCTTGGGCCCGTCATACAAGTAGTATACCACGGGCGCATCTGGCTTGGTTACAACCTTGTGTATTTGGTAGACCTTCAATGACCAGATGGGATCAGTAGCACGCCTCCCGCCCCCTTCCAGCTCGCCGGGGTAGTACAAGTATTGTACATGGACTCGCCCTGGAGGGAGCTTCTTCTCATAGACCCCCACAGGCCTAGCATATGGTGTCGCAGGCTTGGCTGATACTGCTTTCTCTTTGATCGCATCCTTTGGCTTCTTGCCAGTGAGCCGGGTCACTTCATTGTTCAAGGCCGAGACAACATCTGGCAGTCTTTTGACCCATGACCAGCCAGAGGGCATATTCATTTCAACGGCATACTGGTAGCCAAACAGTCTTTCAGCCAGGGTGCGATTGAATCTCTCCACAATTGCTTGGTCTTTGTGGATATCGGGGCGCCCACGCCGAATGGTAGTTTTGTTGATTTCCATGGTCTTAGTCACAGCCCCCATAAACTCACTCCCAGGGTCGACTTGCAAGAGTTGAGGCCACTTCAAAGGCCCCTTCCTATAAATCTTCTGAAATGCCCTTGAGACTTCTTCAGACTCTTTCGAAGTCAAGAGTTCCGCAGCTTTGTATCGGCTAGCCACATCCACAACTGTCAGGGCGTATTTGTAGACCTTTCTACCTTTAGGGAGCTTGTCATGGGGTAGGAATAGGAGGTCCGCTTGATGCACTACATTGGGTGAGGAGACATCAAACTTGGGCCGAGGGATGTAGCGTGGCGCCTGGAGGTATATTTGCCAAAGGGCCTGTTTGACCAGCCATTTCTTTGTCGCCTCTTCAGAGACCCTAGCCGCAGTGGCCAGCTTTTTTACAGCTGCAAGACCTTTCCAATACCCTTTCGGGATGTAGTGTATCTTAGAGAGTTTGGCCTCCATAGGGGGTGTGCGGGGTATATACTTATGTATTGTGTTGTTTGTTTACAGAAATCGATAGGCCGCATACCCACCCGCAAGCAGGGTGCCTCCAATGAACGCAAGTTCACCAGTCTGCTGTTGTTAGCTGGGCTTGTAGAAGTCCGAGAACTGAGGCTCTTTGTAGTCTTTGATTTGTTTATCTGGTTGTGTTTGGTGCATCTGGTTATACAGGGCCAGGGCTTGGTCGGTGATTTGGAAGTTTTGGATAGCTTGGTATTTCATCCGATCGTTGGTTGCAATCCAGTCGAGGAGCTTGGTGCGGTTCTTCTGGTATTTGGCATAAGCCGCTTGGTATTGTTCCAGGGCTTTATCGTGACGGATTTTCTCATCCAATGCTGCCTTTCCGCTATCACCAGACAGATATTTCGCGAGATAGTTGCCGCCCGTGAAAGCGGCCGCATTGAGAACAGCGCCAAGGGCCATTATTGCAATCGAGGCCATTGTGGTGGTGTGTATACATATGGTTTTTACATGTTGGGGGGATGGTTACCATATTTACATGTTAGCGCGATGCTGCCAGAATTACATGTTATCTGGGAGGATTTTCTGGTCCTCGAGATACTTTTCAGCGCGATGCTGCCAGCCATGACGGCTGTGAATTTGACGTAGTTCATCAAGCTTGCACTGGGGTCGGCAGTGAAGTTTTCTTTGATGGTCTTTTTCCCAATCCATCCAATACCGGCGAAAAGGCCAGTGATTGTTGCTGCGTCGAGGATAGCCTTCACAAGCTTGTTGGCAGACATGGTTTGTGTGCAGTATACATATGTGTTTGTTTTTATTCCATTTTTTAATTCCTTGTTTTACCGGAATTCGAGATGGGGGTGCTACAACGGGCTCTGGGGCAGGTGCTGGTGTTGGTGGTGTGTTTGGTGTGCGTCCAAGCTTTTGCATTATGGCTTCGCGTTGGTAGTACACACCAGCAGCACAGACAATCAACTCACCAAACCCCAGAATATAAAAGATTGAGTTGCTGTTGGTGTCACTTGTTGCGCCACCGGTGTCACTTGTTGACGGTTGGTTTGCAGCACTGGGCTGTGTTGAGGGTGCTTCGGCCTCTTTCTTTGCTTCACGGCCCAGGTGGTTGCGTTCTGCTAGCCTTTTGCCAGAAGCAACGCGGCCGGGGTTCTTTTCTGTTGCAGGCTTTGTTTTCGGGTTCTGAGATGTAACACGGACAGGGGTTGGGGTTGGAGTTTGAGTTTCTTCAGGGATCGCCTCGAGTGGTGTGGCCATTGTGTATATAAATGTGAATTTTTATGTTTTGAAAAATGTGACAAGTGTGCTGACTTGTTGCTGCCAGGTTGCTGTCAGGTTCCTTCAAGGTTTCTGTGAGGTTGCTGCCAGATTAACACCAGCTTCATCAAAGCCCTCAAGTGGATAGCCTTCACTGTCTCTGCTTGGATGTGTGGGTTGGGGTTCCAATTCTATCAAGTCAGGCTTGTGATCAGGCTCTCGTTTAAACATGTGTTTTGTCGTGATGAGAGCAGCATTGGCAAGCGCCAGCCATCGTCCGCATCGCATGGCAAGAGCCCCAGCAAGATTTGACAGCTCCTGGTTGATGATGTAGTCGTTTTTGAGTTCTTGCTGCAACTCCTTCACATCCTCAACCGGGATCACCATGCCAACGCCTTTGGACATGAGCATGATAGCAGAATCAACTAGGGATTCGGTTGTCTTGTTGCCTATGTAGGCCTCGTACCTTTTGCAGTACTTGTCAACGTCCTTGTCTGACAGCCGCTTGACATGATCGTGTGTGAGCTGCACTCCGATAGCTTCTTTGGCCTTGCCTGTTGAAACAAGGATTGCCAGCTTCTCGCGTTTGGCAGGAATGTCACTGGTACCGGGAACGATGATACCAGCTATCCCAGCTGGAGGTGTGGTATCAGGGGTGGCCTCCAGCATCTGCAATACTTCGTTTAAAGCGGTCTGGTCT
The DNA here is from genome assembly GCA_024195265.1 of Dendrophyllia cribrosa. Taxonomy (NCBI): domain Eukaryota; kingdom Metazoa; phylum Cnidaria; class Anthozoa; order Scleractinia; family Dendrophylliidae; genus Dendrophyllia; species Dendrophyllia cribrosa. Next base: position 31,208,414 of record JAJLRJ010000011.1, on the reverse strand, counting down.
TCAGCTGCTTGTGCCATCAGCAAGGGTATGTATATAAATATTATTTTTGTTTATTTTTGTTTTTAATTTTCAATAATTCTCTTGATGTCACGTAGAAGGGTTTCAAGCTCCCGTATAAGCCACGCCATGGTGTCTGGCATATAATTCAACCGCAATGGATATCTGTTGAGAAGCATGAGGCGCAGATCTTCCTCACCAGCGGCTTTGATAATTTTGTTTTGCGCATCAAGTGTGTGTTTGCGCAATTCATCCAAAAGCTGTGAAGAACTGTGGGAGAACTTGCGGGACTTGAGCCTTGCGATAAGCTCTTTGTACTCCTCGTTGGAGAGCTCTCCGGCATATTCTTCGAAGATGGCCTTGGTAGTCTTGCTGGAGGGTGTGTAAAAGAGCACGATCGCTGCGATATTATCACGGTATGGCTTGGCAATGCTGGTGATCTACTGGGTCAAGACCCACACGGATATGCCGTCATGTCTTGCACTGAACCCCAGATTGACATCTTTGGAGGCGGCGCAGTCGTCGAGTATGAATAGAGTGTTGGTGCAAGTAAAAAAGAAGCTCGCCAACTTCAACCAGTCTTCGATCTCATGCTGTTGGCAGGCAATCACGAAGATTCGCGGATCGCGGTCCACGAAGCCATCGTATGTCTTGTCCTTGACAAATGTGGGGCAGAATAAAACGATGTAGTCAAAACAACCCCTAAAGGGGCCTCGCAGTTGGTTTAGAAGATACTGTGAGTTGCACGCCATCCTGTGTGTTTACGAGCCGTTGGCCGTTGCCGTGCATGGTTGTGTCAGCCATGGACCGCAGGTCAATCCAGAGGCCAAACTTGTTGCCTGTGAGATATTTGGTCAGGTTCATGTTAGGCCTGCCGCGTGTGCGTGGGTTAAAGTATCGGTATATTTCACTCCACATGTCAGTACGACTGATGCCCTCGTTGTATACCCTGTTTGGGACACCGTTGACTGTGACCTTCACTTTGGTGATGTCGGGATTGAAATAGTGCTCAGAGTCCCTGGCACCCGCTATATAGGGGTTGATGAACAGCAAGAGGATGCCCTTTAGAGACCGGCGCTGTGGGTTAACCCGAAGATTCAGCCGTGTGTCAACACCTTTTGAAAAGGGATGCACCCGATCTCGCATTACGAGGTCACAGGCGAGCTCCTTGCCATTAGTGTAAGTGCTTGTTGCCTCGTCGGCCAGAATCTTACTTCTGATAGTCTCATACTCCAGCTGGAGGTTTTCCAACTTGTAAAGAAGCTTACTTGTGTCTGGCCCCGGACAACTTGGGATGCGGGGGCGAGGGTTAGTTCGAAGACCAAATCATTGAATAGTGCTTGAGGATATATGATTCCGTGATCAGTTAAGATTTGGTGATCCAGTTTGATGCGGTACTTATTCTTGTATATTGTCTCTAGCTTGTTCTCTGCATCCACGCCGGAGGTATTCTTGTCGCCAGCACCAGAGCGAATCTTGCACAAATCCACACTCTGGATGCCCTCCATAATCATGTTGTCCCGCTCATCCACTGAGAGGAATAGGTCTTCGAAGATTTTGTAGATGTCGTACCCAACCGTGTCCTGGACGGTGGTGGCGGCAAACTGTACAACGAACCTGTCCACCAGGGCCCGAGAAACATTTTGTACAAGAAAGTTGTTTGCATGGCCGCCGGAGAGATTGATGTTGAATACCAGTGCAAGTGAGCCACAGACGATGACATCGCGCGGACTCAGCTTGGGTACCGAGACGTACAGTGTGTCACCGGGATTGGCCTCAGAGGGGTTGAATGTGATGCGCTTGACGGTTCGCTCTGCCTTCATGGCAAAGAGAGAGGTTTCATGAGATGGAAGTAGATTCGGTTGCACAGCCATGGTATATATTTGTGTTTTAAAATTAAAATTTATATTTATATATCATCATGGCTGAAGGCGGAGCCGACTACGATCCAACTGAGACAACTGACACAGACCTCATCCCAGACACAGGGGATGATGGTGATGATGACGGTGACAACCAATGGGATCTTTCTCAAATGACAGAAGAAGAATACCATAAGTGGTTCCCCAAAGACACCGACACCACGCAACCCTTTGAACCAGGTGCTGCTTCCACACCATCTGGCGAACAAGTGCCTATGGCCACAAGAACAAGACTCCCCCAAGAGCAAAAAGGGCCACGTGGCACTGCAGAAACCTCTTTCATTGAAGAGGCTACTCAAGGCCGGCGAATGATCACCAAGGAAGACATGGCCTTTGACGAGGTTGAGGAAGAGTTTGCCCGCGCAGACAGAAACCAACTAAAGTTTCGGTACGAGCCGAAACCAAGATCAGGTGGGGCCATCATCGAGGTAAAATATCATACTAGAGACAAATGGTATCCTCTTTACACAAAAAGTCGTGGGGCTGTCGAACAGACTCTCAACGCTTCTCTTCCCAAAGAGATCAAAGTTGCTCTCGGAAAGTCTTTGACTGAAGAGTTTAATGAAACAAATGCTGCATTTGAAACAAATCAAAAAGAACTGGAAGCAAAACAAAAGCAACAACAACAAATGAGACAAACGCTTGCTGATACCGAAAACTTCACCGCGACATGGAGGCCATCAAAAATAGAATCAAAGAGGATGATGACCAGATTCAAGAGATGGAAGATGCACATGGGCCACTGAATACGGAGGAAATGCAAAGACTGAAAAATGAAAAGAGAAATCTTGAATCTGAGCATCAAGCCAAACGAAAACAACTGGACAATGCGCAAAAGCTGCCCAACAAGCAGACAAACTACAAAAAGACATCGACAAACTCATGCTTGACAATAGGGGATTAGAAGGACGCTTAGAGAAACTTAGAACAAAAAAGGACGACATAAAACCACTGGATGAACTGAAACAGCAAAAAGAAGAGCTTGAACGACAGAACGCTGAAGACAAGGATGAGAACACTTCTCTCTCTGAAAGAGAAGCCGCGGAAGCCCGGGTTGCAGAACGTGAAGAAGAGCTGGCAAGGCTCAATACAGAAATTGAGGTGCGGGAAAGGCAAAGGCCCTTGCTAGAGAGGGTTAGAGAAATCTTCAAGAAATACGGATGGACACTGCAAGCTGTTGTTCTGGCAGCTGGCATCACCATCAGCGCTGTGGTACTCGCCACCTTGAATGGCCTGGCAAGGGCCACCAAGGCTATTGGAAATGGGCTTAAAGAGCTTGGCAAAAAGGCAGCCGGCGCCCTGCCTGGCCTCATTGGCTCAATTGTGAGCTTCATCTTCAAAGCGGCAGGGTCGGTCATCTCCTTTCTGGGTGAACACGCTTGGCTGCTCATCCTTGCCGTGGTGGCCTTCCTGGTTGAAAGGATCACCAAGCGTGCGAGGTCTTGAGATTTGCGCTTATCTAAACCAAACGATAGCGCCTGCCAAAGCAAGCGCACCCACACCTATGAGTGCCTTGTTTACATGATACGGGTCGGGTTGGGCTGGCGCGCTTGTGGTTGGGGCTGGCGCGCTTGTGGTTGGGCTGGCGCGCTTGTGGTTTGGGCTGGCGCGCTTGTGGTTGGGGCTGACGCGCCCTGTGCCTGTGTAGCCTCTTTATGTATCGGGTTTGATGGATGGCTGTTTGGTGGATGAATCTTTGTTGGTCCACCGTCCATGTGGCGAAGTGAGGCTTTTTTTGTCCCCACATTAACATCATTGTTCACTCCCAGCTACATCCCTTGAGTTGCCTACTTCAACTTGTTATTGTACCCAACCACGCTATCTGTGTTGATAACCATGCGTGACGGCATTAGCCAACATCCGGGTGCCACTGCAAAGTCCAAACGCACCTTTGCCTCTTGGATGGCTAGCTGAAAACGCTGTACGTCTTGGAAATGTCTGGCGTCCTGATTGCGTCTTCCATGAGGACTAGAAAATCACTCCGCGTCTCCTTGGCCCGCCCGCCTGCTCCAAGAATGCTGCTTCGCGTGTTCACCTGAGCGCCAAGGACACAATAGACAAAGGACTCGATTGACTGATTCATTCGCGATAGGCCCGCTTGTGTTAACCCCTGTGAGAGGTTTGGGACAGAGTGCTCGAACTGGTTAGCCGAGTGGCCATTGAGAATGTAAGTAATCCCATTAGCCTTGTAATTCGGGTCATTTCTGTCTGTTACACGCTCATCGTCGAACAAAGCTAGATCGGGATCGGGGTAGGTGTAATCGACAGGACTAAGCCCGTCATATGAGATCCAAATGTAAACACTGCCAAGGCCATGGTTTTTGCCGAATGTGAAACGGAAGTCAGTGTTTGGGGCGACACCGAACTCCGCACAGATCTTGTTGTAAGAGGGGGTGTCGTATTTGTTTTCTTGCTGATTGAATGTCGGGTCGCCGGGCAGAGCGGAGAAACTCTGTATCCCGCCCAACTCATAGAGGATTCGTCTTGTTGTGAAATAGACGTGGAAGAGATAAAACGCCCTGAGCTGTGGGGTGAGGTCTAGGGAGGAGGAGAACAGAACATCACGAGAGATCCCAGAGCCTGTTGTCGCGCACCACAAACAACGTTTAGCTGCTGTGGCCAGAAAGACATGCTTGGCCCGCCAAGCCACTTCCTTGCGTACTTAGATTGGTGAATTTAATCTGTGAGTCCTTGAAAATCTCCCTGAACTTGGTTGAGAAGAACTCTGTTGGCGTTACGTAGATCTTGTACTCATTGTCCAAGACATCGCCAAATGACATTTGTTTGCTTATTGTTTTTGAAAACTTAACGTCCGGGATTAGTTTTGTGATTGGACCCCTATTCAATGACAACTGATAGGGGAAGCTTCCGTCTTGGTGTAAGCCCAAGGCGTCTTTCATGGCTTGAGTCCAATTCTTTGGCTCTATCTCTGTAACGAGCGCCCATGAGCCTGGGCCATCTATGAAAAGCACTTCTCCTGTGGCTTTGTGCTTTTCATCAAAATCAACTTCTATTCTAAACTTTGACATGTCAGCATTTGGGAAACGCGTTTTGAAGTCTGAAATCGCCTTGGCCTTGGCAGCAGCAGAGAGCCTGGCAGCCTCCGGCGAACTCATCCAAGCCATTTCAGGATCTACTGTGGGCTGTTTTGTGCGGATATACCTTGGCTGAAGAGTATTTGGAGGAGAATTAAACGGGGGCGGGTTAGGGTTAAATCCACCGTAACGCCTGTCAAACATGATTGTATATATATTTATATTTTTTAAAAAGTAATTATATACCACAATGGTTTTGCTAACAATCGTCGCTCCTTCGAACCCTCACACGATCTACTTCGATCACCCGCTTCCGAAACCGAGTTATATACGGCTCATCTCTTGCTCGATTTTCAACTCGTGGGATACTTTGAAACAAAGAGGAGAGATAACATTGTTTGGTAAAAGGGAAAAAATAAGGAACTGTCAGGAGACTTCTCCCAGGCCATTACACTCTTGAGTCTTTGGCAAAAGAATTAGAAAACATATTCCAAAATGAAGAGTTTAAATTTGCAATCGAGACAAACTCGCCTCTAGGGTCGATGGTCATTTACAAAGAATATGAGGAAGAGGTTAAGCTAGACCACGATCTATCTGAATTGCTTGGTATAAGTCCTAAATTGCTGTGGCCAACAACATTCGTCAAAGGATTAACGTCACCAAGCACTTACTTTATCCATTGTGATCTGGTTGATAAAGAACAAAACCTACTCAATGGGAAGCCTTCGACAGTTTTGACTCGGTTTGATGTTCGTGGAAAGCCCTTTGAGAAGGTTTTTATGAATAAACACAACAGAACGTCTTGCGTGACGTCTCGTCTGGTGATTATGTAAACAGCATATCACTGTCAGTAATGGATGAGAACAATGACCTCTTCGAGTTTAATGACATGTCTTTGGAATTTGAAGTTGAGATAAATTAAAAATATAAAGCCATATATATACTCACATCTGCCATGAGTTCTGCGAACATGCTACCATCGGCCCCGGAATACAGTGATACCCAACCACTTTACCCTACGCGTGAGATCACTCAAATCAATGCAGAAGACTTCCGGCTCAAAAATATCTCTGACTTGTTGAAGGAGTTGTCTGACGAAGCCGAGCACTACAGGCAAGTCGCAAAGAAATACAAACGGACCCAATCAATAGTTCATTACTCGGCGGTTGGACTTGGGTCGCTTTCTGTTGGGCTGTCATCAGGAGCCCTAGCCACTGCCTTGACCGGGTTAGGCATTGTTGTAAGCCCCGCACTTGCCGGTGTTGCGACCCTCTGTGGGTTGTCCTCAGTTGGCTTTGCAACTGCAAACAAGCGGCTAGAGCGGAAAGTGACTAAACACGAGCATATCTACACACTGGCCCAGGCTAAACGCAACTCTGTTAATGAGCTGGTCTCAAAAGCTCTGGAAGACAAGAGGATCAGTGATACAGAACTCACCATAATTACTCGTGAGGTGGAAAAATATCTCGAACTCAAGGCTGCAATCAGGGATCGTGTGAAGGCATCAAAAGACGTTGCCACTCAAACACAATCGCCAGACCTCGAGATACTCAAAAACGAACTTCGCAAGGAAGTCAAACAAGAGTTTCAAAAAAAGATAATCTTCTCACCGCAGCATCCAAGTCCGATTTGAGAGATTAAATTCTGGATTTAACCTCTAATTTTCGAAGGATAAATCATTTGCGCCAAATTAAATAGACAACACGGCTGTGTTCAACAATGGAGGAGTTTGCTAAACAACTGGCTGAAGCACGACGCTTGGACACTAAAGGTGAATACAAACCCCAACTCGATGAGCTGGATAAAGAACACAAATTTGTCCTCCTACGCTCACTCGAGAACTACAACAAGGAAATACGGCGTTCAAACTTGCCAGAACGCCTTCATCACATCAAGGAGCGTCTTTGTCACGTGGCACAATACCACCCCAACCTACCTTTCACCCTTTTGAATGAAAGGATAAAAGCTTGCCAAAACTGCGAAGGCAAATTAAGCCTCAGGATGTTTTCATCAGAACTTTGCTGTGAGAACTGCGGGCTCCTAGAGCCTCTGGATGGTGTGACCTTTGATTATAACGAGCTCTATGGTGGTGATTACAAAAGTACCAAAAAAAGAAGGCCCACCAAACGCTACAACTTCAAAAACTATCTCAACAAACATCTGAAATTTTGTGTGCCCTTCACCGGCTTGTCCTCCGAAGAAATACAACATGCAAATGATACCTTCAACTTCATTGAAGAACATCTACCGGATAGAATCTCTATGCCATTTGTAGCCTACAAAATCTGACGAGATAGTACTAAAATGGCCACAACGGGCTATTGTCAATTACTTCTGGCTACAAATTCCACAAAACTCAATGTGGAAACACGAGAAAAAATGGCAGATCGTGCTTGGAAAGATGGGTCACGTTGTGTGGCATTGCGTTACTTGTCACGCGTGACACATTGCGTGACAGACCAAAAAAAGGGACAAAAACCCTTGCAGGGGGGTGCCGGTGGCTGTTCTTTGCCTAGCCTCGGCTAGGACTTTAACCGCTGAGAAGGCGGTTGTCATTCCACGTTTTACCTCTGGGAGCGAGGGCGAGAACTCAGAGGAGAACTCTGTTTGGCACCCCCCTGGAACCAGTAGGGCCAGAGCGGGCTCACCCGGGGGTACCGACTACTGGAAGACATCCCCCTCTACTCTGTAATTCACCATTCGCACAAGCCTTTAAACAGGATTCAGAAAGTGGCCAACTTTCACCTCCCTAGACTTCACCAAAATCTGTGAACTAAGTAATATATGGGGCGATTAACCTATTTATTAGCGTTAGGCCAACATTCCGCTTACTTGTGGTTTCGATTTGGTTAACACTGAAAAATTGAATCAATACGAATGCGCTTTTAGGGCAATAAAAACCAAAATACTTTATTCTGCATGAGCCAAAATACTTTATTCTGCATGAACCAAAATACTTTATTCTACATGCGGTTTTGAGGTAATAAAAGCCAAAATACTTTATTCTTACCATGTAAGATTGAGAAAAATGTCAGACAAATAACATATGAAGTTATGGAATCCATCCTTGAAGCATCACAGAAGGAATCATCAGTTAAACATGTCAAAGAAACTGTTTCCTCACGATCGTAGATCGATCTCTCGAACTGCAAATCCGGTGATTTTTTTCACTTTCTTCTGATTCTGTCACTCTGGCCCTTTAGATGGCATTTCTCGAAGTTACTACGCCCACATCTGCAGTGTATTTAAACAAGATTGAAGCTCTTGCGCTATTTTATCGGCCAAAGTTGACAATAATGGCGGCCGAAGGAATATCGAAGCATTCTGACCGCGGGGGACTGAGAAGGGGAAAGAAAGATGGCACGAAATGTCCCTTTCAAGTAACAAGGCTGTCCGGGCCCTGGTTGTTTCTCCAAGGATCGTCTCCTGTAATGTCTCCATCAGTAAATATATTAGTTTTTAATAAATCCGAAAGACTGATAGTTTCATCTTCATGCGTGCATAGTCCCTCATCGATTGGGGGGTCGAGGGTTGATAAATGAGCTTCTAACGGTGTAGGTGAGAACCTGACCATGGTTTGTTTAGTGCCATCTTCATTTGTAATGTCTTGATATGATACGCCTATCATCATATTAGCGATAAGCGTAGCAAACTGCTCCTCGGTTAAAACATAGACATCGTCAAACAAAGGCTGAAAAAAGCCTCCTGGTCCTCGTTTTAGTATTTGCCGTTCAGGTTGTGGAGCCTGTTGCTCCACCAAGGTTGGTGATCCTTGTGCGGTGGTAGCAGTCAACGATTGTGCAGATTGTGGCTCCATCAGTTTTGTACGCAGTGTGCGTATATACCTAGGGTAGGAATTTCTAAAATTGGTAATACTTTTGCGGGCGGGCGGGCTCGGGGTTTGATGGGCGGGCATGCCCGGAGTAGTAGGTAGGGAGGGGCGTCAAATGCGTTTTTTTTCAAGACCATAAAATAGCGGTCCGAACGCAGTGAGGACCGCTTATTTCATATGGTCTTGAAAAAAACCGCATTTGACCCCCTCCCTACCTACTACTACGTAGCAAAATCATTCTTTCCCGTGGTTTCGAAATTTGTCTAATCTCCCGCAAAGTGTGAAAACTAACTCAAACGCGTGAACATTCAAGGCGACTGATGGAGATCCCTAATGCGTGCAATAAAATCGATTCTCTGGCTTGTGATGCACGATATCCTTTCACTAGATCGTTAAGCCAGATCGGGGTAATATGAAAGATCAAATCATCAACCAGGCACCATTGTTTTCGTTAGTGAACAACCAAATTCTAGTGATCAACATGTTGTTTCTTCTTACAACATCAATAAATTGTCAGCCGAAACAGATGAAGATGATCGGGAAAACATCAAATCAAGGGAATACTGCATTGTTCTAAAGTGCATCCCAACTATTGTGATGAACGTCTTATTAGTCTTTCAGTTATTTATTTATTATTTTTGTTTGTCTTTTTTTTCTTTTTTGGCCTTTTTATTTGTATTTGTAATGGGGGTAGGTGATGAAAATGAAGAAACTCCTTAACTAAATGATATTGTCTTTCAAGATCAAGAACTACAATAACCGATAGTTAACCAGAGTTGGAACTTATTGGCTAGGAGTGACAAGAATGACTGTCCAGGTTAAATCATTATTTTCATTGCAAGGTTTATAAACCAAGAAAATAAAACATACAATTTATTATTTTAACCCTTTATTTTATTCCTTCACAATTTTACAATGCTGTGTTTAACAGCTGCATGAAACCGATATAATACCGCAATACACAACACCAAGTATAGTCGATAAATGATATTCATTTTAACCAACATACCAAAGAGGGAAAACTTCATGACGCTCATACATTGCATCACTGATGTGATTATAAGTTCTCGGTGTAAATTTCACTGTTACGAGATAAACCATGACTTAAAATAATCGTGGAATCAGATTCCAGATTCAGATTCCACTCCTTCAAAATATTAGGTTTAATTACCTTTAAATCAAAGTACATTCACCACGATTACGTTACGGAACTCAGTGTAATAATTACGTTACTGCTAAGTTTCTTACGATGGTTAAAATAATAAAGATCGTCCCACCATCCCAACAAAAATGAAACAAGAAAAATCATAAATCCGTTATATTGCATGATATGAATACAAGCTACTTTTAACAAGTCTATTCAAACAAAATCAATCAAAAATTAGTACACTATCTCTGCGTTAACTAAGACTGTTTACATACCAAAGATTACATACCAAACTAATACAGTCAACTAGTCTATTCTGATAATTGGATCATAATGAAAATAATATAAAGATACCCAATTGCAAGTGAAACTAATACCGTTGCAAAGCTTTTCAATCCTGATCGGAGATTGCAATTCATACTCCTTACGACTGAACGCCGGTTCCTTCTTTGTTGTTTGTACCCTTACTTGGGATATGTTTCGATATTTTGAAAGAGCTGACCTAGTCCTGATCTGTTCAGGCTAAAAAGAAAGTGCTCTGCCTATAAAGCCCTCTTTTCTGGCTACATTTGCTTCTGCTCTCGTAGTGTGGGATGTTGAATAAAGAGTTAAATTTTATACCTGAAGTAGAGAAGCCTTGTAATACCACTGCATCCTTGATTACGAGTTGTCCCTCATTTCAATACACCTCATCCATAAATGACAGCCGATTTAGTATTTCTTTTATCAAATATATCTATGTTAATTAGTTTTACTGGCCTCATATATTAACAGCGATATATCGCATTCATGTGATATTTCCGATGTGTCTTTAAAGTGTATTTTTCCGCGCATTTTACCATTTGACGTTTTACGTAATTGTCAGGATATGTCTCCCTCGGACGTCGGACGTACATGCAAACCTATAACTCTTGAACTAAATGATCTGGAGCTTCAAACTTTGGCCAGATGTGTAGTTGATCTAAAACTGTCTACAAATCCATGAACATTTTCGATCCGAAAACTGTTTTTTAAAGTGCGGTTACAAAGTAAAAATATCATAAGTCCGCCATATTGACTATTATTTCTGAATTTCCTGAAGAAGGCCAGTTAAACTGGCCGAAACGTCGATTTAAAATCGCTTTCAACCTCAGAAGAATCCCGAAAAACAACTTTTAATTTTTGAAATGAGAGTTTCAGAAATACAATAAAATTGGCCTCATATAATTTAGAGTAAATATTCTTTGGAATTTTACACACCGCTAACGAGTCCAATCAATCAACATACATGCAAAAGAATAGTAAATCAGCCGTCATTGATGAATAAGGTGTAAAGCAACCTTTTGGCGACCTTGAAGGTTAACAACTGCTTGTTTAAGTCTAATTCATCGCTTGTTGGTCACCATAAAGAAAGCATCGATTGTAGAAGATGGGATGCACTGTGATTACACGATTACAAAAACTTCAACTTAGCAAGAATACATGAGCCGAGCTAGCCAGACTCTTGTAATCGGCCCCTAACTTAAGTTAAGAAAAAACTCAGTCTTTGACGTCATTCATTCACCCGTTGATGAGAAGAGAAAGTCTGGGTACTAATATAAGCTGATTGAAAAAACTGTTTTGCTAAATGACAATTTAAAAAAAACCGTGAACATCTTTTGAAACAAAGCTTGGTTTACATGTGCTCAACAGAAAGCTTATACAGTTTCACATGTCATGCTAACCGTAACGAGCTCTTCTTTGACATGCTATTACTTTGCAATTAAGTTAATCCCACTTCTACGTCAAGAGCCATTTGGGCCTAACAGGGACCTGCTTGTAATTACACTGTCAGCTAAAACGTTAATTACTGATTAAAATTAAAAAAAAATCTGCCACATACCCTAATTTTACTTTGATTTTTTTTCCAATAGTCTATTTCCGAGTTGCTCTAAGCCTCCTTTTCAAACCGAGGCCAAGTGCAAAACTATTCATATGGATATGAGTTTTTTTTTTCAAATGCAAATAAAACTTATATCCATATGAATGGTTTTACACTTGGCCTCGGTTTGAAAAGGAGGGAAAGAGCAACTCGGAAATGGGCTATTGCCTTGTTGTTTATCAAAACTGCTGTTATGTTTTGTGGTTTCGCTTGCCGTGTAAGCTAGGATAAGCTAAGACTAAATTCTAGATGGCGCCTTTTATTTCTTAGGTTGTTTCGTAAAAGGTTTCTACTTCGTCTGGTGTAAAGCGGTAGTTACTTCCTCCTGCCAAGAATGTTTTGGTGAAGGTTCTCCCATAGCTGTGTCCGCTCAGTGGACTGTAAGTGTAGCCAAGGTTTGTGTACGAACCACTATTGGATGACGCATGGTTGGATACGTAGATGTCATGTCCTCCTCCGAATATGGGTCCATGCGATAAGAAACTGCATATGGAACGCCGGTTAAAATTATACCGCCCTGTCTGAGGCAGTTTGACGGGTGCCCACCCTGGCTTGTTCACCAAAGAGAACAAAAACGTTTTTGAATCGTATCGATAACAACCGGAACCTGTTGGGGAAAACAGGAGACGAAAGACAAGTGACATTTATATTGATACAATATACGTATATATATTTAAGGAGGCTCACAATAGTTTTAGGACTGGGTTCTAGCCGCGCGTCACTCGCGGGAGTTTTAAAAGCCATGGAGAAGGTAAACAAACATGGCGGCGTGTAATTTTTTTCGCCGAACTCTATTCGTGTTTAATTTCAGGGTTAATCGCGTTTTTAAGAAATTTTTAGCCGCCAAAAGTCTTTGTTTTTATTATTAGCTAAAGAAAAAAATGCTTACCGATCAGCATATGTGGTGCCGTGAAGAAAATTTAATGTACGAGCTGCTATCGATCGTGAAGACCCTGGAGTGGACTACGAAATTCCCGAGACCAAACAAAGCA